>CM038681.1:215841704-216172967 GCA_021605205.1 Aegilops longissima
AGGTATATCTTTAGATCTTGCAATTGAATCTGTTAGTTTCTTGTTTTATCACTAGTTTAGTTTATAAATGAAAACTACAAAAAAATGGAATTGAGGGTGCCTCATATGCTTCATCTTTTTAGTATCTTTCGTGAAAATAAGGATTCCGATAATTGTTCCAAAATGTTAGAAGAAGAATTCATTAAAATGTTTGGCACCAAATATTTGAATGATGAGCATGATTGCCATGTTGTTAGTATGAACTCCTTGAATATCCATGATGCTAATCATATGCAAAGCCACAAGCTTGGGGATGCTATGTTTGATGAAGATGATATTTTTAGTCCCCAAAGTTTTGATGAGAATATTTATTATGATGAAAGCATGCCTCCTATTTATGATGATTATATTGATGAAAGTGGATTTGGAGAGGTCATGACTTTATTTAGTGATGAATCCACTATTTCGGAAGAGGTTCCAATTGATTATGAGAACAAAGTTGCTATCTATGATGATTATTGTGATGACATGTACGCTATAAAGAATAATGATGACCATGAAACTTGTCGGCATGATTTTAATTTTCAATTGGATTATGCCTCACATGATATTATTTTGTTGAGTTTGCTATCACTACTATTCCGAATGAGAAGAATTTTGCTTATGTGGAGAGTAGTAAATTTCCTATCCTTGTGCATCATGAAAATAGTGCTTTATGTGATAGTTATATTCTTGAATTCATTCATGATGCTACTAAAAATTATTATGAGGGAGGAATATATGCTTGTAAGAATTGCAATAATACCAAGTTTCCTCTCTATGTGCTTAAAATCTTGAAGTTATCCTTGTTTTGCTTTCCTATGCAAATTGATTCTTGTTCCCATAAATTGTTTGCTCACAAAATCCCTATGCATAGGAAGTGGGTTAGACTTAAATGTGCTAGTGTTGGGAAACGTAGTAATTTCAAAAAAATCCTACGCACACGCAAGATCATGGTGATGCATAGCAATGAGAGGGGAGAGTGTTGTCTACGTACCCTCGTAGACTGAAAGCGGAAGCGTTATGACAACGTGGTTGATGTAGTTGTACGTCTTCACAATCGACCGATCCTAGTACCGAACGTATGTCACCTCCGTGATCTACACACGTTCAGCTCGGTGACGTCCCACGAACTCATGATCCAACAGAGTGTCGAGGGAGAGCTTCGTCAGCATGACGGTGTGATGACGGTGATGATGAAGCTACCGGCGCAGGGATTCACCTAAGCACTACGATGATATGACCGAGGTGGATTATGGTGGAGGGGGGCACCGCACACGGCTAAGAGATCAATGATCAACTTGTGTGTCTATGGGGTGCCCCTGGCCACTGCTACCTCTTGAGCACTGCGTTGGATTTCCCCGAAGAGGAGAGGATGATGCAGCAAAGTAGCGTAAGTATTTCCCTCAGTTTTTGAGAACCAAGGTATCAATCTAGTAGGAGGCTACGCGCGAGTCCCTCGTACCTACACAAAAACAATAGCTCAACGCAACCAACGCGATTAGGGGTTGTCAATCCCTTCACGGTCACTTACGAGAGTGAGATCTGATAGATAATATTTTTGTTATTTTTGGTATAAAGATGCAAAGTAAAATAAAAGGTAAAGTAAAAAAGCAAAGAAATAATAAAGTGATAGGAGATTGATGTGATGAGAATAGACCCGGGGGCCATAGATTTCACCAGTGGCTTCTCTCAAGAGCATAAGTATTCTACGGTGGGTGAACAAATTACTATTGAGCAATTGACAGAATTGAGCATAGTTATGAGAATATCTAGGTATGATCATGTATATAGGCATCACGTCCGAGACAAGTAGACCGACTCCTGCCTGCATCTACTACTATTACTCCACTCGTCGATCGCTATCCAGCATGCATCTAGAGTATTAAGTTCAAGAAAATAGAGTAATGCCTTAAGCAAGATGACATGATGTAGAGTAATAAATTCATGCAATATGATAAATACCCCATCTTGTTATCCTCGATGGCAACAATACAATACGTTCCTTGCTGCCCCTCATCCTTTGGGAAAGGACCTTTGCAAGATTGAACCCAAAGCTAAGCACTTCTCCCATTGCAAGAAAAACCAATCTAGTAGGCCAAACCAAACCGATAAGTCGAAGGGACTTGCAAAGATAACCAATCATACATAAAAAAATTCAGAGAAGATTCAAATATTGCTGATAGATAATCTTGATCATAAACCCACAATTCATCGGTCTCAACAAACACACCGCAAAAAGAGGATTACATCGAATAGATCTCCACGAGAGAGGGGGAGAACATTGTACCAAAAAGAGAGAAGAAGCCATCTAACTACTAACTATGGACCCGAAGGTCTGAGGTAAACTACTCACACTTCATCGGAGGGGCTATGGTGATGATGTAGAAGCCCTCGTGATCGATTCCCCTTCCGTGAACTCGGAACAGGCCCCAAGATGGGATCTCGTGGGTAGAGAAGGTTGCGGCGGTGGAATTAGGTTTTGGCTCCGTGTCGATCGTTTGAAGTGCGTGAGGTATATATAGGAGGAAGGAATGCGTCGGTGGAGCTTCGAGGGCCCACGAGGCGGGCGCTACCGATCGTCTCCAACGTATCTATAATTTTTGATTGCTCCATGCTATATTATCTACTGTTTTGGACTATATTGGGCTTTATTTTCCACTTTCATATTATTTTTGGGACTAACCAATTAACCGGAGGCCCAGCCCAGAATCGCTGTTTTTTGCCTATTTCAGTGTTCCGAAGAAACGGAATATCAAATAGAGTCCAAACGGAATGAAACCTTCGGGAACGTGATTTTCTCACCGAACGTGATCCAGGAGACTTGGACCCTACGCAAGGCATCAGAGAGGCGGTCACGAGGGTGGGCACCCCCCCTAGGGCGCGCCCCCTGCCTTATGGGCCCCTCGGAGCTCCACCGACGTACTTCTTCCTCCTATATATACCTACGTACCCCCAAACGAACAGATGCGGAGCCAAAAACCTAATTCCACCGCCGCAACTTTCTGTATCCACGAGATCCCATCTTGGGGCCTGTTCCGGAGCTCCGCCGAAGGGGGTCGTCATCACGGAGGGCTTCTACATCATCATAGCCTCTCCGATGAAGTGTGAGTAGTTTACCTCAGACCTTCGGGTCCATAGTTAGTAGCTAGATGGCTTATTCTCTCTTTTTGGATCTCAATACAAAGTTCCCCCCCTCTCTTGTGGAGATCTATACGATGTAATCTTCTTTTTGCGGTGTGTTTGTTGAGACTGATGAATTGTGGGTTTATGATCAAGTCTATCTATGAATAATATTTGAATCTTCTCTAAATTCTTTTATGTATGATTGGTTATCTTTGCAAGTCTCTTCGAATTATCCATTTGGTTTGGCCAACTAAATTGGTAGTTCTTTCCATGGGAGAAGTGCTTAGCTTTGGGTTCGATCTTGCGGTGTCCTTTCCCAGTGACAGAAGGGGCAGCAAGGCACGTATTGCATCGTTGCCATCGAGGATAACAAGATGGGGTTTATTTTATATTGCATGAATTTATCTCTCTACATCATGTCATCTTGCTTAAGGCGTTACTCTGTTTTTTAACTTAATACTCTAGATGCATGCTGGATAGCGGTCGATGAGTGGAGTAATAGTAGTAGATGCAGAATCGTTTCGGTCTACTTGTCATGGACATGATGCCTATATACATGATCATGCCTAGATATTCTCATAACTATGCTCAATTCTGTCAATTGCTCAACAGTAATTTGTTCACCCACCGTAGAATATTTATGCTCTTGAGAGAAGCCACTAGTGAAACCTATGGCCCCGGGTCTATTCTCATCATATCAATCTCCATCACTTTAATCTTGCTTTGCTTTTTACTTTGCCTTTTACTTTTCACTTTGCATCTCTATACCAAAAATACCAAAAATACTATCTATCGATCTCACTCGTAAGTGACCGTGAAGGATTGACAACCCCTAATCGCGTTGGTTGCGAGTAGCTATCGCTTTGTGCAGGTACGAGGGACTTGAGCATGGCCTCCTCTTGGATTGATACCTTGGTTCTCAAAAACTGAGGGAAATACTTACGCTACTCGCTGCATCATCCTTTCCTCTTCGGGAAAACCAACGCAAGCTCAAGAGGTAGCAAGAAGAATTTTGGCGCTTGTCGGGAGTCTACATAAAAGTCAACATACCAAGTACCCATCACAATCCCTATCTCTCGCATTACATTAGTTGCCATTTTCCTCTCGTTTTCCTCTCCCCCACTTCACCCTTGCCGTTTTATTCGCCCTCTCTTTCCCAATCTCCTTCTCCTTCTCTTTCTCCGTTTGCCTTTTTCTCGCTTGCCCTTTGTTTGCTCGTGTGTTGGATTGCTTGTTTGTCGCGATGGCTCAAGATACTACCAAATTGTGTGACTTCACCAATACCAATAATAATGATTTCCTTAGCACTCTGATTGCTCCTCTTGCCAATACTGAATCTTGTGAAATCAATACTGCTTTGTTGAATCTTGTTATGAAAGATCAATTCGCTGGCCTTCCTAGTGAAGATGCCGCTACTCATCTGAATAGCTTCATTGATTTATGTGATATGCAAAAGAAAAAAGATGTCGATAATGATGTCGTTAAATTGAAGAGATCGTGCTAAAGCTTGGTTTTTGTCTTTGCCTAAAAATAGTATTGATTCTTGGAACAAGTGCGAAGATGTTTTTATCTCTAAGTATTTTCCTCCCGCTAAGATCATCTCTCTTAGAAACGACATTATGAATTTTAAGCAACTTGATCATGAACATGTTGCACAAGCTTGGGAGAGAATGAAATTAATGATACGTAATTGCCCTACTCATGGTTTGAACTTATGGATGATTATACAAAAAAATTATGCCGGATTGAATTTTGCTTCTAGAAATCTTTTAGATTCGGCCGCGGGAGGCACTTATATGGAAATCACTTTAGGAGATGCTACTAAAATACTAGATAATATTATGGTTAATTATTCTCAATGGCATACTGAAAGATCTTCTAATAAAAAAGTGCATGCGATAGAAGAAATCAATGTTCTGAGTGGAAAGATGGATGAACTTATGAAATTATTTGCTACTAAGAGTGTTTCTTCTGATCCTAATGATATGCCTTTGTCTACTTTGATTGAGAATAACAATGAATCTATGGATGTGAATTTTTTTGCTAGGAATAATTTTGGTAACAACGCTTATAGAGGGAATATTAATCCTAGGCCTTATCCTAGTAATCCTTCTAATAATTATGGAAATTCCTACAACAACTCTTATGGAAATTATAATAAGATGCCCTCTGAATTTGAGAATAGTGTTAAAGATTTTATGAATTCACAAAAGAATTTTAATGCTTTGCTTGAAGAGAAATTGCTTAAAGTTGATGATTTGGCTAGGAATGTTGATAGAATTTCTCTTGAGGTTGATTCTTTAAAGCTTAGATATATTCCTCCTAAGCATGATATCAATGAGTCTCTCAAAGCCATGAGAATTTCCATTGATGAGTGCAAGGAAAGAACCGCTAGGATGCGTGCTTCCAAAGATGCCTTTATTAAAGCGTGTTCTTCCAATTCCTATGAAAATCAAGATGAAGATCTAAAAGTTATTGATGTGTCCCCTATCAAATCTTTGTTTTGCAATATGAATCTTGATGAAACTGAATATGATCTTCCTTTACCTAGAAGGTGTTCCAAAAATTCAGAGTATTTAGATCTTTATGATGAAATTGATGAAAGTGGGATTGACAGAAATAAAAATCTAGATGTTGCTAAACCCACTATATTGGATTTCAAGGAATTTAATTCTGAAAGTTGCTCTTTAATTGATTGTATTTCCTTGTTGCAATCCGTGCTAAATTCTCCACATGCTTATAGTCAAAAGAAAGCCTTTACCGAACATATTGTTGATGCCTTGATGCAATCTTATGAAGAAAAACTTGAGTTGAAAGTTTCTATCCCTAGAAAACTCTGTGATGAGGGGGAACCGACTATTAAAATTAAAATTAAAGATCATGAGTTTTATGTTTTTTGTGATTTGGGTGCTAGTGTTTCCACTATCCCCAAAACTTTGTGTGATTTGCTAGATTTCCGCGATTTTGATGTTTGCTCTCTAAACTTGCATCTTGCGAATTCCACTATTAAGAAACCTATGGGAAGAATTAATGATGTTCTTATTGTTTCAAATAGGAATTATGTGCCCGTAGATTTCATTGTTCTTGATATAGATTGCAATCCTTCTTGCCCTATTATTCTTGGTAGACCTTTCCTTAGAACGGTTGGTGCGATTATTGATATGAAGGAAGGGAATATTAGATTCCAATTTCCATTAAAAAAGGGCATGGAACACTTTCCAAGAAAGAAAATAAGATTGCCATATGAAACTATCATGAGAGCCACTTATGGATTGCCTACCAAAGATGGCAATACCTAGATCTATCCTCGCTTTTATGCCTAGCTGGGGGCGTTAAACGATAGCGCTTGTTGGGAGGCAACCCAATTTTATTTTTAGTTTTTTGTGTTTTTATTCTGTTAGGGAATAAATAACCCATCTACCTTATGTTTGGATGTGGTTTTGTGTTTTAATTAGTGTTTGTGCCAAGTTAGACCTATTGGATCTTCTTGGATGATAGTTGTTTGATCTTGCTGTAATTTCCAGAAACTTTGCGTTCAGTGCCCGAATTATTAAAAATCATCAGAATGTGATAAAATACGGATTCCAATTGCTGCCGATCAATAAACAAATTTTCTAGTTCGTACAATTTTGGTAGATTTTTTGGAGTTCCAGAAGTTTGCGTTAGTTACAGATTACTACAGACTGTTCTGTTTTTGACAGATTCTGTTTTTCATGTGTTGTTTGCTTATTTTGATGAATCTATGGCTAGTAAAATAGTTTATAATCCATAGGTAAGTCGGAATACAGTATGTTTAACACCAATATAAATAAAGAATGAGTTCATTACAGTACCTTGAAGTGGTCTTTTGTTTTCCTTCTCTAACGGAGCTCACGAGATTTCTATTGAGTTTTGTGTTGTGAAGTTTTCAAGTTTTGGGTGAATTCTTTTGATGGATTATGGAACAAGGAGTGGCAAGAGCCTAAGCTTGGGGATGCCCATGGCACCCACAAGATAATCCAAGGACACCAAAAATTCAAAGCTTGGGGATGCCCCGGAAGGCATCCCCTCTTTCGTCCACTTCCATCGGTAATTTACTTGGAGCTATATTTTTATTCACCAACATGATATGTGTTTTGCTTGGAGCGTCTTGTATTATTTGTGTCTTTGTTTGTTAGTGTGCCACAATCATCCTTGTTGTACACACCTTTTGAGAGAGCCATACAGGAATTAAAATTTGATAGAATACTCTATGTGCCTCACTTATATCTTTTGAGCTATGTAGTTTTGCTCTATGTGCTTCACTTATATCCTTTTGAGCGTTATAATTTTGCTCTATGTGCTTCACTTAGATCTTTTAGAGCATGGTGATGGATTTGTTTTAAAGAAACTATTGATCTCTCATGCTTCACTTAAATTATTTTGAGAGTCTCTTAATAGCATGGTAAATTGCTTAATAATAATATGCTTGGTATTCAAGATTTGTGAAACTTTCTTTTGAGTGCGTTGAATACTAAGAAAAGATTGAAGCATGATAATTGTTTTGAGATATGGAGGTGATAATATTAGAGTCATGCTAGTTGAGTAGTTGTGAATTTAAAGATACTTGTGTTAAAGTTTGTGATTCCCGTAGCATGCACGTATGGTGAACCGTTTTGTGATGAAGTCGGAGCATAATTTATTTATTGATTGTCTTCCTTATGAGTGGCGGTCGGGGACGAGCGATGGTCTTTTCCTACCAATCTATTCCCCTAGGAGCATGCGTGTAATACTTTGCTTTGATAACTTCTAGATTTTTGCAATGAGTATATGAGTTGTTTATGACTAATGTTGAGTCCATGGATTATATGCACTTTTTCCCATCTTTCCACCATTGCTAGCCTCTCTAATACCGCACACTTTTCGTCGATATCATACACCCACCATATACCTTCCTCAAAACAGCCACCATACCTACCTATCATGGCATTTCCATAGCCATTCTGAGATATATTGCCATGCAACTTTCCACCGTTCTGTTTATTATGACAAGCTCCATCATTGTCATATTGCTAGCATGATCATGTAGTTGACATTGTATTTGTGGCAAAGCCACCGTTCATAATTCTTCCATACATGTCACTCTTGATTCATTGCATATCCCGGTACACCGCCGGAGGCATTCATATAGAGTCATATCTTGTTCTAAGTACCGAGTTGTAAGAAAAATAAAAGTGTGATGATCATCATTTTTAGAGCATTGTCCCAAGTGAGGAAAGAATGATGGAGACTATGATTCCCCCATAAGTCGGGATGAGACTCCGGACGAAAAAAAAGGAGGCCATGAAAAAAAGGAGAAAAGGCCCAAATAAAAAAATGAGAGAAAAAGAGAGAAGGGACAATGTTACTATCCTTTTACCACACTTGTGCTTCAAAGTAGCACCATGATCTTCATGATAGAGAGTCTCTCGTTATGTCACTTTCATATACTAGTGGGAATTTTACATTATAGAACTTGGCTTGTATATTCCAATGATGGGCTTCCTCAAAATTGCCCTAGGTCTTCGTGAGCAAGCGAGTTGGATGCACACCCACTTAGTTTCTTTTGTTGAGCTTTCATAAACTTATAGCTCTAGTGCATCCGTTGCATGGCAATCCCTACTCAAACACATTGATATCTATTTATGGGCATCTCCATAGCCCGTTGATACGCCTAGTTGATCTGAGACTATCTTCCCCTCTTTTTGTCTTCTCCACAACCAACACTCTATTCCACATATAGTGCTATATCCATGGCTCATGCTCATGTATTGCGTGAAGATCGAAAAAGTTTTGAAAAAGTTAGAGTATGAAAGAATTGCTTGGCTTGTCATCGGGGTTGTGCATGATTTAAATACTTTGTGTGGTGAAGATAGAGCATAGCCAGACTATATGATTTTGTAGGGATAACTTTCTTTGGCCATGTTATTTTGAGAAGACATAATTGCTTTGTTAGTATGCTTGAAGTATTTTTTTATGTCAACATACACTTTTCTCTTGAATCTTTCGAATCTGAATATTCATACCACGATTAAGAAGATTTGCATTGAAATTATGCCAAGTAGCACTCCACATCAAAAATTCTCTTTTATCATTTACCTACTCGAGGACGAGCAGGAATTAAGCTTGGGGATGCCTGATATGTCTCCAACGTATCTATAATTTTTTATTGCTCCATGCTATATTATCTACTGTTTTGGACTATGTTGGGCTTTATTTTCCACTTTCATATTATTTTTGGGACTAACCTATTAACCGGAGGCCCAGCCTAGAATTGTTGTTTTTTGCCTATTTCAGTGTTTCGAAGAAATGGATTATCAAACGGAGTCCAAACGGAATGAAACCTTCGGGAACGTGATTTTCTCACCGAACATGATCCAGGAGACTTGGACCCTACGCCAAGGCATCAGAGAGGCGGTCACGAGGTGGGGCGCCCCAGGCGCGCCCCTGCCTCGTGGGCCCCTCGAGCTCCACCGACGTACTTCTTCCTCCTATATATACCTCACGCACCCCAAGCGAGCAGATCGGAGCCAAACACCTAATTCCACCGCCGCAACTTTCAGTATCCACGAGATCCCTTCTTGGGGCCTGTTAGGAGCTCATGATCGTCATCACGGAGGGCTTCTACATCATCATAGCCTCTCCGATGAAGTGTGAGTAGTTTACCTCAGACCTTCGGGTCCATAGTTAGTAGCTAGATGGCTTCTTCTCTCTCTTTGGATCTCAATACAAAGTTCTCCCCCTCTCTTGTGGAGATCTATTCGATGTAATCTTCTTTTTGCGGTGTGTTTGTTGAGACCGATGAATTGTGGGTTTATGATCAAGTCTATCTATGAATAATATTTGAATCTTCTCTGAATTCTTTTATGTATGATTGGTTATCTTTGCAAGTCTCTTCGAATTATCCGTTTGGTTTGGCCAACTAGATTGGTAGTTCTTGCCATGGGAGAAGTGCTTAGCTTTGGGTTCGATCTTGCGGTGTCCTTTCCCAGTGACTGAAGGGGCAGCAAGGCACGTATTGCATCGTTGCCATCGAGGATAACAAGATGGGGTTTATTTCATATTGCATGAATTTATCTCTACATCATGTCATCTTGCTTAAGGCGTTACTCTGTTTTTTAACTTAATACTCTAGATGCATCTTTGGATAGCGGTCGATGAGTGGAGTAATAGTAGTAGATGCAGAATCGTTTGGTCTACTTGTCACGGACGTGATGCCTATATACATGATCATGCCTAGATATTCTCATAACTATGCTCAATTCATCAATTGCTCAACGAGAATTTGTTCACCCACCGTAGAATACTTATGCTCTTGAGAGAAGCCACTAGTGAAACCTATGGCCCCGGGTCTATTCTCATCATATCAATCTCCATCACTTTAATCTTGCTTTGCTTTTTACTTTGCCTTTTACTTTTCACTTTGCATCTCTATACCAAAATACCAAAAATACTATCTATCGATCTCACTCGTAAGTGACCGTGAAGGATTGACAACCCCTAATCGCGTTGGTTGCGAGTAGCTATCGTTTTGTGCAGGTACGAGGGACTTGAGCGTGGCCTCCTACTGGATTGATACCTTGGTTCTCAAAAACTGAGGGAAATACTTACGCTACTCTGCTGCATCATCCTTTCCTCTTCGGGGAAAACCAACGCAAGCTCAAGAGGTAGCAACGCCCTAGGGGGGGGCGCGCCCTCCACCCTCGTGACCGCCTCTCTGGTTTCTTGACGGAGGGTCCAAGTCTCCTCGATCATATCTGATGAGAAAATCACGTTCCCGAAGGTTTCATTCCGTTTGGACTCTGTTTGGTATTTCGTTTCTTTGAAACACTGAAATAGGCAAAAAACAGCAATTTTAAGCTGGGCCTCCGGTTAATAGGTTAGTCCCAAAAGTAATATAAAAGTGGAAAATAAAGCCCAATATAGTCCAAAACAGTAGATAATATAGCATGGAGCAATCAAAAATTATAGATACGTTGGAGACATATCAGCCACGCATATAAAGGATGGAGGGAGGAGGAGGCCAGCCCTGATAGGGCGCGCCCAAAGTGTGGAGTCCTACTAGGACTCCCTAGTCCTAGTAGGATTCCACCTCCCACATGGAATAGGAAAAAGGGAAGGGAGAAAGAGAAGGAAGGAAGGGGGCGGCCCCTTTCCCTAGTCCAATTCGGACCAATCCATGGGGAAGGGGCGCGGCCACCCTTGAGGCCTTTCTCTCCTTTCCTGTAAAGGCCCAATACGAATATCCGTAACTCTCCGGTACTCCAAAAAATACACGAATCACTTGGAACTTTTCCGATGTCCGAATATAGCCTTCCAATATATCGATCTTTACGTATCGACTATTTCGAGACTTCTCGTCATGTCCCCGATCTCATCCGGGACTCCGAACAAACTTCGGTCATCAAATCACATAACTCATAATACAAATCATCACAGAACGTTAAGCGTGCGAACCCTACGGGTTCGAGAACTATGTAGACATGATCGAGACTCATCTCCGGTCAATAACCAATAGCGGAACCTGGATGTTCATATTGGTTCCTACATATTCTACGAAGATCTTTATCGGTCAAACCGCATAACAACATACGTTGTTCCTTTTATCATCGGTATGTTACTTGCCCGAGATTCAATCTTTGGTATCTCAATACCTAGTTCAATCTCGTTACCGGCAAGTCTCTTTACTCGTTCTGTAATGCATCATCCCGCAACTAACTCATTAGTCACAATGCTTGCAAGGCTTATAGTGATGTGCATTACTGAGAGGGCCCAGAGATACCTCTCCGATACACAGAGTGAAAAATCCTAATCTTGATCTATGCCAACTCAACAAACACCATCGGAGACACCTGTAGAGCATCTTTATAATCACCCAGTTACATTGTGACGTTTGATAGCACACAAGGTGTTCCTCCGGTATTCAGGAGTTGCATAATCTCATAGTTTGAGGAACATGTATAAGTCATGAAGAAAGCAGTGGCAATGAAACTGTAATGATCATAATGCTAAGCTAACGAATGGGTCATGTCCATCACATCATTCTCCTAATGATGTAATCTCGTTCATCCAATGACAACACATGTCTATGGTTAGGAAACATAACCATCTTTGATAAAAGAACAAGTCAAGTAGAGGCATACTAGGGACACTTTGTTTTGTCTATGTATTCACACATGTACTAAGTTTCTGGTTAATACAATTCTAGCATGAATAATAAACATTTATCATGAAATAAGGAAATAAATAATAACTTTATTATTGCCTCTAGGGCATATTTGCTTCAGTCTCCCACTTGTACTAGAGTCATCCCACTTGTACTAGAGTCAATAATCTAGTTCACATCGCCATGTGATTTAACACCAATAGTTCACATCACCATGTGATTAACACCCATAGTTCACATCATCATGTGACCAACACCCAAAGGGTTTACTAGAGTCAATAATCTAGTTCACATCGCTATGTGATTAACACCCAAAGAGTACTAAGGTGTGATCATGTTTTGCTTGTGAGAGAAGTTTAGTCAACGGGTCGCCATATTCAGATCCGTATGTATTTTGCAAATTTCTATGTCAACAATGCTCTTGCGGAGCTACTCTAGCTAATTGCTCCCACTTTCAATATGTATCCAGATTGAGACTTAGAGTCATCTGGATCAGTGTCAAAACATACATCGACGTAACCCTTTACGACGAACCTTTTGTCACCTCCATAATCGAGAAACATATCCTTATTCCACTAAGGATAATTTTGACCGTTGTCCAGTGATCTACTCCTAGATCCATATTGTACTCCCTTGCCAAACTCAGTGTAGGGTATACAATAGATCTGGTACACATCATGGCATACTTTATAGAACCTATGGCTGAGGCATAGGGAATGACTTTCATTCTCTTTCTATCTTCTGCCATGGTCGGGCTTTGAGTCTTACTCAATTTCACACCTTGCAATATAGGCAAGAACTCCTTCTTTGACTGTTCCATTTTGAACTACTTCAAAAAACTTGTCAAGGTATGTACTCATTAAAAAAACTGATCAAGCATCTTGATCTATCTCTGTAGATCTTGATGCTCAATATGTAAGAAGCTTCACCGAGGGCTTTCTTTGGAAAAACTCCTTTCAAACACTCCTTTATGCTTTCCAGAAAATTCTACATCATTTCCGATCGACAATATGTCATTCACATATACTTATTAGAAAGGCTGTAGTGCTCCCACTCACTTTCTTATAAATACAGGCTTCACCGCAAGTATGTATAAAACTAGATGCTTTGATCAACTTATTAAAGCGTATATTCCAACTCCGACATGCTTGCACTAGTCCATAGATGGATCGCTGGAGCTTTGCACACTTTGTTAGCACCTTTAGGATTGACAAAACCTTCTGGTTGCATCATATACAACTCTTCTTTAAGAAATCCATTAAGGAATGCAGTTTTGACATCCATTTTCGAAGTTTCATAAAATATGGCAATTTCTAACATGATACGGACATACTTTTAAGCATCGATACAAGTGAGAAAATCTCATTGTAGTCAACATATTGAACTTGTCGAAAACATTTTGGGGTCAATTCGAGCTTTGTAGATAGTAATACTACTATGAGCGTTCGTCTTCCTCTTGAAGATCCATTTATTCTCAATGGCTCACTGATCATCGGGCAAGTTAATCAAAGTCCATACTTTATAATCATACATGGATCCCATCTCAGATTTCATGGCTTCAAGCCATTTCGTGGAATCTGGGCTCATCATCGCTTCCTCATAGTTCATAAGTTCATCATGGTCTAGTAACATGACTTCCAGTATAGGATTACCGTACCACTCTGGTGCGGACCGTGCTCTGGTTTACCTACGAAGTTCTATAGTAACTTGATTAGAAGTTTCATGATCATCATCATTAGCTTCCTTACTAATTGGTGTAGGAATCACTGGAACTGATTTCTGTGATGAACTACTTTCCAATAAGGGAGCAAGTACAGTTATCTCATCAAGTTCTCCCACTCACTTATTTCGAGAGAAACTCCTTTCTAGAAAGGATCCATTATTAGCAACAAAGATCTTGCCTTTCGGATCTGTGATAGAAGGTGTACCCAAATGTTTCTTTTGGGTATCCTATGAAGACACACTTCTCCGATTTGGGTTTGAGCTTATCAGGCTGAAACTTTTTCACATAAGCATCGCAACCCCAAACTTTAGGAAACGATAGCTTAGGTTTCTTGCTAAACCACAGTTCATACGGTGTTGTCTCAACGGATTAGATGGTGCCCTATTTAACGTGAATGCAGTTGTCTTTAATGCATAACCACAAAACGATAGTGGTAAATCGTTAAGAGACGTCATAGATTGCACCATATCTAATAAAGTACGGTCTTGATGTTTGGACACACCATTACACTGTGGTGTTCCAGGTGGCGTGAGTTGTGAAACTATTCTGTATTGTTTCAAATGAAGACCAAACTCATAACTCAAATATTCACTTTCACGATCAGATCGTAGAAACTCTATTTTATTGTTACGATGATTTTCTACTTCACTCTGAAATTATTTGAACTTTTCAAATGTTTCAGACTTATGTTTCATTAAGTAGATATACCCATATCTACTCAAATCATCTGTGAAGGTCAGAAAATAACGATACCCGTTGCGAGCTTCAACACTCATCGGATCGCATACATCAGTATGCATTATTTCTAATAAGTCAGTTGCTCGCTCCATTGTTCCGGAGAACGGAGTCTTAGTCATCTTGCCCATGAGGCATGGTTCCCAGGCATCAAGTGATTCATAATCAAGTGATTCCAAAAGCCCATCGGCATGGAGTTTCTTCATGCGCTTTACACCAATATGACCTAAACGGCAGTGCCACATATAAGTTGCACTATCATTATTAACTTTGCATCTTTTGGCTTCACTATTATGAATATGTGTATCACTACGTGTGGGGACCCCGACTCATAAGTAGAGATCACCGAATGCACGTGTACAGTGATCCCAGAGATCAATGCTCACTGAACACACAGAAGCTGAATAACAAGAGTCTTACATCCATACATACCGTCTTACACAAATTATGACCATTATGGTTAAGTCTTACATGGATAAAGCCTTAAGGGCTGAACATCAAATGAAACACAACAGCGGAAATATTCGTCGATAAGTAGAACCCATGCCATCTGCCTTAACCCTACAGGCATTCTGACTGGGAAGCGTCCTAGTTCGCATGATCGTCTCCAAAGAATTCTTCTTCGAACTCCTGCTCTTCCATGCCTGGCCAATTAAATAACCAGTGGCAAGCCAATGAGTACTTTGAATGTACTCGCAAGCAACCCATGTTTGGTTCAAGGCTCAACAATGCATGACATAGGTATTTTTTGCGGAAAGCTAGTTTTAGTGCAACGACATGTTCAATAACTTGTAAGACATGCATCAGGAGAATTAAGTAGCTATGAGAACAACAAGGAGTCCACTCGTTGTTCCGTATCCTCACGATGCACATCATATGAGATTCACTCGAGATCGTAACATCCGAGAGGGGACACAACGGTGTACCTGGTGCCCTGTAAAGACAGTCATGGTCGCCCTACCTGGCACGACCCCGTCCCGAGAGAGAGCACCAACTCTCCCCCGTTACTAGTAATGCGGGCTCCAAGCTAGTATCGACCTAAGTAATCAATAATGCCCTTTCCCATACAAGGGTAGAGTGGTTGCGCATGTAAGGTTGGAATAATGGTCGCAACTTAAACCAATCCGTTTTCGAAAACAACACACACACTTGCCTCGATACACCACTTCGTCATCAAGTGGCTACCATATCATCATCTCCCTTGGGCATGAGTGGCACCCGATGGGGTTTTCGAAAAGTCATTTGAAAATACTTTGTCTCCATTACCATACATATTCCCGGCCTTTGCGTAGCACTACTTTAGCATCCTAACTACTCCCACCAGCCTAACCCTCATAACAAGGTAGGGTCATGCTCAATGCAAGTATCAACGAGAAAGTAACGAGGGCAACCCACCGAAGTGGTCACCCTTCTCATCATGATTCCGATGCAACAAAAGCAAAGTGCCATATGAAATGCATGAAAGGGTTTCATGGACATGGTCAAAGGGCTGCTTGCCTGGCTCAACAAAGTCTTCCGGGTCTTCGAAGTCTTCTGGTCCAACTCCCTCGTCAGCAGCGCAATCTATCGTCGCAAAATAATAGCGAGAAAATAAGGCAATAATAAAATGGCAAAAATCAAAGTGCTCAGAAAAATGTCAACTCATTTTTGTAAAATATTAGATGGAATTCTAAGAAAGGGAAAAGTGCTAGTTTTGGATTTGGAGTTGTGGAACAGGAGATATAGATTTTCAGAGGCATATTTAAATGCTAAAAATCACATTTAAATAATTACAGTGAAGGAAAGTTGGTTGGATTCGAATGGAAGTTGCACCATTAAATAGGTTGCAATATTCTAGGAATTTAGAAATTGGAATTAATTTATTTGGACAAATATTTTGTCCTGTGGAATTTTTGCAAAACAGGAAGAAATTGAAAAAGAAAAGGGCACTGTGCCACTGGGCCAAATCGGCCGCAGGGCAGCGGGCCGGCCCAGCCGAGCCAGCGCGCTGCGCACGTGCCCGCCCTCCCATTTCAAACCTGACGGGCGGGGCCCGCGGAGAGAGAGAGAGAGGGGCGCGGGAATGAGGGAGAGGATGACAGGCGGGGCCCTCCTGTCATCACTAACCCGTGGACAGGGGGGTCGCGGCGCTCACCGGCGACGATGCAGGCCACGGCGAGCTCCGGCGAGTGCGGGGTTGGCTTCAGGGGGCTTCCGCACGTCGGTGGGTGGTGGACTTGGCCGGCGGGGGTGCCTGGTTCGCCGGCGGCGAGGTTTGCGGCGGAGGGCTTCGGGTGGCGGTCGCCCTGGTCGACTCCGGCAGCTACAGAGAGGGGAAGCAAGGGGGAAACGATCAGTGGTGAGCAGGGGTTCCAGATCAAGGCAAAGGAGGAGCGGGGGAGGCTTCTACCTCGCGAACTCCGGCGAGCCGACGCGGCGGAGCTCGATCTCGATCTCGAGCTCGGGCGGCTCTGGGGACGAACGAATGGTGCAGGGGGCGTTTAGGGGAGTGAGAGAGCGAGTGGTGGCTAGAGGAGGGCTCGGGGAGGCCTATTTATAGGAGGACGGCGAGGTGCCGTGGACCCGTGCGCCGGAGAGCTTCTGCCCGTCGCCACAGGGCTCGGGAGGAGCTCGCGTCGTGTCTGGCGCGTTCGTGGGCTCGGTCTACGCCCAGAGGAAGAGAGGGAAGGAGTGGGGTGAGGTCAGGGCGCGCGCATGTGAGCTCGCCCATTGGAGCGCTCGGGCGGCCATGGCGTGCGTGTGAGCAGAGGCGGGAGAGAGAGAAGGAGGAGGGGGCCGGCAGTGTGCCGTGTCCCGGACGTCGAGGCACCTCGGGGGACACGAGGGGGAGAGCCGAGGTGGCCGGAAGTGGCTGGACGGAGGCGGCTACGGTCTGGGCGCCTTGTGAAGGCGCTCAGAAGCGCCCAAATGGCCGGCATGGCCATTCTTTATGCATGGCAAGCGCGTCCTTCGGTGTCTAGCGGGTCTAGGGGGAGTAAAGAAGTGGGAGGAGGCTTTGGATGCTCTGGTGAGCCAGTGGAGTGAGGAGGGAGGAAGAAGAAGAGTGCAAAGGTGCTGACCAAAGAGAGAAAGAGGGGTTTCACCCTCAATTATTGAGCTGGGTCTTGCCATTGATACCAGAGGTGAAGGGGTCTAGAAGAAGCTGTGGTAAAAATTAGGGCTCTCAAGATTAGTAAAGGGGTCAAAGCAGTGGTTTTGCAAAGTGTCGAGAAGGTGTTTGATGTTGATTAGGGCAAGAAAATGATCTCCAATGGCCATGATACTCCACAGGGTGAAATGTCACTTGGAATTAGGGTGTGCCACAAAGTTTGAGCTCATTGGGGTAAAGTTGCCAATGCAACTTTGGCAAACCCTAGAAATCAACAGAATTGGTTTTGGGTAGATCTAGTTGAGTAAATCACTTCTCCTTGATGCACCACTTGGTGTGGTAGCCTTATTTGATCATGTGAACATGCTCACAAAAGTTGGGGTCAAGGAGAGAAAGTTGGTAGTGCAAACTTGTTCAAATTTGGTTCTGGTCAGAGAGGGTTTTGGGGCATTTTGGGGGACCAAAATGACCTTGATTGACATGTGGCTTTGCAAGATCATCACAATATGCATTTGTGACTTGCTGGAATTTTCCTGGATTTTTATGAAAATAGTTCTTGTAGAAATATTTCAAATCCTTGAAATGGGCAGAAATGGTTTTGGGAGGTTTTGCCCATTTTCTGATCATAGCCATGTGTTGAAACTCATATATATGGAAAATATATGTCCACTGAGTTTCCCTGATTTTTCTCAAATATTTTTAAAGCTTTAAAATAATTTTAACCTATTTAAGACTATTTCTGGCCTTAAGAAAAATCCTTTAAATAAAATAGAAAAATAACTTTTAAAATTATATTTTTGTGGTTTTGGGGTATCCTATATCTATTAGGTTTGAAATATACCTTTGCAAATATTTTTCACACCTTAAATCAAGTACTTGCAGTGCAATACTCAATCCAAGGGTTTTTGGAAAACTAATTCTTGAAAATACTTTTTGGCCAAATTATTTTGTAGGAAAATTCTATATTGCTTCATATACATGGCATGATCATTGGGAAGAAGCTTGGGGCAAGGAGATGAAATATAGAAGGTGAAGTAGTTGACTTTATAGAGCACTTGCAAAAATCACAAAGGAAAGATCAACTCCAAAGATAAAAGCCAAATGATGCAAAAAGTTTTTGTTGATCCAAATTTTCATGCTTTATTAATGCAAATGATCATGTTACAAAATGCAGGGTGTGACAGACCTACCCCCCTTACAAGAATCTCGTCCCCGAGATTCCTAAACTAGGCTTGAAAGAGATACGGAAACTCGGATCTAAGGTAGTCTTCACGCTCCCAAGTTGCTTCTGCTTCAGTGTGGTTGCTCCACTGGACCTTGTAATACTTGATCGTGCGGCTTCGAGTGCATCGCTCAGCCTCATCCAAGATGCGGATGGGCCTCTCACGGTAAGTCAAATCAGGCTGAAGGTCAATGGCTTGGTGATTGATATCCTGGTAGAGATCAGGCTTGTCTGGGACTTGGAGACACTTCCGGAGTTGTGACACGTGGAATACGTTGTGCACCTCAGATAGCTCAGGTGGTAGTTCCAACTGGTAAGCCACCTCTCCGCGTCGGTCAGTGATCTTGAAGGGGCCGATATATCTTGGGGCGAGCTTCCCCTTGACATGGAAACGTTGGGCTCCCTTGAGAGGGGTGACTCGGAGATAGACATGGTCTCCAACTCGAAAGCTCATGTCTCTTCGACGTGAGTCAGCATAGCTCTTCTGCCTCGACTTGGCAGTCTTCAAACGTTCTTGGACAAGCTGAACTTGCTCTTCTGCTTCACGGAGGATATCGGGCCCAAACACTAGTCCTTCTCCGGTTTCAGACCAATTGAGGGGCGTGCGGCACTTGCGTCCATACAACACCTCAAATGGTGCCATCTGGAGGCTTGACTGATAACTGTTGTTGTAGGAGAATTCGGCAAAAGGGAGGCAATCTTCCCACCTAGCTCCATAAGCTAAGACAGGCTCGGAGCATGTCTTGAGTATCGATTTACTAGTTACATCGACCTCCGGTGCGTGGGTGGAAGCAGTCTTTGAAACACAACTTGGTTCCCAAGGCCTCTTGGAATTTCTTCCAGAATCTTGAGGTAAACTGGGTTCCTCGGTCCGACACGATCTCCTTGGGGACACCATGAAGGCTTACGATTCTATTGATGTAGAGGCTGGCTAGCTGGTTACCCTTGTAACTTGTTTTGACAAGAATGAAATGAGCTACTTTGGTCAAATGGTCGACTATGACCCAGATGGAGTCATGTCCCTTGTTCGACCTAGGTAGTCCAGTGATGAAATCCATTCCGATCTTATCCCATTTCCACTCGGGAACTTTGAGTGGTTGGAGCAATCCAGCAGGTCGCTGATGTTCAGCTTTGACCCTTTGGCATACATCACATTTTGCAACATAGGAGGCAATCTCCCTCTTCATACCATGCCACCAGAATCTTTCCTTCAGGTCTTGATACATCTTGGTTCCTCCGGGGTGAATGGAATACGGGGTGTCATGAGCTTCTTGCAAGATCAAATTATTGAGCTCAATCTTGTTGGGTACACAGATGCGATTCCCAAACCACACAATTCCTTGCTCATCCTCTGAGAATCCCGGGGCCTTGCCTGCTTTGATCTTCCTCTTGATGCCTTCAATGCTCTCATGTCCCTTCTGAGCTTCCTTAATATCATTCATCAGGGTAGGCTTGACTTCAAGGTTGGCTAAGAATCCTGGTGCAACCAGTTCCAACCCAAAGCTTTCAAGTTCTTCATACAAGGCGGGTAGCTTTTCCTTAAGCATAGCATTCAAGGAACAAGCCTTTCTGCTTAATGCATCTGCTACCACATTAGCCTTTCCAGGGTGGTACTGAACACTGAGGTCATAATCTTTGATCAACTCTAGCCACCTTCTCTGCCTCATGTTCAATTCCTTCTGAGTGAAAATATACTTCAGACTTTTATGATCTGTGTATATCTCACATCGCTTCCCTAGGAGGTAATGTCGCCATGTCTTCAAGGCATGAACTACAGCTGCTAACTCGAGATCATGAGTAGCATAGTTCTCTTCATGAGGCCGCAGTTGCCTTGAAAGGTAAGCTACGACTCTGCCTTCTTGCATCAGAACACCTCCTAGTCCGGTTTTTGACGCATCACAATATATCACAAACTCCTTGTGTATATCTGGAGTGGCCAAAACTGGGGCGGTGGTCAATCTCTTCTTCAGCTCCTGGAAGCTCTCTTCACACTTCGGCGTCCATTCAAACTTCTTGTCCTTCTTCAAGAGCTGAGTCATGGGTCGGGCAATGCTTGAGAATCCTCCAACGAACTTGCGGTAATATCCGGCGAGTCCGAGGAAGCTTCTGACTTCCTTCACATTGCTTGGGGATTGCCATTCAGTCACGGCCGCAATCTTAGCGGGGTCGACTGACAATCCTTCTTTAGTTAAAACATGACTCAGGAATCCAACTTCATGTAGCCAAAATTCGCACTTGCTGAACTTGGCATACAGTTGGTGCTGTCGAAGCTTGTCTAGGACCATCCTCAAGTGTTGCTCGTGCTCTTCCTCCGACTTCGAGAAGACAAGAATGTCATCAATGAAGACAACAACAAACTTGTCCAAATATTCCATGAAGACCTTATTCATGAGATACATGAAGTAAGCTGGGGCATTGGTTAATCCAAAGGACATGACCGTGCACTCATACAGGCCATATCTGGTTACAAATGTCGTCTTCGGAATATCTTGGGGTCTGATCTTCAGCTGATAGTACCCAGATCTGAGGTCAATCTTGGAGAACACCTTGGCTCCATTGAGTTGATCAAACAGATCTTCAATCTTGGGGAGTGGATACTTGTTCTTGATTGTAACTTCATTGAGGGAGCGGTAGTCAATGCATAAGCGGATGTACCGTCCTTCTTTGTCACGAACAGAACAGGCGATCCCCAAGGGGAGGCACTAGGGCGGATAAATCCTTTCCTCAACTGCTCTTCTAGCTGCTTCTTCAATTCCGCCAACTCTTCTGATCCCATTCTATAAGGCTTCTTATAGATGGGTCCTACTACGGGCATGAGCTCGATGATGAACTCGATGTCTCGGTCAGGAGGCATTCCTGGTAGCTCATCAGGAAAGACCTCGGGGTATTCGCATACTACCGGCACTTGATCCAATCCAACTTCTGACAGACAGTTGACTTGGGTGCCTTGAGCAGAGGAGGAGTTGGGAGCAAACTTAACTTCAACTCCTTGGTCATTGGTCACTGTGACCGTTCGGTTGGCACAATCTAACAAGCCTTGGTGCTTGATGAGCCAATTCATTCCTAAGATCACATCCAAGCCTTGTGATCTTAAGATGATAAGGTCTGCTTGGAAGTCTACCCCATTAATGACAATCCCGACTCCTTTACATCCTATCTTGGCTCTCATCTCTGCTCCGGGGGTTTGTACCACCATAGGGTTATTCAGGGGTGTAGGGGTCATGCCATTTTTAAATGCAAACTATTGGGTGACAAATGAATGCGTTGCTCCAGAATCAAACAAGACAGTTGCAGGTGTTGAATTGACAAGGAACGTACCCGGCACGACGTCCGAGTCTTCCTAGGCTTCTTCAGCAGTGACATGATTCACACGGCCCTTGTCGTTGTTGGGCTGATTGCGGGGAGCTTGGTTCCTTGGTGGCATTCCACGGCCTTGTCCTGGGTTCTGCGCATTGGGGCGCGGGGCGTCGGGCTTCTTGCTGGGGCAATTCTTGGAGTAGTGTCCTGGCTGACCACATCCAAAGCAAGTGACTTGGTTGGGGTTGCTGCTCCTGCCGGCATTGTTATTGGGGTTGTTGTAAGCTGGCCTGGGGTTGGCATACTGCTGGGGTGGATAGTTGGTGCGGGGTGCGGGAGCTCTTGGCTGCTGATAGGTTGGCTTGACCGGGGCTGGCTGCCACGGGCGAGGCTTCTGGTTGCTGGAGCTACCCTTGCTGATCATCTTGCGCTTACGGGAATCATCCAAAGCACGTCGCTTGTCCTCAAGCATGAGTGCCTTGTTCACTAGATCAGGAAAGGTCTGGCATTCACACACAACAAGCGAGTACTGCAGAGTCTGGTTAAGGCCTTCCATGAAGCGCTCCCTTTTGGCAGCATCAGTGCTGACATCTTCAGGGGCATACCTCGAGAGGACACTGAACTTTTGCATGTACTCCTTGACTATGCTGCTACCTTGCTTCAGGGCTCGGAACTCACGCTTCTTGATGGCCATGCTCCCAGAAGGAATGTGGGCCTTGCGGAATTCTGCCTTGAAGTCATTCCAAGTGATGTTACGCTCAGCATGCATGGCCTTAAATCCATCCCACCAAGCTCTGGCAGTTCCCCCAAGACAGTGAGCGGCATAAGACACCCTCTCACGGTCCTCAGTGCATCCGACTAGTTCCAGCAGATCCTCAATGGTGCGGACCCAGTCGTCTGCATCCAGGGGTTCAGCAGTCTCGATGAAGGTGGGTGGTGCATGCTTCTTGAACTCCACCAGCGTGGAACGTCCAGCGCCGTTTCCCGCCGGCTGGCGGTTGACAGCTTGAGCAATCATCTGGAGGGCTGCAGTGTTGGCTTGGCGTTCCTCTCGGAAGGCTTGGAGAAGCTGAGCCATGTCCATGCTTGGAGGTGGTGGCGGAGGTGGATCTTGTCCTTGGTTTTGGTCATGACTGGCTCCTTCTCCGGCTTCTTGCTGCTGGGTAGAGGTACCAGCACGGGTTACAACAGGCATCCTGTTGGAGCGATCAAGGTCTCATGATTGGGAAAGATAGGGGAAAGTAATGAAGATGGAATGCCTAGTAAGGGGGTTGGTATGACACTAATTGTTTTTCATGCAAGGGCCAAAAGGCCAAACACATTCATTAAAATCCAAATGGGTGATGTAGTCGCTCACAAGTTCCCGTAGGAAAGTGCGACGTCCATCAAACACATCAAAAGCAAACATGACACTACATGGTTTCATATGAACCATTACAAGGACTCGACTTCGCATAGGCGTACACGGCCTATCCTACCGTAGGGGTTACATAACGGGCATATCCGAGTTGCGAATGATGCCTAAGTGGTGGAATGCTCGGTCGTGTAGTCTGGCTCTTCTGGGTCTTCCTCCTCTTCATCGGTGGCCTGACTTTCTTCTTCACTTGAAGAGGTGGGGGAGTGGAGGAGCTCAACACGGCGTTGCTTTGCCGGTGGTGCTAAGAGCTCGCGGTATTCCTTTGCGGTCATGCGGTGTTGCTGGGGTGGTTCTCCATCCTTCGGAGGTCTTCCGCCTCGGTATGCAATTGCGGGCTGTCCAGGGGGAGCACCTTCCTTCTTAATCCTACCCGTCTTCTCTAGAGCTTGGTGAAGAAGTGCCTTGGTCACATGAAGTTCCTTCCGAAGTTCCATCGACTCCAAGGCCAAGTGTTGCGCCAAACTATCGGCACAAAGGCTGAAGTAGGTCTGGAATCGAAGTGGAAGTCCTTCTTCTAATGGTGGAGCTGGTGCACTGCTCTCATCCTCTCCTTCCTTCCGATAAGGCAAGAAACGGGTTGCCACCTCGTCTGCCATCACAGGAAGAAGGTCTCGGAGGCGAGTGAGTGCCTTGAGGGTTGCCGTCTCGACGGCAAGAACTAGTGTTGCCATCTGCAGTCCCTCGAAGAACCAGCTTGTTGGAGAGTCATTGGCCTTCACGATCACTTCCACCTGATACTCCGTCTTGGTGTCGCTGACCCAATGCTCATGGTAGGTGTAAATGGGGGCTCGGTGAAACTGGCACTTCTTGAGGCTGTCCTCGAGAAGCACGGGAAATCCAGTTATCAGGAAGTCTTCGGGTACGGCAGCCATCTACAAAGGTTGAATGGGAGAGGTCAATAAGGAATCATATCTTGGGTGGGTAAGCTTAGAAAAGAAGAGAGGTTTAGATGGTCTCAAGCTAACTAACGTCCATGCTAACTAAGGCTTCCTACAGTCAGGATGGCTCTGATACCAGCTCTGTGGGGACCCCGACTCATAAGTCGAGATCACCGAATGCTGCGTGTCTGATGATCCCAGAGATCAATGCTCAGTGAACACACAGAAGCTGAATAACAAGAGTCTTACATCCATACATACCGTCTTACACAAATTATGACCATTATGGTCAAGTCTTACATGGATAAAGCCTTAAGGGCTGAACATCAAATGAAACAAAACAGCGGAAATCTTCGTCGATAAGTAGAACCCATGCCATCTGCCTTAACCCTACAGGCATTCTGACTGGGAAGCGTCCTAGTTCGCATGATCGTCTCCAAAGAATTCTTCTTCGAACTCCTGCTCTTCCATGCCTGGCCAATTAAATAACCAGTGGCAAGCCAATGAGTACTTTGAATGTACTCGCAAGCAACCCATGTTTGGTTCAAGGCTCAACAATGCATGACATAGGTAATTTTTGCGAAAAGCTAGTTTTAGTGCAATGACATGTTCAATAACTTGTAAGACATGCATCAGGAGAATTAAGTAGCTACGAGAACAAGTTACAGATATCAACATAAATAGAGTGGGCACCAACCCAACTCAATCATGTCAAGTCCTTGACTTGACCCCAGTAGTTTACCATCACACACACACTTGGTTTGTAAACAAGTGGACGTAGCCCAAGAGCAGTTACCCAACTGTCCTTGACCGTGGACACGGCTATTCGAATAGTTTTACACTCTGCAGAGGTTGCACACTTTACCCACAAGATCCGGGGAACTTCCGTGTCATCCACGTCCCGCGGTACCTCAAGTACCCGGGGTAAGCACCCGATCACTATCTTTCCTTAGACGACACTAACAAGGAGTCCACTCGTTGTTCCGTATCCTCACGATGCACATCATATGAGATTCACTCGAGATCGTAACATCCGAGAGGGGACACAACGGTGTATCCGGTGCCTCAGAAAACGATCATGGTCGCCCTACAGCACGACCCGCCCCGAGAGAGAGCACCAACTCTCCCCCGTTACTAGTAATGCGGGCTCCAAGCTAGTATCGACCTAAGTAATCAATAATGCCCTTTCCCATACAAGGGTAGAGTGCTTGCGCATGTAAGGTTGGAATAACGGTCGCAACTTAAACCAATCCGTTTTCGAAAACAACACACACACTTGCCTCGATACACCACTTCGTCATCAAGTGGCTACCATATCATCATCTCCCTCGGGCATGAGTGGCACCCGATGGGGTTTTCGAAAAGTCATTTGAAAATACTTTGTCTCCATTACCATGCATATTCCCGGCCTTTGCGTAGCACTACTTTAGCATCCTAACTACTCCCACCAGCCTAACCCTCATAACAAGGTAGGGTCATGCTCAATGCAAGTATCAACGAGAAAGTAACGAGGGCAACCCACCGAAGTGGTCACCCTTCTCATCATGATTCCGATGCAACAAAAGCAAAGTGCCATATGAAATGCATGAAAGGGTTTCATGGACATGGTCAAAGGGCTGCTTGCCTGGCTCAACAAAGTCTTCCGGGTCTTCGAAGTCTTCTGGGCCAACTCCTTCGTCAGCAGCGCAATCTATCGTCGCGAAATAATAGCGAGAAAATAAGGCAATAATAAAATGGCAAAAATCAAAGTGCTCAGAAAAATGTCAACTCATTTTTGTAAAATATTAGATGGAATTCTAAGAAAGGGAAAAGTGCTAGTTTTGGATTTGGAGTTGTGGAACAGGAGATATAGATTTTCAGAGGCATATTTAAATGCTAAAATCACATTTAAATAATTACAGTGAAGGAAAGTTGGTTGGATTGAATGGAAGTTGCACCATTAAATAGGTTGCAATATTCTAGGAATTTAGAAATTGGAATTAATTTATTTGGACAAATATTTTGTCTGTGGAATTTTGCAAAACAGGAAGAAATTGAAAAGAAAAGGGCTTTGTGCCTTTGGGCAAATCGGCCTTGAGGCAGCGGCCTGCCAGTGGGCGGCCCAGCCGAGCCAGTAGCAGCTTGCAATGCGTGCCCGCCCTCCCATTTCAAACCTGACGGGCGGGGCCCGCGGAGAGAGAGAGAGGGGCGCGGGAATGAGGGAGAGGATGACAGGCGGGGCCCGTCTGTCATCACTAACCCGTGGGGCAGTCATGGCGCTCACCGGCGCGACGATGCAGGCCACGGCGAGCTCCAGCAGTCTGGGTTGGCTTGTGGGGCTTCCGCATGTCGGTGGGTGGTGGACTTGGCGGTGGGGTGCACAGTTCGCCGGGCGGCGAGGTTTGCTGCGGAGGGCTTCGGGTGGCGGTCGCCCTGGTCGACTCCGGCAGCTACAGAGAGGGGAAGCAAGGGGGAAATGATCAGTGGTGAGCAGGGGTTCCAGATCGAGGCAAAGGAGGAGCGGGGGAGGCTTCTACCTCGCGAACTCCGGCGAGCCGACGCGGCGGAGCTCGAGCTCGATCTCGAGCTCGGGCGGCTCTGGGGACGAACGGATGGTGCAGGGGGGCGTTTAGGGGAGTGAGAGAGCGAGTGGTGGCTAGAGGAGGGCTCGGGGAGGCCTATTTATAGGAGGACGGCGAGGTGCCGTGGACCCGTGCGCCGGAGAGCTTCTGCCCGTCGCCACAGGGCTCGGGAGGAGCTCCCGTCGTGTCTGGCGCGTTCGTGGGCTCGGTCTACGCCCAGAGGAAGAGAGGGAAGGAATGGGGTGAGGTCAGGGCGCGCGCGTGTCAGCTTGCCCATTGGAGCGCTCGGGCGGCCATGGCGCGCGTGTGAGCAGAGGCGGGAGAGAGATAAGGAGGAGGGGGCCGGCAGTGTGCCGTGTCCTGGACGTCGAGGCACCTCGGGGGACACGAGGGGGAGAGCCGAGGTGGCCGGAAGTGGCTGGACGGGGGCGGCTACAGTGCAGGGGCGCACTGTAGCGCGCTCCAGAGCGCCCAAATGGCCGGCATGGCCATTCTTTATGCATGGCGAGCGCGTCCTTCGGTGTCTAGCGGGTCTAGGGGGGAGTAAAGAAGTGGGAGGAGGCTTTGGATGCTCTGGTGAGCCAGTGGAGTGAGGAGGGAGGAAGAAGAAGAGTGCAAAGGTGCTGACCAGAGAGAGAAAGAGGGGGGTTTCACCCCTCAATTATTGAGCTGGGGTCTTGCCATTGATACCAGAGGTGAAGGGGGTCTAGAAGAAGCTGTGGTAAAAATTAGGGCTCTCCAAGATTAGTAAAAGGGGTCAAAACAGTGGTTTTTGCAAAGTGTCAGAAGGTGTTTGATGTTGATTAGGGCAAGAAAATGATCTCCAATGGCCATGATACTCCACAGGGTGAAATGTCACTTGGAATTAGGGTGTGCCACAAAGTTTGAGCTCATTTGGGTAAAGTTGCCAATGCAACTTTGGCAAACCCTAGAAATCAACAGAATTGGTTTTGGGTAGATCTAGTTGAGTAAATCACTTCTCCTTGATGCACCACTTGGTGTGGTAGCCTTATTTGATCATGTGAACATGCTCACAAAAGTTGGTGTCAAGGAGAGAAAGTTGGTAGTGCAAACTTGTTCAAATTTGGTTCTGGTCAGAGAGGGTTTTGGGGCATTTTGGGGGACCAAAATGACCTTGATTGACATGTGGCTTTGCAAGATCATCACAATATGCATTTGTGACTTGCTGGAATTTTCCTGGATTTTTATGAAAATATTTCTTGTAGAAATATTTCAAATCCTTGAAATGGGCAGAAATGGTTTTGGGAGGTTTTGCCCATTTTCTGATCATAGCCATGTGTTGAAACTCATATATATGGAAAATATATGTCCACTGAGTTTCCCTGATTTTTCTCAAATAAAGCTTTAAAATAATTTTAACCTATTTAAGACCATTTCTGGCCTTAAGAAAAAGCCTTTAAATAAAATAGAAAAATAACTTTTAAAATTATATTTTTGTGGTTTTGGGGTATCCTATATCTATTAGGTTTGAAATATACCTTTGCAAATATTTTTCACACCTTAAATCAAGTACTTGCAGTGCAATACTCAATCCAAGGGTTTTTGGAAAACTAATTCTTGAAAATACTTTTTGGCCAAATTATTTTGTAGGAAAATTCTATATTGCTTCATATACATGGCATGATCATTGGGCAGAAGCTTGGGGCAAGGAGATGAAATATAGAAGGTGAAGTAGTTGACTTTATAGAGCACTTGCAAAAATCACAAAGGAAAGATCAACTCCAAAGATAAAAGCCAAATGATGCAAAAAGTTTTTGTTGATCCAAATTTTCATGCTTTATTAATGCAAATGATCATGTTACAAAATGCGGGGTGTGACACTACGATCGAGATTCAATAAACCATTCACTTTGGGCATATGACCTTAAAAGGTTTTATTCATGTAAACAGAATAACAATTATTCTTTGACTTAAATGAATAACCGTATTGCCATAAACATGATCCAATCATATTATGCTCAACGCAAACACCAAATAACATTTATTTTAGGTTTAACACTAACCCCGAAGGTAAAGGGAGTGTGCGATGGTGATCTTATCAACCTTGGAATCACTTCCAGTTCACATCATCACCTCGCTCTTAACTAGTCTCTGTTTATTTTGCAACTCCCGTTTCGAGTTACTACTCTTAGCAACTGAACCAGTATCAAATACTGAGGGGTTGCTATAAACACTAGTAAATTACACATAATAACATGTATATCAAATATACTTTTGTTCACTTTGCCATCCTTCTTATCCACCAAGTATCTAGGGCAGTTCCACTTCCAGTGACCGTTTCCTTTGCAGTAGAAGCCCTCAGTTCCAGGCTTGGGTCTAGCTTTGGGCTTCTTCATGGGAGCAGCAACTTGCTTGCTATTCTTCTTTGAAGTTCCTCTTTCTTTCCCTTTGCCCTTTTCTTTGAAACTAGTGATCTTGTTAACCATCAACACTTGATGATATTTCTTGATTTCTACCTTCGCCGATTTTAGCATCGCAAAAAACTTGGGGATTACTTTCGCCATCCCTTGCATGTTATAGTTCATCACTAAGTTCTGGTAACTTGGTGATAGTGACTAGAGAACTTTGTCAATTACTATCTTATCTGGAAGATTAACTCCCACTTGATTCAAGCAATTATAGTACTCAGACAATCTGAACACATGCTCACTGGTTGAGCTATTCTCCTCCATCTTGTAGGCAAAGTAGTTGTCAGAGGTCTCATACCTCTCGACTCGGGCATGAGTCTGAAATACCAATTTCAGCTCTTGGAACATCTTACATGCTCCATGGAGTTCAAAACACTTCTGAAGTCCCGGTTCTAAGTCGTAAAGCATGGTGCACTAAACTATCAAGTAGTCATCATACCGAGCTTGTCAAAACGTTCATAACGTCTGCATCTGCTCCTGCAATAGTTCTGTCACCTAGCGGTGCATCAAGGACATAATTTTTCTGTGCAGCAATGAGGAAAATCCTCAGATCACGGACCAAGTCCGCATCATTGCTACTATCACCTTTCAACTTATATTTCTCTAGGAACATATAAAAAAATAAACGAGGAGCTACATCGCGAGCTATTGATCTACAACATAGATATGCTAATACTACCAGGACTAAGTTCATGATAAATTAAAGTTTAATTAATCATATTACTTAAGAACTCCCACTTAGATAGACATCCCTCTAATCATCTAAGTGATCACGAGATCCAAATCAACTAAACCATGTCCGATCATCACGTGACATGGAGTAGTTTTCAAAGGTGAACATCACTATGTTGATCATATCTACTATATAATTCACGCTCGACCTATCGGTCTCAGTGTTCTGAGGCCATATCTGCATATGCTAGGCTCGTCAAGTTTAACCCGAGTATTCTACGTGTGCAAAACTGGCTTGCACCCGTTGTATGTGAACGTAGAGCTTATCACACCCGATCATCACGTGGTGTCTTGGCACGACGAACTTTCGCAACGGTGCATACTCAGGGAGAACACTTGTACCTTGAAATTTAGTGAGAAATCATCTTATAATGCTATCGCCGAACTAAGCAAAATAACATGCATAAAGGATAAACATTACATGCAATCAATATAAGTGATATGATATTGCCATTATCATCTTGTGCCTTTGATCTCCATCTCCAAAGCACCGTCATGATCACCATCGTCACCGGCGCGACACCTTGATCTCCATCGTAGCATCGTTGTCGTCTCGCCAACTATTGCTTCTACGACTATCGCTATCGCTTAGTGATAAAGTAAAGCAATTACATGGCGATTGCATTTCATACAATAAAGCGACAACCATATGGCTCCTACCAGTTGTCGATAACTCCGTTACAAAACATGATCATCTCATACAATAAAATTTAGCATCATGTCTTGACCATATCACATCACAACATGCCCTGCAAAAACAAGTTAGACGTTCTCTACTTTGTTGTTGTAAGTTTTACGTGGCTGCTACGGGCTGAGCAAGAACCATTCTTACCTACGCATCAAAACCACAACGAATTTTCGTCAAGCATGTGTTGTTTTAACCTTCAACAAGGACCAGACGTAATCACACTCGATTCAACTAAAGTTGGAGAAACTGACACCCGCCAGCCACATGTGTGCGAAGCACGTCAGTAGAACCAGTCTCGCGTAAGCGTACGCGTAATGTCGGTCCGGGCCGCTTCATCCAACAATACCGCCGAATCAAAGTATGACATGCTAGTAAGCAGTATGACTATTATCGCCCACAACTCACTTGTGTTCTACTCGTGCATATAACATCTACGCATAAACCTGGCTCGGATGCCACTGTTGGGAAACGTAGTAATTTAAAAAAATCCTACGCACACGCAAGATCATGGTGATGCATAGCAACCAAAGGGGAGAGTGTTGTCCATGTACGCTCGTAGACCGAAAGCGGAAGCGTTATGACAACGCGGTTGATGTAGTCGTACGTCTTCACAATCGACCGATCCTAATACCGAACGTACGCCACCTTCACGATTTGCACACGTTCAGCTCGATGACGTCCCACGAACTCAAGATCCAGCAGAGTGTCGTGTGACGCCTGGATAATTAAGCTACAGTGATCCCCGCTAATGATGCCACATCACCTCTATTACTGTGGATAAACTCGTGTTAGTTCGGAACCTAGTTCGAATTTCAAAATTTAAAGCCGAGGCAAACAATAAAAGTTTTCAGACATTAAAACTAAAATGCTCGGACTGTGGCAAATATTGCATAGGAAGTTATGGTGAAGTAAACACATTTTTAGAAAATGTCTAAATACTTAAAGGGAATTAAAACAGAAAAGGGAATAAAGAAAATAAAATAAATAGAACTAAATCTAAGAGAAAAAAAGAAGGAAACAACCCCCCGGGCTTCGGCCCAGCAGGCCACCAGCCCAACTGGGCAAGAGCCCAGCCGGCCACCCCACTCCTCACCTTATCCCCCCACTGTGACGCCCCGAGACCGACGTGCCAGTTGTCCTCCAGTTATTCGCTGTTGTTGCTTTGTCATTCGCTTGCGTGTTGCATCTTGCCATGTCATCATCCGCATTGCATCATCATGTTTTCAAAATTTGCATCCGTCCCGGTCTCTTTGTTCTCTCCGTTGTCAGTTCTGAGCCCAGACACACTTGCACGCGCCCGCGGCATGTCCGAAATATTATTCTATAAGTGGCCGGAAAATGTTCTCGGAATGGGATGAGAGTTGACGTGTGGTCTTATTATAGTGTAGATAGACCGCCTGCCAAGTTTCATCGCATTCGGAGTTCGTCTGATAGCCCAACCGTTAAACTACAGCGGCAGTATAGCCGGTCTAACGTCGGACATTTTCGGTCTCCGGAAACCGTGTCGGGCTGCATATCTCCCCTCTTCTCTCAGACCAACCTGCTCTTCACAATCCGCCAGACCCAACCTAACCTCTCTCGTCAGCCCGCGGCCCTCCTCGCGTGCGCGTCCGAAAGTTGTCCCGGAGCCGAACCGGACTGTCGCTACCGTTGGATCCGGATCATCCCCAAACGTCTGCAAAACGTCACCGTTTTCTCATTTGGGCTTCGTAGCTATTTTATTCGCGATCGTTCGATTACGATCGGAGAGACCTGGATAGCCCTAACCAAAAATCCTCTTGCTATATAAATCAGTCCAAACCCTAGAGCAGTCGCATCAATCATTTCCTCCCCGCCGCCGCAAAAACCTCCACCTTGTCTCCCCTTTGTTATCCCCATTGGGATCCCTCCCGATCCATTCCACCCAACCAGATCGCACCGACCGCCTCCCTCGTTTTTAGCATCGAACCAACCCCAGGCCCCTCAATCGCAGCAGCCTCGCTCTGTTCGAGAGGAGATCAGCCCCAAATCTTCCTTGCCTCGTCGCCCGCCTCAAGCCGCGTCCTCGCCGGGCCTCTCGCGCGCCCGAGCTCCACCTTGCGTGCCCGCCTCCTCGTCCTCGTGGCCGAAGCAGCCGAACAGGAGGCCTTGTGCCTGAGCCTCCTCGCTCTCCTCATCGACCCAGCGAGAGGAGCTCCTCCCGAAGCCCTTTTCGTCATCGCCGTTCGGCGCCATCAGAGCAACCCGGCGCCATGGCCGCCAGAGTTCTTCCGCGTCGCCTTCGCCTTGCTCTGTCCCCGCTGTTTCCCGCCTCCGGTGGTCGTCCCGCCGTCTGCCGTCGCCGAGAGACGTCAGCGACAAGTCCCGCTCCCTGCGTCCTCTCGCGCCGACGCAGCTGGAGGCCTCTGCTTCTTCTTCGTTGACCGCGCCTCGCTCAAGCCCGCGCCTGGGCTGCCTCTCCTCGTGCACGACCCCGCCGGCCGGATCCGCTCGAGCTCGCCGTCCCCTGCGCCTCAAGTTCCCCATCCCCTCGCGCCGCCTCGCCGCTCCAGTGCCGCAGGTCGCCGTCACGTGCCTCCTCCTCCCGTCCTTCTCCTGCTTGTCTTCCCCTCTGTCTCTCATCCCTCTTGTTTTCTCTCTGACCAGGAGAAGCAACTGCCGCCAACATCGCCGGAGATGGGCCCCGATGCCCAGATCCGCTCGCCTTCACTGCCTCGGCGCCGTCCCTGTCGCCGTCGTCTTCATCGGTTCCTGACGAGGACGACGCCCCTCCAGTTCGTCTCGAGCGCCAGTCTCTGCTCGATCTGCTCCCGTTGACCGCGAGCATTGGCTGGGTCACAGCCGCGCAGGCCCAGCTCCCTTCGCCCACGAGCCCAGCTCCGCGTGTCCCTGCAGGCCCAGTGTGAGCCACAGCCCAGTCCCTGGCCCAGCAGTTTCAGCCTGATTGTGTTTTTTTCCTGTCTGCGAATTTGCCTAATAATCTAGAGAACGCCAGTTTTCAGAAAACCCCTAAGCATCATGCATATAATAACTCATGAACCGTGCATCGGGTTAAAATGATTTAAACATGTAAAATACTTAGAATTTCATTTAGTTTCATAATATGCTACTTGCATCCATGTTAAAAATGTTTAAAACTATTGTTTGCATTAATTTGCTCCTATGCCATGTTAAAATGATTTAATTCATAACTAAATAACCGTAGCTCATTATATATGTAAATGGGGTAGGAAAATGCATAGATTAACATGTTGCACTTTATTTTCCTGTTTAAAAACAATAAAATATGGTTTTAGGCAGAACAGTACCTAATCCATAAATATGCACATGAGGATTTTCCGGACTTGTTGTTCGTTGTTTCCGACCTCATTTGAACTTTCCTAGGTAGGTAGTTTTGTTGTGCTTCACCCCTTGCCATGTTAATCAACATTTAATATTGTTGGGTACATAAACAAGAGCGAACTAAATAAATGTTTTGAAATTTCGTCAATATGCAACTCGTTGCATATTGAGCTCCACTTAATTTGTAGTGTTGTTTGTTGCACTTTGCCATGCCATGCATATTTAGACCGGACATGCATCATACTTGATTGTGCATCAGGCCATGTTCATGTGGTGGTTGTTTACTATGTTGTTTCTTTCTTTCCGGGTTGCTTCTCTCGTTAGCTTCGGTTTCGTTCCGGAGTTGTGAGGATTCGTTCGGCTACATCCGTTTGTCTTCTTCATGTATTCGTTCTTCTTCCTTGCGGGATCTCAGGCAAGATGACCATACCCTCGAAATCACTTCTATCTTTGCTTGCTAGATGCTCGCTCTTTTGCTATGCCTATGCTGCGATGCCTACCACTTGCTATATCATGCCACCCATATTGCCATGTCAAACCTCTAACCCACCTTGTCCTAGCAAACCGTTGTTTGGCTATGTTACCGCTTTGCTCAGCCCCTCTTATAGCGTTGTTAGTTGCAGGTGAAGATGAAGTTTGTTCCTTGTTGGAACATGGAGATGTTGTTCCTTGTTGGAACATGTTTACCTGTTGGGATATCACAATATATCTTATTTAATTAATGCATCTATATACTTGGTAAAGAGTGGAAGGCTCGACCTTATGCCTGGTGTTTTGTTCCACTCTTGTCGCCCTAGTTTCCGTCATACCGGTGTTATGTTCCCGGATTTTGTGTTCCTTACACGGTTGGGTGATTTATGGGACCCCCTTGACAGTTCGCTTTGAATAAGACTCCTCCAGCAAGGCCCAACCTTGGTTTTACCATTTGCCACCTAAGCCTTTTTCCCTTGGGTTCTGCAGACTCAAGGGTCATCTTTATTTTACCCCCCGGGCCAGTGCTTCTCTGAGTGCTGGTCCAAACTAGAGCACCGTGCGGGACTGTCCCTTGGCAACTTGGGTTATGTTGGTACCTGTACGCTTAGCTTATCCGGTGTGCCCTGAGAACGAGATATGTGCAGCTCCTATCGGGATTTGTCGGCACAAATGGGTGGTCTTCTTGGTCTTGTTTTACCATTGTCGAAATGTCTTGTGGCCGGGATTCCGAGATCGACGGGTCTTCCGGTAGAAGGAATATCCTTCGTTGACCGTGAGAGCTTATAATGGGCTAAGTTGGGACACCCTGCAGGTATTATCTTTCGAGAGCCGTGCCCGCGGTTATGAGGCAGATGGGAATTTGTTAATGTCCGGTTGTAGAAGACCTGAAGTTGATCTTAATTAAAATACACCAACCGCGTGTGTACCGTGATGGTCTCTTCTCGGCGGAGTCCGGGAAGTGAACACGGTGTTGGAGTTATGCTTGACGTAGGTTGCTCTAGGATCACTTCTTGATCATAGCTGTTCGACCGTGCTTTTGCCTCCTCTTCTCGCTCTCTTTTGTGTATGGTAGCCACCATATATGCTAGTCGCTTGCTGCAGCTCCACCTCACTACCCTGTCCTACCTTTAAGCTTAAATAGTCTTGATCTCGCGGGTGTGAGATTGCTGAGTCCTCGTGACTCACAGATACTTCCAAAAACAGTTTGCAGGTGCCGATGAAACCGTGCAGATGATTTAACCCGAGCTCAAGGAGGAGCTCGATGAAGATATTGTTCTTTGTGTTGTTTCGTTTGATTGATCGATAGTGGAGCCAGTTGGGACGATCGGGGATCTATGTAGCATTTGGGGTAGTCTTCTTTTATTTTGGTTCGTAGTCGGACCTTGATTGTATCTGTATGATGTAATGCTTTATTCATGTATTGTGTGAAGTGGCGATTGTAAGCCAACTATGTATCTCTTTCCCTTATGAATTACATGGGTTGTGTGAAGATTACCTCACTTGCGACATTGCTTTCAATGCGGTTATGCCTCTAAGTCGTGCTTCAACACGTGGGAGATATAGCCGCATCGAGGGCGTTACAAGTTGGTAATCAGAGCCATCCCCGACTTAGGAGCCCCCTGCTTGATTGAATCGCTGACTTTGTTGAGTCTTAAAAAAATGTTTTGAGTCTTAGGATTATATATATCGGAGAGTAGGATTCTTTTTACTCCTCAGTCCCTTCGTCACTCTGGTGAGGCATCCTGACGTAGAGTTTTGACTTTCCTCTCCTCAAATTTCACTAAAAAAATTTAGGATCACGCGGGTATCTTGGAATCGTTCCGATGGTTTTGTGGCGAGAACATTATTCTTGGTGCCTCGACATTTAGGGGTTGTGGCGGTGTCCGGGAGTTGAGCTCCGAGGTGTTGTCGTCACAATTTTATCGTTGCGATTACGGAATACGAGTTTTGCCGACATCGAAAATCTCGTTTATGCGGTTGTTGGTGAGATAACCTCGATAACCCGATCTTGGGCGAGCTCGAGAGTATTGGCATAACTTTCGTATAACGGATGCTTTTGAAGGTTGAGGTACCACGATTTCGAAGGTTTCTTGGTTATGTGTTGAAGGATGGATACAATTTGGATCTAGGTATTGTTAGTTTGGGTGATATATTTTGTGTCCTGTATCCCCAACACTGATTGCATAACCGAAAGTTTAGGAGTTTATAGGTGGGAATTCAAGTAGCTCCTAGAATATCTTTCCGACGGATGCATGATATGGGATTGGGTAAATCTCTATCATGTGTATTTGTTCGACTTATTACGCAAGCCAAATCCTTTGTTTTGTTTTATTTGTGGTATTCGAGTTGCTTCGAAGTCAAATGTTGAATCCATACCTTTCCTAAACGGTGCTCTCATATTGCTATGTGAATACTAATCCTTCTTGATCATCGAGGTCGTCATGGTAATTCTTTTCCCAACCGGCGTGCTTCTCTTCAAGTGGATCCGATCATTTCAACATTTGCGAGATCAATTCTAAATTTTCTCAACGGTGTTTGTTTCATCCATCCCAAGTTGTCTTAATCTAAGCGAGATCAATCCTTCTTTGTTTTCCCTCCCTTTTTCTTCAAGGACTCAGATTTCTTAATCATGTATCCTTTTGTTTGTGGGAAGTCTCTTCATTCTTTTCTTTCAATGTTCTTATCCAGTGATCCCTCATGAAGATGCTCAACAGCTCCAAGTTCATCATTCTTCACTCTTGTATTCTTTTCCTGTGGATTTAACTCAAGCTTTCGTTATTCATCATATTCCTTTCCTCGTTTCAAGTGCTTTCTTATGCCGGTGTATCTCTTAATCATCCACCTCTTGCTATTCATGTTTATCCGAAGTGTTGAAGATATCTCTGAAGATTTGTGTTTCCACTCCGCATCAATTCTAACTATTTCAAGGTTGTTACCTCATTCAAGCCATTTAATTCAACCGGCGCAATCTTTCTTTTAATCGTTCAACGGTGTTTCTTTTGAGTGGGCCCTAACCCACAGGTCTTTTTCAAGGATCTTGCCTGACTCTTCTAATTTTCCCGGAGATTCTAAAATTCTTTTCGAAGTTTGACGTAAGAATGAAGTATCATCAGTCATATTCCTTCTCCAAGTCCCCTTCAAATTCTTCTCATTGTTCATTCAACCTTTCTAATATGCTTTCCGGAGTGCCTCAACAATTCATGGTGGTGTTTCTCGTCGTCATTCTCAACATTTGAAGACCGAAGAAGAGTTTCCCTTAAATCTTGTCCATTCTCTTAAAGATTCATGGTTCTAGCTTGATGCCATCCTCTCATAATTGTTTTCGATTGTGAGAATTTGTTTTCACCCAGCTGGAGCATTTCAGGAGTCTTTTCAGTTTGATTTTCCGGAGCCCATCATCCCAGAATTATTCATTCAAGCTTTCATCTCTCGTTCTCCAAATCTTATCGGTGCATCATTCAAATATCCTCTAATCAGTTCATGATCTCTTCGTTCTCATGTATCTAAATTCTGTCAAGTATCTTTATTCGTTTTCTAATTCTTCCCCGTGAATTGTGCCTTTGCTACTTTCATTTCCAATTCTTACGGTGGTTCGTTCAAGAGTTCTCTTTCCTTGTTATCATATCAATTCATTCGTTCTTTCCAAATCCTACCGGTGGTTCGTTGAAGACCTTCCCAAGTTTGTGCTATATATCTCTTAATCCTTCCTACGAGAATAAGTAGTATGCCAAATCCATTGCTTGTCATCAATTTAATTGGTGAAGGATACGCATAACGTAATTCTTATTATTGTTTCATCCAAGTGATCTAGTTTCTTCTTTCCAGAGTTGTTCGTCATGTCACATTCTCGGTTTGAGATGCTTCATCTTTCCTTATTACGGAGGTTCATCAAAATTCTTGATTTCATTTGTTCATCTTTCCTTCCGGAGTTCCAAGTTTTTCTCGGTTATATCATTTCAAAGCTTCATCTTATCATTGCAAGGCTTCACCTTGTGTTTTCAACTTCTCTCTCTTTTTCATCCTTTTATTACCGGAGTTCTTCATGGAGTTTCTTCGTGGTGGTTCATCAAGGATTTCTGTCATCTCAAAGGGTTCGTCAAGGATTCCTTCCATTCTTCAATTATTCTTCAAGATTTCTCTCGGAGTTAAGATCCGCCAAGCTATACTCTAAAATAAACATGGTGTTCAACACATGTTTTGTCTTGAGGAGTTCAAGTATTCTTCATCTTGCATTCCAAAGTGCAATTCTTTCTATCAATATCTTTTGAGGTGGTGTTATGTCATTCTTGACAATTTTCTTTTCATGTTTCATGATTCATATGTTGTCAAGAATGAGATATTTTAAATCCACCAATCTCTTCGTTCGATTTATCTTGTGTCATGTTTCACCTAAAGCCTTCCCTAAGGAATGTTGCTATTATGGTGCTTATCAATGATCCAAGTTTTCTCCTATCCTCTTGGTGAAAGGAGTTTTTCATCGCCTTGGTGCTCTCACTCAAATCAATGGCTTCCTTTAGTGGCCGTTTGTCACCTCATAATGTTGAGATGTTTCCATAAGTCCACTACAAGCTTATTCTTTTCATTGTTGGTTTTCCAACAACGCCGTTCAATCCTTCTTTTTAAGGAGGCTCTTTCAAATTCAATTGTGATAGAAGTTGTTGTTCTCTTCTCTGTTCTCTTGATTCCACTCTTTCATTTGTCCCGAAGGCATTGTGATGTTTTCTTCGACCAATCATCTCATTTTGGAGATCATGTTCTTTTCCTTGCTTATCCACTTAACCGGAGTGTCATGTTTTCATTCGAGTTCTCTCACCTTATCAAGTTTTGCCCCCTTCTCAGCGGAGTCTTTGTCTGAAATCTTTCTAACCCATTGTGCCATTCTTTCAATAGTTCTGGAGGCAGTGTGTTGTTGTTTTCATCAAGTATCCTCTCATCTTGTCAAGTTCATGTTCAATTCCTTCTATTTACAGTCGGAGTGCTGTCCAAATTATATCAATCTTATTCCTTCTCCATCTAGTTTTAACCGGAGTGGTTTCAATATCTATCTTGTCACTTAACCTCTTGGCTCTCGGCGTATCCCTTGTTCCTCTTATCTAACGGAGTGTTTTCAAGTTCGTTCAACTCCGTTGTGTTCTTTCTTTCAACTTTTCAACCTCTCAAAGTTCATGGTTTCACTCGTTTGTCAAAGAAGCAACTTTGTTTTACCTTTTCCCCTTCCGCTTCTCTCTGGTGCCATCCTAGATCTCGGGACGAGATCCTCTCGTAGTGGTGGTGTGTTGTGACGCCCCGAGACCGATGTGCCAGTTGTCCTCCAGTCATTCGCTGTTGTCGCTTTGTCATTCGCTTGCGTGTTGCATCTTGCCATGTCATCATCCGCATTGCATCATCATGTTTTCAAAATTTGCATCCGTCCCGGTCTCTTTGTTCTCTCCGTTGTCAGTTCTGAGCCCAGACACACTTGCACGCGCCCGCGGCATGTCCGAAATATTATTTTATAAGTGGCCGGAAAATGTTCTCAGAATGGGATGAGAGTTGACGTGTGGTCTTATTATAGTGTAGATAGACCGCCTGCCAAGTTTCATCGCATTCGGAGTTCGTCTGATAGCCCAACCGTTAAACTATAGCGGCAGTATAGCCGGTCTAACGTCGGACGTTTTCGGTCTCCGAAAACCGTGCCGGTCTGCATCTCTCCCCTCTTCTCTCAGACCAACCCGCTCTTCACAATCCGCCAGACCCAACCTAACCTCTCTCGTCAGCCCGCGGCCCTCCATGCAGCGTCCGAAAGTTGTCCGAGCGAACCGGTTGTCGCTACCGTTGGATCCGGATCATCCCCAAACGTCTATAAAATGTCACGTTTTCTCATTTGGGCCGTAGCTATTTTATTCGCGATCGTTCAATTACGATCGAGAGAGACTGGATAGCCCTAACCAAAATCCTCTTGCTATATAAATCGGTCCAAACCCTAGGCGATCGCATCAATCATTTCCTCCCGCCGCAAAACCTCCACCTTGTCTCCCTTTGTTATCCCCATTGGGATCCTCGATCCATTCCACCCAACCAGATCGCACCGACCGCCTCCCTCGTTTTAGCATCGAACCAACCCCGGGCCCCTCAATCGCGGCAGCCTTGCTGCTCGAGAGGAGATCAGCCCCAAATCTTCCTTGCCTCGTCGCCCGCCTCAAGCAGCGTCCTCGCCGGGCCTCTCGCGCGCCCGAGCTCCACCTTGCGTGCCCGCCTCCTCGTCCTCGTGGCCGAAGCAGCCGAACAGGAGGCCTTGTGCCTGAGCCTCCTCGCTCTCCTCATCGACCCAGCGAGAGGAGCTCCTCCCGAAGCCCTTTTCGTCATCGCCGTTCGGCGCCGTCGGAGCAACCCGGCGCCATAGCGCCGAGTTCTTCGCGTCGCCTTCGCCTTGCTCTGTCCCGCTGTTTCCGCCTCGGTGGTCGTCCCGCCGTCTGCCGTCGCCGGGAGACGTCGGCGACAAGTCCCGCTCCCTGCGTCCTGCGCATTGCAGCCGCGGGAGGCCTCTGCTTCTTCTTCGTTGACGCGCCTCGCTCAAGCCCGCGCTGGGCTGCCTCTCCTCGTCGCGACCCGCCCGGCGGATCCGCTCGAGCTTCGCCGCCCCTGCGCCTCAAGTTCCCAATCCCCTCGCGCCGCCTCGCCGCTCCGGTGCCGCGAGTCGCCGTCCGTGCCTCCTCCTCCGTCCTTCTCCTGCTAGTCTTCCCCTCATCTCTCATCCTCTCGTTTTCTCTCGACCGGGAGAAGCAAGCTGCCGCCAACATCGCGCAGATGGGCCCCGGCGCCTAGATCCGCTTCGCCTTCTTTGCCTCGGCGCCGCCCTGTCGTCGTCGTCTTCATCAGTTCTGGCGAGGCGGCGCCCCTCCAGTTCGTCTCGAGCGCCAGTCTCTGCCCGATCTGCTCCCGTTGACCGCGAGCATTGGCTGGGTCACAGCCGCGCAGGCCCAGCTCCCTTCGCCCACGAGCCCAGCTCCGCGTGTCCCTGCAGGCCCAATGTGAGCCACAGCCCAGTCCCTGGCCCAGCAGTTTCAGTCCGATTGTGTTTTTTTCCTGTCTGCGAATTTGCCTAATAATCCAGAGAACGCCAGTTTTCAGAAAACCCCTAAGCATCATGCATATAATAACTCATGAACCGTGCATCGGGTTAAAATGATTTAAACATGTAAAATGCTTAGAATTTCATTAAGTTTCATAATATGCTACTTGCATCCATGTTAAAAATGTTTAAAACTACAGTTTGCATTAATTTGCTCCTATGCCATGTTAAAATGATTTAATTCATAACTAAATAACCGTAGCTCCGAATTTAATAAATTATATATGTAAATGGGGTAGGAAAATGCATACATGTTGCACTTTATTTTCCTGTTTAAAAACAATAAAATATGGTTTTAGGCAGAACAGTACCTAATCCATAAATATGCACATGAGGATTTTCCGGACTTGTTGTTCGTTGTTTCCGACCTCATTTGAACTTTCCTAGGTAGGTAGTTTTGTTGTGCTTCACCCCTTGCCATGTTAATCAACATTTAATATTGTTGGGTACATAAACAAGAGCGAACTAAATAAATGTTTTGAAATTTCGTCAATATGCAACTCGTTGCATATTGAGCTCCACTTAATTTGTAGTGTTGTTTGTTGCACTTTGCCATGCCATGCATATTTAGACGGACATGCATCATACTTGATTGTGCATCGAGGCCATGTTCATGTGGTGGTTGTTTACTATGTTGTTTCTTTCTTTCCGGGTTGCTTCTCTCGTTAGCTTCGGTTTCGTTCCGGAGTTGTGAGGATTCGTTCGGCTACATCCGTTTGTCTTCTTCATGTATTCGTTCTTCTTCCTTGCGGGATCTCAGGCAAGATGACCATACCCTCGAAATCACTTCTATCTTTGCTTGCTAGATGCTCGCTCTTTTGCTATGCCTATGCTGCGATGCCTACCACTTGCTATATCATGCCACCCATATTGCCATGTCAAACCTCTAACCCACCTTGTCCTAGCAAACCGTTGTTTGGCTATGTTACCGCTTTGCTCAGCCCCTCTTATAGCGTTGTTAGTTGCAGGTGAAGATGAAGTTTGTTCCTTGTTGGAACATGGAGATGTTGTTCCTTGTTGGAACATGTTTACCTGTTGGGATATCACAATATATCTTATTTAATTAATGCATCTATATACTTGGTAAAGGGTGGAAGGCTCGGCCTTATGCAGTGTTTTGTTCCACTCTTGCCGCCCTAGTTTCCGTCATACCGGTGTTATGTTCCCGGATTTTGTGTTCCTTACGGTTGGGTGATTTATGTGACCCCTTGACAGTTCGCTTTGAATAAGACTCCTCCAAAGCAAGGCCCAACCTTGGTTTTACCATTTGCCACCTAAGCCTTTTTCCTTGGGTTCTGCAGACTCAAGGGTCATCTTTATTTTACCCCGGGCGGTGCTTCTCGAGTGCTGGTCAAACTAAACACCGTCTTGGGACCGTCCCTTGGCAACTTGGGTTATGTTGGTACTGTCGCTTAGCTTATCCGGTGTGCCACGAGAGCGAGATATGTGCAGCTCCTATCGGGATTTGTCGGCCGGTGGGTGGTCTTCTGGTCTTGTTTACCATTGTTGAAATGTCTTGTGGCGGGATTACGAGGCTGATCGTGTCTTCCGGTAGAAGGAATATCCTTCGTTGACTATGAGAGCTTATAATGGGCTAAGTTGGGACACCCCTGCAGGGTATTATCTTTCGAAAGCCGTGCCCGTGGTTATGAGGCAGATGGAAATTTGTTAATGTCCGGTTGTAGAAGACCTGAAGTTGATCTTAATTAAAATACACCAACGCGTGTGTAACGTGATGGTCTCTTCTCGTGAGTCAGGGAAGTGAACTGAGTGTTGGAGTTATGCTTGGCGTGGGTTGCTCTAGGATCACTTCTTGATCATAGCTGTTCGACCGTGCTTTTGCCTCCTCTTCTCGCTCTCTTTTGCGTATGGTAGCCACCATATATGCTAGTCGCTTGCTGCAGCTCCACCTCACTACCTTGTCCTACCTTTAAGCTTAAATAGTCTTGATCTCGTGGATGTGAGATTGCTGAGTCCTCGTGACTCACAGATACTTCCAAAAACAGTTTGCAGGTGCCGATGAAACCGTGCAGATGACACACCCGAGCTCAAGGAGGAGCTCGATGAAGATATTGTTCTTTGTGTTGTTTCGTTTCAGTTGATCAGTAGTGGAGCCCAGTTGGGACGATCGGGGATCTGTGTAGCATTTGGGGTAGTCTTCTTTTATTTTGGTTCCGTAGTCGGACCTTGATTGTATCTGTATGATGTAATGCTTTATTCATGTATTGTGTGAAGTGGCGATTGTAAGCCAACTATGTATCTCTTTCCCTTATGAATTACATGGGTTGTGTGAAGATTACCTCACTTGCGACATTGCTTTCAATGCGGTTATGCCTCTAAGTCGTGCTTCGACACGTGGGAGATATAGCCGCATCGAGGGCGTTACACCCACCTACTGGAAACCCTAGCGCCCCACTCCCCACCTCCCTCCCCCCGATCCCCACCTGGATTGGGATCGAGCCCCCCACTCTCTCTCGCCTCCTGCTCGATCTGTACCCCGCTCCCCCAACGTCGTGCCTGACCCGCCGGCCATGGAGGCCGCCGCCTCGCGCCATCCCCGTCTGTGCTACTCCTCAAGTGCGGCCACGCCTGAAGACCGCTGTCCCCGCCCCCGCTTCTCCTTGCCGACCGGCTCCTCCACCGGACTCCGTCGAGCCTCGTCGCCCCCGACCCGAGCCGCCACGACATCGCCGGATCGCTTCACCGGCCTCGCCCTCACCGGACCACCTCGACCCCCACTGCCTAACCCCTACCAAGCCTGTGAGCTCCCCCTCTCCTCTCTCCCCTGCACGCCCTGCCTCTCTCCCGCGCGTCTTGCTCCGGCACTCCGCCATCGCCTCTGCCTCCGACCGTCGTCGCCTGCGTACACGTCGCGGCCAGCGCCCGTGCCTCCGGCCCGCGCTCACCCCGCCCCTGCGACTCGCTCACCGCGACCCCCCCTCCGTCGCCTGTCTCGCTAGCCGCACCGGGGCATCCAGGCTGCGCCCATGCTGCCGTGACCGTGCTCCTGCCACCTCCACCCCTTGCTCCCCTGCCGCATCCCGGCCCTCAAGCAACCGTTGTGCTCGCCGTCGCTCGCTCCCCCTTGGCCCCCTGACTTTCTTTGCTATTGCGCCTTCTTCTTTGCATCGCCTTGCCGTGCCTCTCATTCTTTGACGCTCAGCTCCGCTTCAACCGCAGCCCTTTGCCCTCTTACTGCGGTGGCGCCCAGCCTCCCTCGCCTGTGGGTTGCTTGCTTGCCTTGCTTGGCGGCCGCCTGGTTCGCCGTTACATCTGGCGCCCGCCTGTCGTAACACACTGCTGCTGCCACGACCGCTAAGGCCTCCCGCTTAGCCAATGACAGTGGGGCCCCACGCCCAGAACATTTTCTTTAAAAAAATGACAATATAATTAATAAAATTATTAATTAGTTAATTAATTAATTAGTAAATTAATTAAGTTAAATAATCCTGTTTAAATTAATCTAATTAATTAGTTAATTTAATTAAACAAATTAATTAGCTAGAACCAAATTTAAGCTAAACAATGTATGACATGCGGGACCCACACATAGTTGACCCAGTCAACTGCTCAGTTGACTGCTGACGTCAGCATGATGTCATGCTTACGTCATCTTTTACTATTCTGGATAATATTGAATTAAATAATTAATTCCAAAAATTAATAAAACTTTAGAAAATCATTTTAAAATAAACCGTAGCTCGGATCGAAAAACTTTATACATGAAAGTTGCTCAGAACGACGAGACAAACCCGGATACGCACCCCGTTCGTCCGCCACACACTCCTAACATATCGAACTCGCAACTTTGCCCCTCCGGCTCCTTTGCCCAAAAACGCGAAACACCGGGGGTACTTTCCCGGATGTTCCTCCCCTTCATCGGTATCACCTCTTACCGTGTTAGGGCACCCCTAGCACCGATACTTGTCATGTCATGCATCGCTATGCATCTGCTTGCTTAAATATTTATTGTTTCTTCCCCCTCTTCTCTCGCTAGACACCGAGACCGCCTTGTTGCTACCCAGACGACTACGGAGTTGCGACCCCTCTCTCTTGCCGAGCAACCAGGCAAGCCCCCCCCTCCTTGATCACGGATATCACCTATTCTTCTCTCTGCTTGCATTAGAGTAGTGTAGCATATTCTTGCTTTCAATTAATCCTATCTTCGCTGCATAGCTTTGTCCTTGCTACTCTTGTTGTTACCTTTACCTGCTATCCTCTCGCTTAGTATAGGATGCTAGTGTTCCATCGGTGGCCCTACACTCTTGTTAAATCCCGCCATGCTATACTACTAGGCCGTGATCACTTGGGAGGTGATCACGGGCATATCTATATACTTTACCTTTGTTACATTACCCGTGATCTTTGTTAGGAGATGGGGGTGAAGGCGGTGGTTCCACCTAGGTAGTGGTGGGCTGGGTTCCCGACGGCCCCATTGCTACTTTGTGGCGGGCAGCAGGCAGGTTGAGACCACCTAGGAGAGAGGTGGCACTGGCCTGGTCGGCGTTCGCGGATACTTAACACGCTTAACGAGATCTTGGTATTTGAGCTGAGTCGGCCATTTGGTCTATCGCACTAACCAACTACTGCGGGAGCGATTATGGGCACTTTCGGCGTCGTGGTATCGGCGAAGCCTTCGTGGCGTCGTCGGCGGCGGCGCCCGGATTGGAACGTAAGCTTTGCTCTTGTATTAAGGAGGCTAGTTACGCTTCCGCCGCCCACATAACGTCTTGGTGTGCTAAGGCGATGGGCCCGGACCCTGTGCGCTTAGGTTTGAACCGGCGTCTTGACCTCTCTGTTGTGCCTAGGTAGGGCTGCGGCGTGTTGATCTTCCGCTGCGGGCATGACCCGAGAAAAGTGTGTCGGCCAAATGGGATCAAGCGTGTTGGGTTATGTGGTGCACCCTGCAGGGAAGTTAATCTATTGAATAGCCGTGTCCCTCGGTAAAGGGCGACCGGAGTTGTACCTTGACCTTATGACAACTAGAACCGGATACTTAATAAAACACACCCTTCCAAGTGCGGATACAACCCGATTATCGCTCTCTAACAGGGCATCGAGGAGGGATCGCGGGTAGGATTATGCTATGCGATGCTACTTGGAGGACTTGATCTACTCTCTTCTACATCTCTGCAAGGCGGAGGCTGCCGAGCGTAGTCTTGATAGGATTAGTTATCCCCTCTTATTACGGCATTCTCTGATTCGGTCCATTGATATGGCCCTTTACACATATATCCATGCATATGTAGTGTAGCTCCTTGCTTGCGAGTACTTTGGATGAGTACTCACGGTTGCCTTGTTCCCCCTTTTTCCCCATTTCTCTACCCGATTGCTGCGACCAGACGATGGAGTCCAGGATCCACACGCCACCGTTGACGACGACTCCTACTACACCGGAGGTGCTTACTACTACGTGCAGCCGGCGGCGACGACACGGGAGTAGTTAGGAGGATCCCGAGCGGGAGGCTGCGCCTCTTCGATCTGTATCGGTTTGTGCTAGCCTTCTTAAGGCAAACTTGTTTAACTTATGTCTGTACTCAGATATTGTTGCTTCCGCTGACTTGTCTATGATCGAGCACTTGTATTCGAGCCCTCGAGGCCCTTGGCTTGTATTATGATGCTTGTATGACTTATTTATGTTTTTAGAGTTGTGTTGTGATATCTTCCCGTGAGTCCCTGATCTTGATCGTACACGTTTGCGTGCATGATTAGTGTACGATTAAATCGGGGGCGTCACATGTCGAGGGTGAGCTTCGCCAACACGACGGCGTGATGACGGTGATGATGAAGCTACTGGCGCAGGGCTTCGTCTAGCACTACGACGATATGACCGAGGTGGATTATGGTGGAGGGGGGCACCGCACACGGCTAAGAGATCAATGATCAACTTGTGTGTCTCACGGGTGCCCCGGCCACGTATATAAAGGATGGAGGGAGGAGGAGGCCGACCCTCACAGGGCGCGCCCAAAGTGTGGAGTCCTACTAGGACTCCCTAGTCCTAGTAGGATTCCACCTCCCACATGGAATAGGAAAAAGGGAAGGGAGAAGGAGAAGGAAGGAAGGGGGCGCCCCCTTTCTCTAGTCCAATTCGGACCAGTCCATGGGGAAGGGACGCGGCCACCCTTGAGGCCTTTCTCTCCTTTCCCGTATGGCCCATTAAGGCCCAATACGAATTCCTGTAACTCTCCGGTACTCCAAAAAATACACGAATCACTCGAAACCTTTCCGATGTCCGAATATAGCCTTCCAATATATCAATCTTTACGTCTCGACCATTTTGAGACTCCTCGTCATGTCCCCGATCTCATCCGGGACTCCGAACAAACTTCGGTCATCAAATCACATAACTCATAATACAAATCGTCCACGAGCGTTAAGCGTCACGGACCCTACGGGTTCGATAACTATGTAGACATGACCGAGACTCATCTCCGGTCAATAACCAATAGCGGAACCTGGATGCTCATATTGGTTCCTACATATTCTACGAAGATCTTTATCGGTCAAACCGCATAACAACATACGTTGTTCCTTTTGTCATCGGTATGTTACTTGCCCAAGATTCAATCGTCGGTATCTCAATACCTAGTTCAATCTCATTACCGGCAAGTCTCTTTACTCGTTTCATAATGCATCATCCTGCAACTAACTCATTAGTCACAATGCTTGCAAGGCTTATAGTGATGTGCATTACCGAGAGGGCCCAGAGATACCTCTCCGATACATAGAGTAGCAAATCCTAATCTCGATCTATGCCAACTCAACAAACACCATCGGAGACACCTATAGAGCATCTTTATAATCACCCAGTTAAGTTGTGATGTTTGATAGAACACAACGTGTTCCTCCGGTATTCGAGAGTTGCATAATCTCATAGTCTGAGGAAGATGTATAAGTCATGAAGAAAGCAGTAGCAATGAAACTGTAATGATCCTAATGCTAAGCTAATTAACGAATGGTCTTATCCATCACATCATTCTCCTAATGATGTGATCCTGTTCATCCAATGACAACACATGTCTATGGTTAGGAAATATAACCATTTTTTATAACGGCCACCCTTGAGGCCTTTCTCTCCTTTCCCGTATGGCCCATTAAGGCCCAATATGAATTATCGTAACTCTCTAGTACTCCGAAAAATACACGAATCACTCGGAACCTTTTCGATGTCCGAATATAGGCTTCTAATATATCGATCTTTATGTCTCGACCATTTCGAGACTCCTCGTCATGTCCCCGATCTCATCCGGGACTCCGAACAAACTTTGGTCATCAAATCACATAAATCATAATACAAATCGTCATAGAACCTTAAGCGTGCGGACCCTACGGGTTTGAGAACTATGTAGACATGACCGAGACTCATCTCTGGTCAATAACCAATAGCGGAACCTGGATGCTCATATTGGTTCCTACATATTCTACGAAGATCTTTATCGGTCAAACCGCATAACAAACATACGTTGTTCCTTTTGTCATCGGTATGTTACTTGCCCGAGATTCGATCATCGGTATCTCAATACCTAGTTCAATCTCGTTACCGGCAAATCTCTTTACTCGTCCCGTAATGCATCATCCCGCAACTAACTCATTAGTCACAATGCTTGCAAGGCTTATAGTGATGTGCATTACCGAGAGGGCCCAGAGATACCTCTCCGATACATGGAGTGACAAATCCTAATCTCGATCTATCTAACTCAACAAACACCATCGGAGACACCTGTAGAGCATCTTTATAATCACTAGTTACGTTGTGACGTTTGATAGCGCACAAGGTGTTCCTACGGTATTCGGGAGTTGCATAATCTCATAGTCTGAGGAACATGTATAAGTCATGAAGAAAGCAGTAGCAATGAAACTGTAATGATCATAATGCTAAGCTAACATTGGGTCTTGTCCATCACATCATTCTCCTAATGATGTGATCCCCTTCATCCAATGACAACACATGTTTATGGTTAGGAAACATAACCATCTTTGATAAACGAACTAGTAAAGTAGAGGCATACCAGGGACACTTTGTTTTGTCTACGTATTCACACATGTACTAAGTTTCCGGTTAATACAATTCTAGCATGAATAATAAACATTTATCATTAAACAAGGAAATAAATAATAACTTTATTATTGCCTCTAGGGCATATTTCCTTCAGCTAGTCATATTCTTCATGGTGCTCTCTTTATGTTTTGCTTGGAGCGTCATTTTATTGTATTTTCTTTTGCTTATTGTTTGAATAATATCCCAAGATCTAAAATTCTTAAATGTTAGAGAGTCTTCACATAGTTGCATAATTATTCGACTACTCATTGATCTTCACTTATATCTTTCGGAGTAGTTTGTCATTTGCTCTAGTGCTTCACTTATATCTTTTTAGAGCACGACGGTGGTTTTATTTTGAAGAAATTGATGAACTCTCATGCTTCACTTATATTATTTTGAGAGTCTTAAACAACATGGTAATTTGCTTAGGTTATGAATTTAGTCCTAATATGATAGGCATCCAAGAGGGATATAATAAAAAATTCATATAAAGTGCATTGAATACTAAGAGAAGTTTGATTCCTTATGATTGTTTTGAGACATGAAGATGGTGATATTAGAGTCATTCTAGTGAGTAGTTGTGAATTTGAGAAATACTTGTGTTAAGGTTTGTGAGTCCCGTAGCATGCACGTATGGTGAACCCTTATGTAACGAAGTTGGAGCATGAGATATTTTTTGATTGTCTTCCTTGTGAGTGGCGGCCGGGGACGAGCCATGGTCTTTTCCTACCAATCTATCCCCCTAGGAGCATGCGCGTAGTACTTTGTTTCGATGACTAATAGATTTTTGCAATAATAATGTGAGTTCTTTATGACTAATGTTGAGTCCATGGATTATACGCACTCTCACCTTTCCGCCATTGCTAGCCTCTCTAGTACCGCACAACTTTCGCCGGTACCATAAACCCACCACATATCCTTCCTCAAAACAGCCACCATACCTACCTATCATGGCATTTCCATAGCCATTCTAAGATATATTGCCATGCAACTTTCCACCGTTCCGTTTATTATGACACGTTTCATCATTGTCATATTGCTTTGCATGATCATGTAGTTGACATCGTATTTGTGGCAAAGCCACCGTTCATAATTCTTCCTTACATGTCACTCATGAGTCATTGCACATCCCGGTACACCGCCAGAGGCATTCATATAGAGTCATATTTTTGTTCTAGTATTGTGTTGTAATTTTTTGAGTCGTAAGTAAATAGAAGTGTGATGATCTTCATTATTAGAGCATTGTCCCATGTGAGGAAATAAAAAAAAGGGGGAAGAAAGGCCAAATAAAAAAAAAGGCCCAAAAAAAGAAAAAAAAAGGAAAAAAAAAGAGAGAAAAAGAGAGAACGGACAATGCTACTATCCTTTTTCCACACTTGTGATTCAAAGTAGCACCATGATCTTTATGATAGAGAGTCTCTTATTTTGTCAATTTCATATACTAGTGGGAATTTTTCATTATAGAACTTGGCTTGTATATTCCAATGATGGGCTTCCTCAAAGTGCCCTAGGTCTTCGTGAGCAAGCAAGTTGGATGCACAGCCACTTAGTTTCTTTTTGAGATTTCATACACTTATAGCTCTAGTGCATCCGTTACATGGCAATCCCTACTCACTCACATTGATATCTATTGATGGGCATCTCCATAGCCCGTTGATACGCCTAGTTGATGTGAGACTATCTCACTCTTTTTGTCTTCTCCACAACCACCTTCTATTCCACCTATAGTGTTATGTCCATGGCTCACGCTCATGTATTGCATGAAAGTTGAAAAGGTTCGAGAATGTCAAAAGTATGAAACAATTGCTTGGCTTGTCATCGGGGTTGTGCATGATTTGAGTATTTTCTGTGATGAAGATGGAGCATAGGCAGACTATATGATTTTGTAGGGATAAACTTTCTTTGGCCATGTTATTCTGAGAAGACATAATTGCCTTGTTAGTACGCTTGAAGTATTATTATTTTTATGTCAATATTAAACTTTTGTTTTGACTCTTATGGATCTGAATATTCTTGCCACAAGAAAGAGAATTACATGGACAAATATGTTAGGTAGCATTCCACATCAAAAAAATCTGTTTTTATCATTTACCTACTTGAGGACGAGCAGGAATTAAGCTTGGGGATGCTTGATACGTCTCCAACGTATCTATAATTTTTTATTGTTCCATGCTATTATATTATGCATCTAGGATGTTTTATATGCATTTATATGCTATTTTATATGATTTTTGGGACTAACCTATTAACCTAGAGCCTAGTGCAAGTTTTCTGTTTTTTCCTTGTTTTGAGTTTCTGAGAAAAGGAATACCAAGCGGAGTCAATTGGCGTGCCAACTTTTGATGATTTTTGTGGACCAAAAGAATCCCCGGAGTAAAAGAGTTAGGCCAGAAGAGTCCCGAGCCATCCACGAGGGGGGAGGGCGCGCCCTACCCCCCTGGGCGCGCCCCCTGCCTCGTGGATGACTCAGAGACCCCCCTGACGTGAGACCGATGCCAACAATTCCTATAAATATAGGAACCCCCGAAAAGAAACCTAGATCGGGAGTTCCGCCGCCGCAAGCCTCTGTAGCCACCAAAAAACAATTGGGGCCGCTGTTAGGCACCTGCTGGGAGGGTCCCTCACGTGGCTATCTTCATCATCCCGGCGCTCTCCATGATGAGGAGGGAGTAGTTCACCCTTGGGGCTGAGGGTATGTACCAGTAGCTATGTGTTTGATCTCTCTCTCTCTCTCTCTCTCTCTCTCTCGTGTTCTTGATTTGGCACGATCTTGATGTATCGCGAGCTTTGCTATTGTAGTTGGATCTTATGATGTTTCTCCCCCTCTATCTCTTGTAATGGATTGAGTTCTCCCTTTGAAGTTATCTTATTGGATTGAGTCTTTAAGGATTTGAGAACACTTGATGTATGTCTTGCATGTGCTTATCTGCGATGACAACGGGATATTCACGTGATCTACTTGATGTATGTTTTGGTGATCAACTTGCTGGTTCAGTGACTGTCACACCCTGCATTTTGTAACATGGTCATTTGCATTAATAGAGCATGAAAATTTGGACCAACAAAAACTTTTTGCATTATTTGGCTTTTATCTTTGGAGTTGATCTTCTCTTTGTAATTTTGCAAGTGCTCTTTATAGTCAACTACTTCACCTCCTATATTTCATCTCCTTGCCCCAAGCTTCTGCCCAATGATCATGCCATGTATATGAAGCAATATAGAATTTTCCTACAAAATAATTTGGCCAAAAGTATTTTCAAAATTAGTTTTCCAAAACCCTTGAATTGAGGATTGCCTTTGCAAGTACTTAATTAAGGGCAGTAAAAATCTTTCAAAAATATATTTGACTCCTATTAGATATAGGATACCCGAAACCACAAAATATAATTTTAAAAGTTATTTTACTATTTTATTTAAAGGCTTTTTCTCAAGGCCAGAAATGGTCTTAAATAGGTTAAAATTATTTTAAAGCTTTAAAAATATTTGAGGAATATATTTTCCATATATATGAGTTTCAACACATGGCTATGATCAGATAATGGACAAAACCTCCAAAAACCATTTTTGCCCATTTCAAGGATTTGAAATATTTCTACAGGAAATATTTTCATAAAAATCCAGGAAAATTCCAGCAAGTCACAAATGCATATTGTGATGATCTTGCAAAACCTCATGTCAATCAAGGTCATTTTGGTCCACCAAAATGCCCCAAAACCCTCTCTGACCAGAACCAAATTTGGACAAGTTTGTACTACCAACTTTCTCTCCTTGACCCCAACTTTTGTGACCATGTTCACATGACCAAATGAGGCTACTACACCAAGTGGTGCATCAAGGAGAAGTGATTTGCTCAACTAGATCTACTCAAATCCAATTATGCTGATTTCTAGGGTTTGCCAAAGTTGCATTGGAAACTTTACCCAAATGAGCTCAAATTCTGTGGCACACCCTAATTCTAAGTGTCATTCCATCCTGTTAAGTATCATGGCTATTGGAGTTCATTTTCTTGCCCTAATCATCATCAAACACCTTCTGACATTTTGCAAAAACCACTGTTTTGACCCCTTCCACTACTCTTGGAGAGCTCCAATTTTTACCACAGCTCTTCCTAGTCACCTTGCACCTCTGGTAACAAGGGCAAGCCTGTAGCTCATTATTTGAATGGGTAAAAGCCCACTTTTCCCCCTCTGGTCAGCCCACTTGCACCCTTCTTCTTCTTCTCTCCTCACTCTACTGGCTCTCCATGGCATCCAATGCCCCCTTCCCTTTCTTTACTCCTCCCTTGAGCTACTGGACACGGTTGGCCGCGCCCACAGGGCATAAACAATGCCATGGCAGCCATTTGGGCGCTGGAGGCCTTCTGATAAAGGCGCTCAAGATGTAGCCGCCCTCTACCCAACGACTCCGACCACCTCGAGCCTCCCCCGCGCACCTGTCGATGCACCTCGGCGTCCACGACACGCCACGGCGCTGTCCCCCTCCTCTCTCCTCCTCCCCGCGCCTCCGCGCTAGCAAACAGCGGCCGCCCGAGCGCGCCAATGGCGCTGCTCACACGCACGACGCCTCTGACCTCTCCCCGCTCCTTCTCTCTCTCCCTCTGGGCGTAGTCGACCCCACAATCACCCTAGACACGGTTCAGCGCCCTCCCGAGGCCCTTGGCGACGAGCACGACCTCACCGGCGCACGAGCCCACGGTGGACCGCCGCTCGCCTATATATAGGCCTCCCCGAGCTCTTCCACCCTCACCACTCGCCTTCTGCATCGCCAAAACCACCCCCTGCACCTCCCGTTCATCCCCAGAGCCGCCCGAGCTCGAGATCGAGCTCGAGCTCCGCCGCCTCGGGTCGCCGTCGATCCAGAGGTACAGGCCTCCTCCGCCTCCATTCTCTCTCGATATGGAACCGCACGACGGCGCTGACCATTTCCCCTCTCTTCCCCACTCCTTTTGCAGCCAGGAACGGCCGGAACGACCACCTCCCGAAGCCCCTCCGCCGGCTTCCTCGTCGCCGGCGAACCCCTGCGCTCTGGCGACCGCCTCCACCTCCACCCGAACGGCGACACCCTCCTGAGTTCAACGGTACCACCCACGCCGCCTCCGTGCCTCAGATCGCCGCCCGGCGAGCTTCGCGTCGCCTGTTCAGGAGGTAGACGACGGCCGTGGGCCACGGCGTTAGCCTCACACCCTGACGGGCGGGACCCGCCCGTCAGTTTAAGCGCCAAGACGCAGCGTCTTGGCTCGGCTGGCCGGCCGGCTGGCTGGGCTCTTTTGCGGTGGCCTTCGGCCCAGAGGCACAGTGCCATTTTCCTTTTCCTATTTCTTCCTACCTTATAAAAATTCCTCAGGGCAAAATAGTTGTCCAAATAAATTAATTCCAATTTCTAAATTCCTAAAATATTGCAACCTATTTAATGGTGCAACTTCCATTCAAATCCAACCAACTTTTCTTCACTGTGAATATTTAAATGTGATTTTTAGCATTTAAATATGCCTTTGAAAATCCATTTCTCCTGTTCAGATGCACCAAATCCAAAACTAAGAATTTTCCCCTTCTTAGTTTTCAACCTAGTATTTTACAAAAATAAGTTGACATTTTTCTGAGCACTTTGGTTTTTCTGATTTATTATTGCCTTATTTTCTCGTTATTATTTCGCGACGATAGATTGCGCTGCTGACGAAGGAGTTGGACTGGAAGACTTTGAAGACCCGGAAGACTTTGTTGAGCCAGGCAAGCAGCCCTTTGACCATGTCTATGAAACCCTTTTTATGCAATGTCATATAGCACTTTATCGGTGTTGTTAGGAATCATGATGAGAGGTAACCACTTTGGAGGGTTGCCTCACGTTATTTCTCGCTTATACTGCATTGTGCATGACCCTACCTTGTCATGAGGGTTATGCGGTGGGAGATAGTTAGGATGCTAAAGTAGTGCTACATAAAGGGCGGGTATATGCATGGTGATGGAGGCAAAATATTTTCAAAGGACTTTTGAAAACCCGTCGGGTGCCACTTATGCCCGAGGGAGATGATGAGTTGGGTAACCACTTGATGACGAAGTGGTGTACCGAGGCAAGTGTGTGTTGTTTTCAAAACGGATTGGTTTAAGTTCGACCGTTATTCCAACCTTACATGCGTAACCACTCTACCCTTATATGGGAAAGGGCATTATTGATTACTTAGGCCGATACTAGCTTGGAGCCCGCATTACTAGTAACGGGGGAGAGTTGGTGCTCTCTCTCGGGACGGGGTCGTGCCAGGTAGGGCGACCATGACTGTCTTTACAGGGCACCGGATACACCGTCGTGTCCCCTCTCGGATGTTACGATCTCGAGTGAATATCATATGATGTACATCGTGAGGATATGGAACAACGAGTGGACTCCTTGTTAGTGTCGTCTAGGGAAAGATAGTGATCGGGTGCTTACCCCGGGTACTTGAGATACCGCGGGACGTGGATGACACGGAAGTTCCCCGGATATTGTGGGTAAAGTGTTCAACCTCTGCAGAGTGTAAAACTATTCGAATAGCCGTGTCCATGGTCAAGGACAGTTGGGTAACCGCTCTTGGGCTACGTCCACGTGTTTACAAACTGTGTGTGGGTGTGTGTTGATGAACTACTTGGGTCAAGTCAAGGACTTGACATGATTGAGTTGGGTTGGTGCCCACTCTATTTATGTTGATATCTGTAACTTGTCATCAGGGTTACTTAATTTCTCCTGATGCATGTTTTACAAGTGATTGAACATGTCATTGCACTTAAAACTAGCTTTCCGCAAAAGTTTACCTATATCATGCATTATTGTGCCTTGAACCAAACATGGGTTGCTTGCGAGTACATTCAAAGTACTCATTGGCTTGCCACTGGTTATCTAATTGGCCAGGCATGGAAGAGTAGGAGTTCGAAGAAGAATTCTTTGGAGACGATCATGCGAACTAGGACGCTTCCCAGTCAGAATGCCTGTAGGGTTAAGGCAGATGGCATGGGTTCTACTTATCAACGAAGATTTCCGCTGCTTGTGTTTTATTTGATGTTCAGCCCTTAGGGCTTTATCTATGTAAGACTTGACCATAATGGTCATAATTTGTGTAAGACGGTATGTATGGATGTAAGACTCTTGTTATTCAGCTTACGTGTGTTCGGTGAGCATTGATCTCGGGATCCTTTGTACACGTGCATTCGGTGATCACGACTTATGGGTCGGGGTCCCCACAGAGCTGGTATCAGAGCCATCCTGACTGTAGGAAGCCTTAGTTAGCATGGACGTTAGTTAGCTTGAGACCATCTAAACCTCTCTTCTTTTCTAAGCTTACCCACCCAAGATATGTTTTCCTTATTGACCTCTCCCATTCAACCTTTGTAGATGGCTGTCGTACCCGAAGACTTCTTGACAACTGGATTTCCCGTGCTTCTCGAGGACAGCCTCAAGAAGTGCCAGTTTCACCGAGCCCCCATTTTCACCTACCATGAGCATTGGATCAACGACACCGAGACGGAGTATCATGTGGAAGTGATCGTGAAGGCCAATGACTCTCCAACAAGCTGGTTCTTCGAGGGACCCCAGATGGCAACACTAGTTCTTGCCGTCGAGACGGCAACCCTCAAGGCACTCACTCGCCTCCGAGACCTTCTTCCAGAGATGGCAGACGAGATGGCAACTCGTTTCTTGCCTTATCGGAAGGAAGGTGAGGATGAGAGCAGTGCACCAGCTCCACCCTTAGAAGAAGGACTTCCACTTCGATTCCAGACCTACTTCAGCCTTTGTGCCGATAGTTTGGCACAACACTTGGCCTTGGAATCGATGGAACTTCGGAAGGAACTTCATGTGACCAAGGCACTTCTTCGCCAAGCTCAAGAGAAGACGGATAGGATCAAGAAGGAAGGTGCTCCCCCTGGACAGCCCGCAATCGCATACCGAGGCGAAAGACCCCCAAAGGATGGAGAACCACCCCAACAACACCGCATGACCGCAAAGGAATACCGCGAGCTCTTCGCACCACCGGCAAAGCAACGCCGTGTTGAGCTCCTCCACTCCCCCACCTCTTCGAGTGAAGAGGAAAGTCAGGCCACCGATGAAGAGGAGGAAGACCCAGAAGAGCCAGACTACACGACCGAGCATTCCACCACTTAGGCATTACGCGCAACTTGGATATGCCCATTATGTAACCCCTATGGTAGGATAGGCCGTGTACCCCTATGCGAAGTCGAGTCCTTGTAATGGTTCATATGAAACCATGTAGTGTTGTGTTTTGCTTTTGATGTGTTTGATGGACGTCGTGCTTTCCTACGGGAACTTGTAAGCGACTACATCACCCATTTGGATTTTTAATGAATGTGTTTGGCCTTTTGGCACTTGCATGAAAACAATTAGTGTCAAACCAACCCCCTTACTAGGCATCCCATCTTCATTACTTTCCCTATCTTTCCCAATCTTGAGACCTTGATCGCTCCAACAGGATGCCTGTTGTAACCCGTACTGGTACCTCTACCCAGCAGCAAGAAGCCGGAGAAGGAGCCAGTCAGGATCAAACCCAAGGGCAAACTCCACCACCGCCACCACCTCCAAGCATGGACATGGCTCAGCTTCTCCAAGCCTTCCGAGAGGAACGCCAAGCCAACACTGCAGCCCTCCAGATGATTGCTCAAGCTGTCAACCGCCAGCCGGCGGGAAACGGCGCTGGACGATCCACGTTGGTGGAGTTCAAGAAGCATGCACCACCCACCTTCATTGAGACTGCTGAACCCCTGGATGCAGACGACTGGGTTTGCACCATTGAGGATCTGCTGGAACTAGTCGGATGTACTGAGGACCGTGAGAGGGAGTCTTATGCCGCTCACTGTCTTGGGGGAACTGCTAGAGCTTGGTGGGATGGATTCAAGGCCATGCATGCTGAGCGAAACATCACTTGGAATGACTTCAAGGCAGAATTCTGCAAGGCCCACATTCCTTCCGGAATCATGGCCATCAAGAAGCGTGAGTTCCGAGCCACAAGCAAGGTAGTAGCACCTTGTCAAGGAGTACATGCAGAAGTTGGTGTTCTCTCAAGGTATGCCTCTGAAGATGTCAAGACGATCTTGCCAAAGGGGCGCTTCATGGAAGGCCTTAACCGGACTCTGCAAGACTCGCTTGTTGTGTGTGACTGCCAGACCTTTCCGATCTGGTGAACAAAGGCGCTCATGCTTGAGGACAAGCGGCGTGCTTTGGATGATACCCGTAAGCGCAAGATGATCGGCAAGGGTAGCTCCGACCACGAAGCCTCGCCTGTGGCAGCCAGCCCCGGTCAAGCCAACCTATCAGCCAAGAGCTCCCGCACCCGCACCCACTATCCACCCCAAGAAGTATGCCAACCCTGTGCCAGCTTACAACAACCCCAATAATAATGCGGTAGGAGCAGCAATCCCAACCAAGTCACTTGCTTTGGATGTGGTCACCAGACACTACTCCAAGAATTGCCCCAACAAGAAGCCCGACGCGCGCCCCAATGCGCAGAACCCAGGACAAGGCCGTGGAATGCCACCAAAGAACCAAGCTCCCCGCAACCCGCCCAACAACGACAAGGGTCGTGTGAATCATGTCACTGATGAAGAAGCCCAGGAAGACCCGGACGTCGTGCTGGGTACATTCCTTGTCAATTCAACACCTGCAACTGTCTTGTTTGATTCTGGAGCCACGCATTCATTTGTCACCCAAAAGTTTGCATTTAAAAGTGGCATGACCCCTACACCCCTGAATAACCCTATGGTGGTGCAAACCCCCGGAGCAGAGATGAGAGCCAAGATAGGATGTAAAGGAGTCGGGATTGTCATTAATGGGGTAGACTTCCAAGCAGACCTTATCATCTTAAGATCACAAGGCTTGGATGTGATCTTAGGATTGAATTGGCTCATCAAGCACCAAGGCTTGTTAGATTGTGCCAACCAGACTGTCACAGTGACCAATGACCAAGGAGTTGAAGTTAAGTTTGCTCCCAACCCCTCCTCTGCTCAAGGCACCCAAGTCAACTGTCTGACAGAAGTTGGATTGGAACAAGTGCCGGTAGTATGCGAATACCCCGATGTCTTTCCTGATGAGCTACCGGGAATGCCTCCTGACCAAGACATTGAGTTCATTATCGAGCTCATGCCCGGAGCAGGACCCATCTATAAGAAGCCTTATAGAATGGGATCGAAAGAGTTGGCAGAATTGAACAAGCAACTAGAAGAGCAGTTGAGGAAAGGATTCATCCGCCCTAGTGCCTCCCCTTGGGGATCGCCTGTTCTGTTTGTGGCAAAGAAGGACGGTACCATCCGCTTATGCATTGATTACCGCTCCCTCAATGAAGTTACAATCAAGAACAAGTATCCACTTCCCAAGGTTGAAGATCTGTTTGATCAACTTAATGGAGCCAAGGTGTTCTCCAAGATAGATCTCAGATCTGGGTACTATCAGCTGAAGATCAGACCCCAAGATATTCCGAAGACGGCATTTGTAACCAGATATGGCCTGTATGAGTGCACGGTCATGTCCTTTGGATTGACAAATGCCCCAGCTTACTTCATGTATCTCATGAATAAGGTCTTCATGGAATATTTGGACAAGTTTGTCGTCGTCTTCATTGATGACATTCTTGTCTTCTCGAAGTCGGAGGAAGAGCACGAGCAACATTTGAGGATGGTCCTAGACAAGCTTCAAGAGCACCAACTGTATGCCAAGTTCAGCAAGTGCGAATTTTGGCTACATGAAGTTGGGTTCTTGGGTCATGTTTTGACTGAAGAAGGATTGTCGGTCGACCCCGCTAAGATTGAGGCCGTGACTGAATGGCAATCCCCAAGCAATGTGAAGGAAGTCAGAAGCTTCCTCGGACTCGCGGGATATTACCGCAAGTTCGTTGAAGGGTTCTCAAGCATTGCCCGACCCATGACTCAGCTCTTGAAGAAGGACAAGAAGTTCGAATGGACGCCGAAGTGTGAAGAGAGCTTCCAGGAGCTGAAGAAGAGATTGACCACCGCTCCAGTTTTGGCCACACTAGATATACACAAGGAGTTTGTGATATATTGTGATGCGTCAAAAACCGGACTGGGAGGTGTTCTGATACAAGAAGGCAGAGTCGTAGCTTACCTTTCAAGGCGACTACAGCCTCATGAAGAGAACTATGCTACTCATGATCTCGAGTTAGCAGCTGTAGTTCATGCCCTGAAGACATGGCGACATTACCTCCTAGGGAAGCGGTGTGAGATATACACAGATCACAAAAGTCTGAAGTATATTTTCTCTCAGAAGGAATTGAACATGAGGCAGAGAAGATGGCTAGAGTTGATCAAGGATTATGACCTCAGTGTTCAATACCACCCTGGAAAAGCTAATGTGGTAGCGGATGCATTAAGCAGGAAGGCTTGTTCCTTGAATGCTATGCTTAAGGAAAGGCTACCCGCCTTGTATGAAGAGCTTGAAAGCTTCGAATTGGAACTGGTTGCACCAGGATTCTTAGCCAACCTTGAAGTCAAGCCTACCCTGATGGATGATATTAAGGAAGCTCAGAAGGGACATGAGAGTATTGAAGGCATCAAGCGGAAGATCAAAGCAGGCAAGGCCCCAGGATTCTCAGAGGATGAGCAAGGAATTGTGTGGTTTGGGAATCGCATTTGTGTACCCAATAAGATTGAGCTCAAGAATTTGATCTTGCAAGAAGCTCATGACACCCCGTATTCCATTCACCCCGGAGGAACCAAGATGTATCAAGACCTGAAGGAAAGATTCTGGTGGCATGGAATGAAGAGGGAGATTGCCACCTATGTTGCAAAGTGTGATATATGCCAAAGGGTCAAAGCTGAACACGAGCGACCCGCTGGATTGTTACAGCCTCTCAAGGTGCCCGAATGGAAATGGGATAAAGTCGGAATGGACTTCATCACTGGACTACCTAGGTCGAATAAGGGACATGACTCCATCTGGGTCATATTCGACCATTTGACCAAAGTAGCTCATTTCATTCCTGTCAAAACAAGTTACAAGGGTAATCAGCTAGCCAGCCTCTACATCAACAGAATCGTAAGCCTGGTGTTCCCAAGGAGATTGTGTCAGATCGAGGAACCCAGTTTACCTCAAGATTCTGGAAGAAATTCCAAGAGGCCATGGGAACCAAGTTGTCCTTCAGCACTGCTTTCCACGCACAGACCGGAGGTCAGACAGAACGAGTAAATCAGATACTCGAAGACATGCTCCGAGCCTGTGTCTTAGCTTATGGAGCTAGGTGGGAAGATTGCCTCCCTTTTGCCGAGTTCTCCTACAACAACAGTTATCAGTCAAGCCTCCAGATGGCACCATTTGAGGTGTTGTATGGACGCAAGTGCCGCACACCCCTCAATTGGTCCGAGACCGGAGAAGGACTAGTATTTGGGCCCGATATCCTCCGTGAAGCAGAAGAGCAAGTCCAGCTTGTCCAAGAGCGTTTGAAGACTGCCAAGTCTAGGCAGAAGAGCTATGCTGACTCACGTCGTAGAGACATGAGCTTCCGAGTTGGGGACCATGTCTATCTCCGAGTCACCCCTCTCAAGGGAGCCCGACGCTTCCATGTCAAGGGAAAGCTCGCCCCAAGATATATCGGCCCCTTAAAGATCATCGACCGACGCGGAGAGGTGTCTTACCAGTTGGAACTGCCACCTGAACTATCCGAAGTGCACAACGTATTCCACGTATCGCAACTCCGGAAGTGTCTCCAAGTCCCAGACAAGCCTGATCTTTACAAGGACGTCAATCACCAAGCCATTGACCTTCAGCCTGATCTGACTTACCGTGAGAGGCCCATCCGCATCTTGGATGAGGCTGAGCGATGCACTCGAAGCCGCACGATCAAGTATTACAAGGTCCAGTGGAGCAACCACACTGAAGCAGAAGCAACCTGGGAACATGAAGACTACCTCAGATCCGAGTTTCCGTATCTCTTTCAAGCCTAGTTTAGGAATCTCGGGGACGAGATTCTTGTAAGGGGGGTAGGTCTGTCACACCCTGCATTTTGTAACATGGTCATTTGCATTAATAGAGCATGAAAATTTGGACCAACAAAAACTTTTTGCATTATTTGGCTTTTATCTTTGGAGTTGATCTTCTCTTTGTAATTTTGCAAGTGCTCTTTATAGTCAACTACTTCACCTCCTATATTTCATCTCCTTGCCCCAAGCTTCTGCCCAATGATCATGCCATGTATATGAAGCAATATAGAATTTTCCTACAAAATAATTTGGCCAAAAAGTATTTTCAAAAATTAGTTTTCCAAAAACCCCTGAATTGAGGATTGCACTGCAAGTACTTAATTAAGGGCAGTAAAAATCATTCCAAAAATATATTTGACTCCTATTAGATATAGGATACCCAGAAACCACAAAAATATAATTTTAAAAGTTATTTTACTATTTTATTTAAAGGCTTTTTCTCAAGGCCAGAAATGGTCTTAAATAGGTTTAAATTATTTTAAAGCTTTAAAAATATTTGACAAAAATCAGGGGAACTCAGTGGACATATATTTTCCATATATATGAGTTTCAACAAATGGCTATGATCAGATAATGGACAAAACCTCCCAAAACCATTTCTGCCCATTTCAAGGATTTGAAATATTTCTACAGGAAATATTTTCATACAAATCCAGGAAAATTCCAGCAAGTCACAAATGCGTATTGTGATGATCTTCCAAAACCTCATGTCAATCAGGGTCATTTTGGTCCACCAAAATGCCCCAAAACCCTCTCTGACCAGAACCAAATTTGGACAAGTTTGTACTACCAACTTTCTCTCCTTGACCCCAACTTTTGTGAGCATGTTCACATGACCAAATGAGGCTACTACACCAAGTGGTGCATCAAGGAGAAGTGATTTGCTCAACTAGATCTACTCAAATCCAATTCTGCTGATTTCTAGGGTTTGCCAAAGTTGCATTGGCAACTTTACCCAAATGAGCTCAAATTCTGTGGTACACCCTAATTCTAAGTGTCATTCCATCCTGTTAAGTATCATGGCTATTGGAGTTCATTTTCTTGCCCTAATCATCATCAAACACCTTCTGACATTTTGCAAAAACCACTGTTTTGACCCCTTCCACTACTCTTGGAGAGCTCCAATTTTTACCACAGCTCTTCCTAGTCACCTTGCACCTCTGGTAACAAGGGCAAGCCCATAGCTCATTATTTGAATGGGTAAAAGCCCACTTTTCCCCCTCTGGTCAGCCCACTTGCACCCTTCTTCTTCTTCTCTCCTCACTCTACTGGCTCTCCATGGCATCCAATGCCCCCTTCCCTTTCTTTACTCCTCCCTTGAGCTACTGGACACGGTTGGCCGCGCCCACAGGGCATAAACAATGCCATGGCAGCCATTTGGGCGCTCTGGAGCGCGCTACAGTGCGCTCCCGCACTGTAGCCGCCCTCTGCCCAACGACTCCGACCACCTCGAGCCTCCCCCCGCGCACCTGCCGATGCACCTCGGCGTCCACGACACGCCACGGCGCTGTCCCCCTCCTCTCTCCTCCTCCCCGCGCCTCCGCGCTAGCAAACAACGGCCGCCCGAGCGCGCCAATGGCGCTGCTCACACGCGCGACGCCTCTGACCTCTCCCCGCTCCTTCTCTCTCCCCCTATGGGCGTCGTCGACCCCACAATCACCCTGGACACGGTTCAACGCCCTCCCGAGGCCCGTGGCGACGAGCACGAGCTCACTGGCGCACGAGCCCACGGTGGACCGCCGCTCGCCTATATATAGGCCTCCCCGAGCTCTTCCACCCTCACCACTCATATCGCAGACGCTAAAACCACCCCTGCACCTCCCGTTCATCCCCAGAGCCGCCCGAGCTCGAGATCGAGCTCGAGCTCCGCCGCCTCGGGTCGCCGTCGATCCAGAGGTACAGGCCTCCTCCGCCTCCGTTCTCTCTCGATCTGGAACCGCACGACGGCGCTGACCATTTCCCCTCTCTTCCCCACTCCTTTTGCAGCCAGGAACGGCCGGAACGACCACCTCCCGAAGCCCCTCCGCCGGCTTCCTCGTCGCCGGCGAACCCCTGCGCTCCGGCGACCGCCTCCACCTCCACCCGAACGGCGACACCCTCCTGAGTTCAACGGTACCACCCACGCCGCCTCCCGTGCCTTGTTTCGCCGCCGGCGAGCTCGCCGTTGCCTCTGTTCAGAGGTAGACGACGACGGCCGTGGCCCGGCCGTCGACCTCACACTGACGCCAGGCGGGACCCTACCATCAAGTTTAAAGCGCCTTGTACTGGCCTGGTTTCGGCTGGGCCGGCCCGCTGGTTGGGCTGCTGCACGGTGGCCTTTCTGGCCCAGAGGCACAGTGCCATTTTCCTTTTCCTATTTCTTCCTACCTTATAAAAATTCCTCAGGGCAAAATAATTGTCCAAATAAATTTCCAATTTCTAAATTCCTAAAATATTGCAACCTATTTAATGGTGCAACTTCCATTCAAATCCAACCAACTTTTCTTCACTGTAAATATTTAAATGTGATTTTTAGCATTTAAATATGCCTTTGGAAATCCATTTCTCCTGTTCAGATGCACCAAATCCAAAACTAAGAATTTTCCCCTTCGTAGTTTTCAACCTAGTATTTTACAAAAATAAGTTGACATTTTTCTGAGCACTTTGGTTTTTCTGATTTATTATTGCCTTATTTTCTCGTTATTATTTCGCGACGATAGATTGCGCTGCTGACGAAGGAGTTGGACCGGAAGACTTTGAAGACCCGGAAGACTTTGTTGTGCCAGGCAAGCAGCCCTTTGACCATGTCTATGAAACCCTTTTTATGCATGTCATATAGCACTTTATTAGTGTTGTTCCGGAATCATGATGAGAGGGTAACCACTTTGGAGGGTTGCCTTCGTTACTTCTCGTTGATACCTGCATTGTGCATGACCCTACCTTGTCATGAGGGTTATGCCGGTGGGAGTAGTTAGGATGCTAAAGTAGTGCTACGCAAAGGGCCGGGTATATGCATGGTGATGGAGGCAAAATATTTTCAAAGGACTTTTCGAAAACCCCGTCGGGTGCCACTTATGCCCGAGGGAGATGATGAGTTGGGTAACCACTTGATGACGAAGTGGTGTACCGAGGCAAGTGTGTGTGTTGTTTTCAAAAACGGATTGGTTTAAGTTGCGACCGTTATTCCAACCTTACATGCGCAACCACTCTACCCTTATATGGGAAAGGGCATTATTGATTACTTAGGCCGATACTAGCTTGGAGCCCGCATTACTAGTAACGGGGGAGAGTTGGTGCTCTCTCTCGGGACGGGGTCGTGCCAGGTAGGGCGACCATGACTGTCTTTACAGGGCACCGGATACACCGTTGTGTCCTCTCTCGGATGTTACGATCTCGAGTGAATCTCATATGATGTACATCGTGAGGATACGGAACAACGAGTGGACTCCTTGTTAGTGTCTTCTAGGGAAAGATAGTGATCGGGTGCTTACCCCGGGTACTTGAGATACCGCGGGACGTGGATGACACGGAAGTTCCCCGGATCTTGTGGGTAAAGTGTTCAACCTCTGCAGAGTGTAAAACTATTCGAATAGCCGTGTCCACGGTCAAGGACAGTTGGGTAACCGCTCTTGGGCTACGTCCACGTGTTTACAAACTGTGTGTGGGTGTGTGTTGATGAACTACTTGGGTCAAGTCAAGGACTTGACATGATTGAGTTGGGTTGGTGCCCACTCTATTTATGTTGATATCTGTAACTTGTCCTTAGGGTTACTTAATTTCTCCGGATGCATGTTTTACAAGTTATTGAACATGTCATTGCACTTAAAACTAGCTTTCCGCAAAAGTTTACCTATATCATGCATTATTGTGCCTTGAACCAAACATGGGTTGCTTGCGAGTACATTCAAAGTACTCATTGGCTTGCCACTGGTTATCTAATTGGCCAGGCATGGAAGAGCAGGAGTTCGAAGAAGAATTCTTTAGAGACGATCATGCGAACTAGGACGCTTCCCAGTCAGAATGCCTGTAGGGTTAAGGCAGATGGCATGGGTTCTACTTATCAACGAAGATTTCCGCTGCTTGTGTTTTATTTGATGTTCAGCCCTTAGGGCTTTATCTATGTAAGACTTGACCATAATGGTCATAATTTGTGTAAGACGGTATGTATGGATGTAAGACTCTTGTTATTCAGCTTCTGTGTGTTCAGTGAGCATTGATCTCTGGGATCACTGTACACGTGCATTCGGTGATCACGACTTATGGGTCGGGGTCCCCACAGTGACCTTGTGAACTTATGCATAGGGGTTGGCACACATTTTCGTTTTGACTCTCCGGTAGAAACTTTGGGGCACTCTTTGAAGTACTTTGTGTTGGTTTGAATAGATGAATCTGAGATTGTGTGATGCATATCGTATAATCATACCCACGGATACTTGAGGTGACATTGGACTATCTAGGTGACATTAGGGTTTTGGTTGATTTGTGTCTTAAGGTGTTATTCTAGTACGAACTCTAGGATAGATCGAACGGAAAGAATAGCTTCGTGTTATTTTACTACGAACTCTTGAATAGATCGATCAGGAAGGATAACTTTGAGGTGGTTTCGTATCCTACAATAATCTCTTCGTTTGTTCTCCGCTATTAGTGACTTTGGAGTGACTCTTTGTTGCATGTTAAGGGATTGTTATATGATCCAATTATGTTTATTTTGTTGAGAGAACTTGCACTTGTGAAAGTATGAACCCTAGGCCTTGTTTCAAAGCATTGCAATACCGTTTGTGCTCACTTTTATCATTAGTTACCTTGCTGTTTTTATATTTTCAGATTACAAAAACCTATATCTACCATCCATATTGCACTTGTATCAACATCTCTTCGCCGAACTAGTGCACTTATACAATTTACCATTGTATTGGGTGTGTTGGGGACACAAGAGATTCTTTGTTATTTGGTTGCAGGGTTGTTTGAGAGAGACCATCTTCATCCTACGCCTCCCACGGATTGATAAACCTTAGTTCATCCACTTGAGGGAAATTTGCTACTGTCCTACAAACCTCTGCACTTGGAGGCCCAACAACGTCTACAAGAAGAAGGTTGTGTAGTAGACATCACCAAGCAATTGCAATTCAACTTATTCAACAAGTCTAAGTAAGAGCTCCACATACTCAACCATCATATAGTCTTCTATGATTGCTAACACTCACCGCATACACATGAGCAAAACATTTCAACCGGACACGTAGAAAGATAGGGGCTTGTATTTTTGCCTCCCAATGTATTCACCTCAAGGGTGATGTCAACAATAATAACTCATGCTACCCATATCCAACTGGATATATGTGCCTAGATCTTTCCTCGCCACATGATGCTTGCCAAAAGAGAAAATAAAAAGGAATAGAGAGAAAAATTTTGACTCCAACATGAAAGTAAATACATAAAAGTAAAAGGTAGGCCCTTCGCAGAGGGAAGTAGAGGTTGCCATGCGCTTTTTGTTTGTATGCTCAACCCCTTAGTGTAAAAGAACATCACGTTATATTGCCCCTTATGATAGCAACCTTTATTATGCAGTCTATCACTTTTATTCTTCACCATCACAAGTTCGTACAACGCTCAATTTTCTTTTACACTAAATGATCTAACACTTTTAGAAGCAATTTTTATTGCCTTATTGCAGCAATGACAACTTACTTGAAGGATCTTGCTCAATCCTCAGGTAGGTATGATGGACTCTTGAAGATAAGATTTGGGTTTAAGGGTTTTTGGATGCACAAGTAGTATCTCTACTTGGTGTGGAATTTTTGGCTAGCAAGGATGGGGGGCAAGCACCACATGTTGAAGGATCTATGACAATATAACTTCTATGTGAATATGACAAACATAAACCATTACGTTGTCTTCCTTGTCCAACGTCAACAATTTTGGCATATAATATTTTGATGGGGGCTCACAATCACAAAAGATTTTCAAGATAGTACAATTGCATGTGAAAGTTCTCTTCGTTATAGTAATCATTCAGGAATTGCTTGTATGACCAATATTGTGATTGTCAAGCTTCAAAAGATTTCACTTTCTAAACCCAATGTGAAGCTACCACTAGGCATGATATGAACATATAATTCCAGCTGCATTATATTCAATTCATTCAACAATTTACTCATAGGATACAAGTGAAGCACAAGAGTAAATGACAAGCTACTCCAAAAAGATATAAGTGAAGCTCAAGCAAGTGGTTAAGTAAATGGGTAGCTAATTGAGGACTCCCTCTTATTTAAAACTTTCAGATCTAAGTATTTTATTAAAATAGCAAGCAAAACAAAATGACATTCCAAGAATATCACACATCATGTTAAGAAGCAAAAAACTTAGGCTCAACCGATACTAACCGATAATTGTTGAAGAAGAAAGGTGGGATGCCTACCGGGGCATCCCCAAGCTTAGATGCTTGAGATTTCCTGAAATATTATCTTGGGGTGCCTTGGGCATCCCCAAGCTTGAGCTTTTGTGTTTCCTTAATTTCTTTTATATCACGGTTTCCCTAAATCTTAAAAACTTCATTCACACAAAACTCAACAAGAACTCGTGAGATAAGTTAGTATAAACCAAAGCAAAAACATTATAATTCTCTACTGTAGCAAATCACTAAAATTATTATTCAACATTGCATACTAAATGCATCTGCATATTTAATACTCCTATCCTCAAATAGAATCATTAAACAAGCAAACATATGCAAACAATGCAAACATAACAACAATCTGCCAAGACAGTACAGTCTGTAAAGAATGCAAGAGTATCAATACTTATTTAACTCCAAAAATTATGAAAAATTACCATGCTGTAGAAAATTATCAGAGCTTATTTTGCAAAAAGTTTCAACATTTTATCACATTCTGACTTTTCTAGGGAATTTTTGCAACAGCGATAAACTCTCTGTTTTGAAACAGCAACATGTATACTTGCAAAATAAGCATGGTAAAGGCCATCCTTGGCATTTTTATTGAAAATAAAGATGCAAAATATTATTAGAAATAACAGCAAGCAAAACCTAACAAAAGAAAATGATGCTCCAAGCAAAACACAAAATAAAAATGTAGCCTCAAGTAAGATTACCGATATTGTTGGAGACGAAAGAGGGGATGCCTTCCGGGGCATCCCCAAGCTTAGTTGCTTGGATATTCCTTGAATATTACCTTGGGGGTGCCTTGGCCATCCCCAAGCTTAGGGTCTTGTCACTCCTTATTCTCCTCATATCGGTATCTCACCCAAAACTTGAAAACTTCAATCACACAAAACTTAACGGAACTTCGTGAGATAGGTTAGTATGTTAAAGAGCAAAACATTCACTTTTGGTACTGTCAAAGACAATGTTCATAATTGTTCTCACACAATGCCTACTGTAGCATATCATTTCCACAATTTATATTGAGCAATATAAGCCATAGAAACTAGAAAAGAAGCAGACTATGTATTGACAACAGAGTCTGTAAAAAACAGAAGAGTCTATAGTAATCTGTACTCCAACCATACTTCTGCTACTCCAAAAATTCTATAAAATTAGGACAACCTGGGCAATTTGTCTATAATCTTATGCAAAAATAATCAGTATTTTATCATGCTTTTGTTAAAAATGAGAATTGTTTTCCTGAGCACAAAAGTTTCTGTTTTTCAGCAAGATCAAATCAACTATCACCATAGACCATCCCAAAGGTCTTACTTGGCACTTTATTGAAATGAAAGTAATAAAACATGATTACTACAGTAGCCTAATCATGTGAACATGCAAAAACAGTAGGTAGAAGTGTTGGATTATCTCCCAACAAGCGCTTTCTTTAATGCTTTTTTAGCTAGGCATGATGATTTCAATGATGCTCGCATAAAAGATAAGAATTGAAACAATAAAGAGAGCATCATGAATCATAAGTTCCTCTCTCATAATAATTTTCAGTAGCATCATGAACAGATTCATCAATATAACCATCACATAAAACATTCTTTTCATGATCTACAAGCGTATAAATTTAATTACTCTCCATATAAGCAATTTTATTCTCATTCATAATAGTGGGAGTATCATAGGAAACTCGAATACTATAAATTGTTCCCACATTAAAAGAGTAATGTTTAGTAAAAGGATATTCAAAATTATGACAATAATTATCACTACTTTCTATAACATAAGTATCATCACAAAAATTGTCATAAGTGAGAGGCATGCAATCATCATAGCAAATTTGATCATTCAAAGTAAGGGGACTAAAAAGATCATCTTCATTAAGCATATCATCCCCAAGCTTGGGACAAACATTAATTGCAGCAAATAAATTCTCAAACATGTCATTCTCATCAAACATAGCATCCCCAAGCTTGTGGCTTGGCATATCATAAGCATAATCGCTATCATCATTAATAGTATGGATAGCACCAAAGATATAACAATTGCTATCATCATAGTTTCCCAAGTGGTGCCAGAAAGATTTCCAAGATTATAAGAAGTATCATTATCTTCCCAATCATAATCATCACAACAAGCACTAGGCATAACAAAATCATCATCAATAGTGCTCTCGGACATTGTGCCATAAGACAAAGAAACAATATCATCATCAAGTTCATCATCTTCCACAATTTTTTATTCATTTCCATGAGGCACAACAATAATAGGAGCAACACTATTTACGAGAGATACCTTTTTACCTCTATTCTTTCTTCTTCTTTTTTTCTTCTTCACCACATCATGTGTGGGTTTAATTATTTTTTTCAAGCTTCTTGTTGAAGAGATTGATTGGATAGGAAGCTCCTCCTCGTTACCTATTTCATCATGGGAGACAATAGGAGGGAAAGTAGAAATCTTTACCCTTTCATTAGTATTCCTTTTATATTATATTGGTTTTCCCATCTTTCTATAGTTGGCAATATAAGCATTCTCGTTGCAATTTACCATGCAAAACATATAGATATTTTTAGTTTAGTTTCAATGTCGTCCTTGAGAATGAATACTTCAAACCAACTATTTTTACATGTCAATTCTTCACTCCCCAAAAATAGACAAAGCTCATTATAAAGTTCAAGGGTGATCAAATTATTGAAATATTTGGAGACGATTCGATCATGAAAAAACATGCATTGGAAATTAAGGTGACCAACTTTATTGCAAAGATCACAAGTAATAGGACAAAGAGAACATAATTTTGTACTATCACTTTGAGCAAAGAATTGGTCCTATCATGTTTATGCTTCTTACAAAAGCTATCTTCCTTATAAGGCACGTCTTCACAAACTTTATGCACTCCAAAAAAATCAACATGCTTTTAAGAAATATTTTTCTCATGACTAGTGCAATAATCATTAGCATTTTGGATATTCAAAGAATTCATACTAACAACATTGCAATCATGCTCATCATTCAAATATTTTATGCCAAACATTTTATTGACTTCTTCTTCTAAAAATTGAGCACAATTTTCCGATCCATCATTTTCAAAAAATATATTATAAAGATGATCAATAATATGATGCAACCTCAATTCCATTTTTTGTAGTTTTTTTTATAAACCAAACTAGTAATAAAACAAGAAACTAAAAGATTTGATTGCAAGATCTAAAGATATACCTTCAAGCACTCACCTCCCCGGCAACGGCGCCAGAAAAGAGCTTGATGTCTACTACGCAACTTTATTCTTGTAGACACGTGTTGGGCCTCCAAGCGCAGAGTTTTGTAGGACAGTAGCAATTTTCCCTCAAGTGGATGACCTAATGTTTATCAATCTGTAGGAGGAGTATGATGAAGATGGTCTCTCTCAAACAACCCTGCAACCAAATAATAAAAAGTCTCTTGTGTCCCCAACACACCAAATACAATGGTAATTTGTATATGTGCACTAGTTCGGTGAAGAGATGGTGATACAAGTGTAATATGGATAGTAGATATTGATTTTTGTAATTAAAAAAATTTAAAAAATAGCAAGGTAGCAATTGATAAAACGGAGCACAAATGGTATTGCAATGCTTTAAAATGAGGCCTAGGGTCCATACTTTCGCTAGTGCAATCTCTCAACAATGCTAATATAATTGGATCATATAACCATCCCTCAACGTGCAATGAAGAATCACTTCAAAGTTCCTATCTAGCGGAGAACATAAGAAAAAAAATCGTTTGTAGGGTACGAAACCACCTTGAAGCTATTCTTTCCGATCGATCTATCAAGAGTTCGTACTAAAATAACACCAAATAATTTCAGATTCATAATACTCAATCCAACACAAAGAACCTCAAAGAGTGCCCCAAGATTTCTAACGGAGAAACAAAGACAAGAACGTGCATCAACCCCTATGCATAGATTACCCCAATGTCACCTCGGGAATCCGCGAGTTGAGTGCCAAAATATACATCAAGTGAATCAATATGATACCCCATTGTCACCATGAGTATTCATTTGCAAGACATATATCAAGTGCTCTCAAATCCATAAAAGTATTCAATCCAATAAAATGAAATCTCAAAGGGAAAACTCAATTCATCACAACAAGATAGAGAGGGGAAAACACCATATGATCCGACTATATTAACAAAGCCCGCGATACATCAAGATTGTGACATCTCAAGAACACGAGAGAGAGAGAGAGAGAGAGAGAGAGAGAGAGAGAGAGAGAGAGAGAGAGATTAAACACATAGTTACTGGTACAAACCCTCAACCCCGAGGGGTGGACTACTCCGTCCTCATCGTGGTGGTCGCCAGGATGATGAAGATGGCCACCGGTGATGATTCCCCCCTCCGACAGAGTGCCAGAACGGGGTATAGATTGGTTTTTGCTGGCTACAGAGGCCTGCGGCGGTGGAACTTCTGATCTAGGTTAACGCCGAGGGTTTTTGGAATATTTGAGAATTTATAGGGCGAAGAGGTGACGCGGGAGGCCACCGAGGTGGGCACAACCCACCTGGGCGCGCCTAGGCTCCCAGACGCGCCCTGGTGGCTTGTGCCCCCCTCGGGGCACCCCCCAGGTGCTGCTCTGGCCCATTGGATATCTTCTGGTCTATAAAAAATCCATAAAAAGTTTCGCGGTGTTTGGACTCCATTTGATATTGATTTGTTGCGATGTAAAAAACAAGCAAAAACAAGAATCGCCTCGGGCTTCGGGTCAATAGGTTAGTCCCAAAAATGATATAAAGTTGCTATAAAATGATTGTAAAACATCCAAGAATGACAAATATAACATCATGAATACTTCATGAATTATAGATACGTTGGAGATGTATCGGTCTCGGATTGAGGGTAACATGAACCAAGGAGACGATATTTATTCGAGCCCTCTTCATGGAGGTAAAAGCCTATGCCTTGCTCTTGTTTATGTTGATGAAGATGTATCGAATACAGAGTTGATCTACCTCGAGATCGTAATATGTGTTTTAACTCTAGGGCTAGGTGAATGATTTTGCGTTGATGTCCCTCCTACGGGCTAAACCTTCTGGCTTATATACACGCTAGGGAGGATATCTAGCAAGGCGGCAACAAAGATCTTGGAGTATACGTCAAGTCCTTGGTGGAGGTAGTCTCACGCCTCCTGCGTACGGCCTCCTGAATCCATCTTGACCACGGATGAGGGTCCATCGGCCCAACCCGAAGAGAATGGGCCGACTAGGTTAGGACCCCCCAATCTAGGATACCGGCAATATGGATACTTGGTCAATGTAGCATGAGAAAGCATTTAAAAGTAGCAAGCAATTACCATGTCTTCTTCATCACAATCAGTAGGGTTCATGCAATCAACATTGGCCAAGCAACTCGCCATTTTTGGCATTAGGTGTCGATGGTGCCCCATCAGTGGCGAATAGAATCCCTCGATCGATAGTGGCCACTTGTGTTGCATCCGTCGAATAAATCTTTGATGCGGTTCCAATATGTGGCCGCGGATTGGTCACTTTCCACGGATGCATCAAGAGAGACTCGCTTCCACGCCGTGCAAATCAACACATCTTCGACGTTCAAATAATTTGTGGTTCTTCCCTTTCACATTATCAATGAAGCCCTCCTCTTTCATGTCGGGATTCTCATCATCAAGTTGAGTATCATATTCTTGTGATGCATATTGCTGAGAGACAAAATCTTTGTTCACGACATTTGTCATGATCAAGACTACAAATGCACATACACACAATCTCACATTCTATTCATATGAAACATGAGAAAAGAACAATAAAAAAAGAAAAAAAAACTTTTTTTACCTATGCGACATTTCGCCGAGCACGTTGGAGGTGGTGGTCGTGGGCATGGATGGGTCCTCCTAGACGACCGACGGCGTGACTTGTGGTGGTGGGGGAGCAGCCGTGCCATCACCAGGCACACTCGGCGGCAAGTGAGCAGCCGAAGCAGCCACAACCGCCTTTCGGTCCGGATGAAGCCGCATCGGGGTTGCGCGGCGGTTGCTTTCGGGCCGCCACCACGATGTTTGCCCACGGCCGCCTTCTTTGCCGGCGGTGGATGTTGGGGAACATAGTAATTTCAAAAAATTTCCTACGCACACACAAGATCATGGTGATGCATAGCAACGAGAGGGGAGAGTCTTGTCCACGTACCCTCGTAGACCGAAGCGGAAGCGTTGAGGAAGTAGTCGTACGTTCTCCTCGCGATCCAACCGATCCAGCACCGTTACTCCGGCACCTCCGAGTTCTTAGCACACGTTCAGCTCGATGATGTTCTCCGGGCTTCAATCCAGCAAAGCGTCGGAGAAGAGTTTCGTCAGCACGACGGCGTGGTGACGATCTTGATGTGTTACCGGCGCAGGGCTTCGCCTAAGCACTGCAACGGTACGACCGAGGTGGAATTTGGTGGAAGGGGGCACCGCACACGGCTTATGGAACGATCTCAAGGATCAACTTGTGTGTATATGGGGTGCCCCCTGCCCCCGTATATAAAGGAGCCAAGGGGGGGGCGGCCCGCCAAGCTCAAGGCGCCAGGAGTCCTACTCCCACCGAGTAGATTCCCCCAAATCCTATTCCAACTAGGATTCCCGGAGGGGGAAGGAGAGAGAGGGGGCCGGCCCCCTTCTCCTAGTCCTACTAGGACTAGGGAAAGGGGGGAGGCGCGCGGCCACCATGGCCTTGCCCTTTCTCCTTTTCCACAAACGCCCATATGGCCCATTAAGCTCCCGGGGGGTTCCGGTAACCTCCCGGTACTCCGGTAAATTCCCGATTTCACTCGGAACCATTCCGATGTCCAAACATAGGCTTCCAATATATCAATCTTTACGTCTCGACCATTTCGAGACTCCTCGTCATGTCCGTGATCACATCCGGGACTCCGAACTCCTTCGGTACATCAAAATGCATAAACTCATAATAACTGTCATCGTAACCTTAAGCGTGCGGACCCTACGGTTCGAGAACAATGTAGACATGACCGAGACACGTCTCGGTCAATAACCAATAGCGGGACCTGGATGCCCATATTGGTTCCTACATATTCTACGAAGATCTTTATCGGTCCGACCGCATAACAACATATCGTTGTTCCCTTTGTCATCGGCATGTTACTTTCCGAGATTCGATCGTCGGTATCCAATACCTAGTTCAATCTCGTTATCGCAAGTCTCTTTACTCGTTCCGTAATACATCATCTCGCAACTAACTCATTGGTTGCAATGCTTGCAAGGCTTATATGATGTGCATTACCGAGAAGGCCCTGAGATACCTCTCCGACATTCGGAGTGACAAATCCTAATCTCGAAATACGCCAACCCAACAAATACTTTCGGAGACATCTCAGAGAGCACCTTTATAATCACCCCGATTCGTTGTGACGTTTGGTAGCACACAAAGTGTTCCTACGGTAAACGGGAGTTGCATAATCTCATAGTCAAAGGAACATGTATAAGTCATGGATAAAAGCAATAGCAACATACTAAACGATCGGGTGCTAAGCTAGTGGAATGGGTCATGTCAATCAGATCATTCAACTAATGATGTGACCTTGTTAATCAAATCACAACTCCTTTGTCTATGGTTAGGAAACTTAACCATCTTTGATTAACAAGCTAGTCAAGTAGAGGCATACTAGTGACACTGCTTGTCTATGTATTCACACATGTATTATGTTTCCGGATAATACAATTCTAGCATGAATAATAAACATTTATCATGATATAAGGAAATAAATAATAACTTTATTATTGCCTCTAGGGCATATTTCCTTCAGTCTCCCACTTGCACTAGAGTCAATAATCTAGTTCACATCGCCATGTGATTTAACAGCAAAAGTTCACATCACCATGTGATTAACACCCATAGTTCACATCGATATGTGACCAACACTCAAAGGGTTTACTAGAGTCAGTAATCTAGTTCACATCGCTATGTGATTAACACCCAAAGAGTACTAAGGTGTGATCATGTTTTGCTTGTGAGATAATTTTAGTCAACGGGTCTGTCATATTCAGATCCGTACGTATTTTGCAAATTTCTATGTCAACAATACTTCGCACGGAGCTACTCTAGCTAATTGCTCCCACTTTCAATATGTATCTAGACCGAGACTTAGAGTCATCTAGATTGGTGTCAAAACTTGCATTGACGTAACCCTTTTACGACGAACCTTTCCGTCACATCCATAATCGAGAAACATATCCTGATTCCACTAAGGATAATTTTTGACCGCTGTCCAGTGATCTACTCCTAGATCACCATTGTACTCCCTTGCTTAACTCAGTGTAGGGTATACAATAGATCTGGTACACAGCATGGCATACTTTATAGAACCTATGGGTGAGGCATAGGGAATGACTTTCACTCTTTTTCTATCTTTTGCCGTGGTCGGGTTTTGAGTCTTACTCAATTTCACACCTTATTACACAGGCAAGAACTCCTTCTTTGACTGTTCCATTTTGAAATACTTCAAAATCTTGTCAAGGTATGTACTCATTGAAAAAACTTATCAAGCGTCTTGATCTATCTCTATAGATCTTAATGCTCAATATGTCAGCAGCTTCACCGAGGTCTTTCTTTGAAAAACTCCTTTCAAACACTCCTTTATGCTTTACGAATAATTCTATATTATTTCGATCAACAATATGTCATTCACATATACTTATCGAAATGTTGTAGTGCTCCCACTCACTTTCTTGTAAATACAAGGCTTCACCGCAAGTCTCAGATAAAACTATATGCTTTGATCAACTTATCAAAGCGTGTATTCCAACTCCGAGATGCTTGCACCAAATCCATAGATGGATCATTGGAGCTTGCATATTTTGTTAGCACCTTTAGGATTGACAAAACCTTCGGTTGCATCATATACAACTCTTCTTTAATAAATCCATTAAGGATTGCAGTTTTGTTATCCATTTGCCAGATTTCATAAAATGTGGCAATTGCTAACATGATTCAGACAGATTTAAACATAGATACGAGTGAGAAACTCTCATCGTAGTCAACACCTTGAACTTGTCGAAAACCCTTTTGCGACAATTCTAGCTTTGTAGATAGTAACACTACTATCATCGTCCGTCTTCCTCTTGAAGATCCATTTATTTTCTATGGTTTGCCGACCCTCGGGCAAGTCAACCAAAGTCCACACTTTGTTGTCATACATGGATCCCATCTCAGATTTCATGGCTTCTAGCCATTTTGCGGAATCTGGGCTTACCATCGCTTCTTCATAGTTCGTAGGTTCGTCATGATCCAGCATCATGATTTCCAGAACAGGATTACCGTACTACTCTGGTGCGGATCTTACTCTGGTTTACCTACGAGATTCGGTAGTAACTTGATCTGAAGTTACATGATCATCATCATTAGCTTCCTCACTAATTGGTGTAGTAGTCACAAGAACAGATTTCTGTGATGAACTACTTTCTAATAAGGGAGAAGGTACAATTACCTTATCAAGTTTTCTACTTTCCTCCCACTCACTTCTTTCGAGAGAAACTCCTTCTCTAGAAAGGATCCATTCTTAGCAACGAATGTCTTGCCTTCGGATCTGTGATAGAAGGTGTACCCAGCTGTTTCCTTTGGGTATCCTATGAAGACATATTTCTCCGATTTGGGTTTGAGCTTATCAGGATGAAACTTTTTCATATAAGCATCACAATCCCAAACTTTAAGAAACGACAACTTTGGTTTCTTGCCAAACCACAGTTCAGATTGTGTCGTCTCAACGGACTTAGATGGTGCCCTTTTTAACGTGAATGTAGCTGTCATTAATGCATAACCCAAAAACGATAGTGGTAGATCGATAAGAGACATCATAGATCGCACTATATCTAATAAAGTACGGTTATGACGTTCGGACACACCATTACACTGTGGTGTTCCAGGTGGCGTGAGTAGTGAAACTATTTCACATTGTTTTAATCAAGGCCAAACTCAGAACTCAAATATTTTACTTCTGCGATCATATCGTAGAAACTTTTATTTTCTTGTTACGATGATTCTCCACTTCATTCTGAAATTCTTTGAACTTTTCAAACGTTTCAGACTTATGTTTCATCAAGTAGATATACTCATATCTGCTCAAATCATCTGTGAAGGTCAGAATATAATGATACCTGCTGCAAGCCTTAATATTCATTGGACCACATCCATCAGTATGTATGATTTCCAACAAATCTGTTGCTTGCTCCATTGTTCCGGAGAACGGCGTTTTAGTCATCTTGCCCATGAGGCATGGTTCGCAAGCATCAAGTGATTCCAAAAGTCCATCAGCATGGAGTTTCTTCATGCGCTTTACACCAATATGACTTAAACGGCAGTGCCACAAATAGGTTGCACTATCATTATTAACTTCGCATCTTTTGGTTTCAATATTATGTATATGTGTATCACTACGATCGATATCCAACAAACCATTTTTGTTGGTGTGTATGACCATAGAAGGTTTTATTCATGTAAACAGAACAACAATTGTTCTCTAACTTAAATGAATAACCGTATTGCAATAAACATGATCAAATCATATTTATGCTCAACGCAGACACCAAATAACACTTATTTAGTTTCAACACTAATCTCGAAAGTATAGGGAGAGTGCGATGATGATCATATCAACCTTGGAACTACTTCCAACACACATCGTCACTTCACTCTTAACTAGTCTCTGTTCATTCGCAACTTCCGTTTGAGTTACTACTCTTAGCAACCGAACCGAAGATCAAATACCGAGGGGTTGCTACGAACACTAGTAAAATACACATCAATAATCAGTATATCCAATATACCTTTGTTCACTTTGCCATCCTTCTTATCCGCCAAATACTTGGGGTAGTTCCGCCCAAATGACCAGTCCCTTTGCAGTAGAAGCACTTAGTCTCAGGCTTAGGACCAGACTTGGGCTTCTTCACTTGAGCAGCAACTTGCTTGCCGTTCTTCTTGAAGTTCCCCTTCTGCCCTTTGCCCTTTTCTTGAAACTAGTGATCTTGTCAACCATCAACACTTGATGTTTTTCTTTGATTTCTACCTTCGCCGATTTTAGCATCGCGAAGAGCTTGGGAATAATTTCCGTTATCCCTTGCATATTATAGTTCATCACAAAGTTCTACTAACTTGGTGATGGTGACTAGAGAATTCTGTCAATCACTATCTTATCTGGAAGATTAACTCCCACTTGATTCAAGCGATTGTAGTACTCAGACAATCTGAGCACATGCTCACTAGTTGAGCGATTCTCCTCCATCTTTTAGCTATAGAACTTGTTGGAGACTTCATATCTCTCAACTCGGGTATTTGCTAGAAATATTAACTTCAACTCCTGGATCGTCTCATATGGTCCATGACGTTCAAAACGTCTTTGAAGTCCCGATTCTAAGCTGTTAAGCATGGTGCACTAAACTATCAAGTAGTCATCATACTGAGCTAGCCAAGCGTTCATAACGCGCATACGCTCCTCGCAATAGGTCCGTCACCTAGCGGTGCATCAAGGACATAATTCTTCTGCGCAGCAATGAGGATAAACCTCAGATCACGGATCCAATCCGCATCATTGCTACTAACATCTTTCAATACAATTTTCTCTAGGAACATATAAAAATGAACACAGGGAAGCAACAACGCGAGCTATTGATCTACAACATAATTTGCAAAATACTACCAGGACTAAGTTCATGATAAATTAAAGTTCAATTAATCATATTTCTTAAGAACTCCCACTTAGATAGACATCTCTCTAATCCTCTAAGTGATCACGTGATCCAAATCAACTAAACCATGTCCGATCATCACGTGAGATGGAGTAGTTTCAATGGTGAACATCACTATGTTGATCATATCTACTATATGATTCACGCTCGACCTTTCGGTCTCCGTGTTCCGAGGCCATATCTGTTATATGCCAGGCTCGTCAAGTTAAACCTGAGTATTCCGCGTGTGCAACTGTTTTGCACCCGTTGTATTTGAACGTAGAGCTTATCACACCCGATCATCACGTGGTGTCTCAAAGACGAAGAACTTTCATAGCGGTGCATACTCGGGAGAACACTTTTACTATGATAATTTAGTGAGAGATCATCTTATAATGCTACCGTCAATCAAAGCAAGATAAGATGCATAAAAGGATAAACATCACATGCAATCAATATAAGTGATATGATATGGCCATCATCATCTTGTGCTTGTGATCTCCATCTCCATGACACCATCATGATCACCATCGTCACCGGCGCGACACCTTGATCTCCATCGTAGCATCGTTGTCGTCTCGCCAATCTTATGCTTCTCGACTATCGCTACCGCTTAGTGATAAAGTAAAGCATTACGAAGCGATTGCATTGCATACAATAAGCGACAACCATATGGCTCTGCCGATTCCGATAACTCGGTTACAAAACATGATCATCTCATACAATAAAATTTAGCATCATGTCTTGACCATATCACATCACAACATGCCTGCAAAAACAAGTTAGACGTCCTCTACTTTGTTTGTTGCAAATTTTACGTGGCTGCTACGGGTGAAGCAAGAACCAATCTCACCTACGCATCAAAACCACAACGATACTTCGTCAAATAGACTCGCTTTAACCTTCTCAAGGACCGGCGAGCCACACTTGGTTCAACTAAAGTTGGAGAGACAGTCTTCCACAAGCCATCTATGTGCATAAGCACGCCGAGGAACCGGTCTCGCGTAAGCGTCTGCGTAAGGTTGGTCCGGATCGTCTCGCCCAACAATACCACCGAACCAAAGTATGACATCTTTGGTAGGTAGTATGACTTGTATCGCCCACAACTCACTTGTGTTCTACTCGTGCAAAACATCAAACCATAAAAACCAAGGCTCGGATGCCCTTTGTTGGGGAACGTAGTAATTTCAAAAATTTCCACGCACACACAAGATCATGGTGATGCATAGCAACGAGAGGGAGAGTCTTGTCCACGCACCCTCGTGAGACCAAGCGAAGCGTTGAGGAAGTAGTCGACGTTCTCCTCGCGATCCAACCGATCCAAGACCGTTACTCGGCACCTCCGAGTTCTTAGCACACGTTCAGCTCGATGGCGTTCTCGGGCTTCAATCCAAAGAAAGCGTCGGAGAAGAGTTTTGTCGAACGACGGCGTGGTGACGATCTTGATGTGTTACTGCGCGAGGCTTCGCCTAAGCACTGCAACGGTACGACCGAGGTGGAATTTGGTGGAAGGGGGCACCGCACACGGCTTATGGAACGATCTCAAGGATCAACTTGTGTGTATATGGGGTGCCCCCTGCCCCCGTATATAAAGGAGCCAAGGGGAGGGGGCCGGCCGGCCAAGCCTGGCGCGCCCAGGGAGTCCTACTCCCACCGGGAGTAGGATTCCCCCAAATCCTATTCCAACTAGGATTCCTGAGGAGGAGAGAGAGAGGGCGGCCCCTTCTCCTAGTCCTACTAGGACTAGAGAAAGGGGGGGAGGCGCGCGGCCACCATGGCCTTGCCCTTTCTCCTTTTCCACTAAGGCCCATATGGCCCATTAAGCTCCCGGGGTTCGGTAACCTCCGGTATCTCAGAAATTCGATTTCACTCGGAACCATTCCGATGTCCAAACATAGGCTTCCAATATATCAATCTTTACGTCTCGACCATTTCGAGACTCTTCGTCATGTCCGTGATCACATCCGGGACTCCGAACTCCTTCGGTACATCAAAATGCATAAACTCATAATAACTGTCATCGTAACCTTAAGCGTGCGGACCCTACGGTTCGAGAACAATGTAGACATGACCGAGACACGTCTCCGGTCAATAACCAATAGCGGGACCTGGATGCCCATATTGGTTCCTACATATTCTACGAAGATCTTTATCGGTCAGACCGCATAACAACATACGTTGTTCCCTTTGTCATCGGCATGTTACTTTCCCGAGATTCGATCGTCGGTATCCAATACCTAGTTCAATCTCGTTACCGGCAAGTCTCTTTACTCGTTCCGTAATACATCATCTCGCAACTAACTCATTGGTTGCAATGCTTGCAAGGCTTATATGATGTGCATTACCGAGAAGGCCCTAAGATACCTCTCCGACATTCGGAGTGACAAATCCTAATCTCGAAATACGCCAACCCAACAAATACTTTCGGAGACATCTGAGAGCACCTTTATAATCACCCGATTCGTTGTGACGTTTGGTAGCACACAAAGTGTTCCTACGGTAAACGGGAGTTGCATAATCTCATAGTCAAAGGAACATGTATAAGTCATGGATAAAAGCAATAGCAACATACTAAACGATCGGGTGCTAAGCTAGTGGAATGGGTCATGTCAATCAGATCATTCAACTAATGATGTGACCTTGTTAATCAAATCACAACTCCTTTGTCTATGGTTAGGAAACTTAACCATCTTTGATTAACAAGCTAGTCAAGTAGAGGCATACTAGTGACACTCTGTTTGTCTATGTATTCACACATGTATTATGTTTCCGGATAATACAATTCTAGCATGAATAATAAACATTTATCATGATATAAGGAAATAAATAATAACTTTATTATTGCCTCTAGGGCATATTTCCTTCAGTGGACCCATTCCAACGGCGACCACGGGACGGGGGGAGCAAATCCGGCGTGGCGAGTCGGGGGAGGCATAGTGACGGTGGCGGCGTCGAAAAAGGTGGGAGACACGGTGGCAGCCATGGCGAGGTGCGTAAGACCGGTGGCGACCGCGGGGTCGGGGGAGTCGACCATGGGGTCTGGTGATGGCTGGTGGGCGGCGGGAGGCGGGAGGGCGACAGGAAATTTCCGCATGGCAGTTGGGGGTTCGCGTGGCGCGTGACTGTTTTACTCAGGCGGTGGCCGGTGATGTATATTTGCATCGCTTGGTGATTTATTTTACATCTAGAGAGTAAAATCTGAGAATTATTTTTGCACCTACATTGTGTTGGAGGGACGTTGTTAGGCCTTGGTGATGTATATTCCGGTTATTTTTACATGGGTGTCATAAAAATAAATAATTTTTTTGCATGATAATACGTGTCTCATTCATATCATAACGAACAAAGTACAAGTCACGTAAAGACCGACTTGACAAAACTGAAAAGATAACAAAACATCTCTGAGTTTGACACTAACTCCCGTCATCTGCCTCCAGCACCACCACAGTAGCCGCCGAAGAAAAGAATGACGAATCACCTCCTCACCCGAGCTCGACGCGGCTCCATCGCTGATATGCAGCTTTGCGGACCTCCAAGGTGGCTCACCAAAAGGCAAGCCCTTGCCGTTGAACGAATTAGACCGGGGCAACACCCCGGACACGCCATCGAACTCCAGATCTGGCACCCCACCACAACTAAAATGCCGAAGGAGGAAATCATACCTGCCATCCACGTACCACGAGCCCAGCACATGCTCCGTCTTCCAGATGCCGTCGATGCGGACCACGATTTGCATCCGCTCCTGGACTACCTCCCAAGCTCCGCGCCGACGCTGGAGCAAACGCCGTCGCAACGGCGGAGCCCGAGGACACAAGTCCGCCACGAGGATGCCGCCGCCGCCACGACATCCTTGCTTGAACAGACTGGTTTTCCATCCCCAACCATAGGACCGATGGCCTCGTCAGAGAAGGATCCGAAGAATCTTTATTCAGCGCTGTCATCGTTGCCGCCAAAGCCGATGAACAACCTAAAAACCTAGACTACGAGGGAGTAAAAAAATAATCCACACGCGTGGATCCGGCGACCCCCCTCACCACCGACGACCGAGGGCGCCGGCGGAGGGGAGCCGCCGGAGAACGGTGTTGGAAGATCGGCCTCCCGGCGGCGGCTAGGGTTCCAACCGCAGGGACGAGAGGAAAATGTCAGACAGCATATTCATCCATGGGTGTCATAAAAATACCAAATCCAAGATCGATCGTACTTTAAAACTTCCGTTAAGGACAGTAGCAGATCGAACTGTGTTATAAGATCCATGCCCGAAATTAGAAAATCCCGCAATTTACCCACAGGAAAAAAATGGGGAAGAAAAGGCGCATCATGGAGGCACAGGCACCGAACCATTTCAGCGTCTCCACGGTCGCATCGCACTCCCACGGCCTCGCTCTCGCAAATCTCTCAGATCTCCTCCTCTTTCCTCCCTCCCCCGCTTCTGTCGCGGCCATGGTTGACGAGCCCCTCGACCCGCCGCCGCCGACGCCGTCGGCGGCGGCGCCCCCCGCGCCGCTCCTCCGCCCGCGGCGCGAGGCGTTCGAGCACGGCCTCCTGCCCATCCCCAAGCTCATCTTCCCGGAGGGCACGCTGGCGCAGACCCTCTCCCAGCTTAAGGAGAAGCTCGCGCCCGCGGCCGCCGCCGCGGGAGACGGGCGCGTGGGCGCCGCGGCCCTCGCGGAGGCGCTGCAGATCCCGCCCGACCAGGCGGCGCTCGCGATCGGCATGCTCGCGGCGGTCCTCCCCGCGGAGGACCCCGCGCTAGACGCCGGCGGGGGTGGTGGAGGCGCCGACCTCCGCGACGTTCTGCTCTTCCTCTACATCCAGTCGTACAAGCGCCTCGTGCCGCGCCCGCACAAGGACTCGCCCGCCGTCGCCGACGTCTGGCCATCCACCTCAGCGTTCGACGGCTACCTGTCCGCTCTCTCTCCGATCCAGGTCAGGACGCGGTTCCGTTGGTTCGAATGCTTCCGTTAGAATTTTGCTGCTCGTATAGAAGTATATAGAACAACGTAGATGGCAGCTGAAAGGATTAAACCACTTGACGTTTACCAATTGCCATCCGCTTGGAAACCACATCCTATATTATCAACAATGGAACTGGGATATTGAATCAAGCAACGAAACAATGGCGTGTTGCCTTTTGCGTGGATGGATTATTGATTGCACAGAAGTCATGCTATTCTGGACAAACATGCATTGCTAAGTCCAATGGTGCATATCGCTGCCATGGGAAACCTAGTATTAAATTTACTTCTAGATGAGCTGCCAAATTGCCTACTATCATCCTGTATTCATATAAAACTAGTGTGACATGCCAAAGCAGGCCAAATGTTTTCTAGAGGAAACTGGTGACACGTTTCATCAGACATTTCTTTCATCACCTTCAGTGCTCCAGCAATTGTATCCTTGAACTTCCTATTGCGCTAGTTAACTGTCAACATATTAATGGGGACTTGGAACTCATGTCCCAAACATCTCCGCGCAGGCTCTGCTTAGAATAAGAGGTATCTTGGCAGTGATATTCATCTAAGCTTGTGTCCATAATCCTATCTTGGAATGCTTTAAGAGCCGCCTGCACTCCCCCTATATAAATCCTTCTGTCATTTGGGGGTTTCTTATCTGTTCCAGTTCCATATTTTGTATTTTTGTAGCAACCTTGGCTTATGTTACATGTTTTCTTGTATAATAGACGTTCTTTTTGAGTTAATCGTTATCCTTTGAAAGGGTGCCAATTGCCCTTAGCCCAGATCAGTCATACCATATCGGCACCCTTGTAATTTCTTTTCTTTTGCAAGTACAACTAGTTAGCGTATCTTTTCTTTTCACATCATCCTCACTTAGTGCTTCCTATTTCTATTGTTTGGCAGCTTGTACGCAGTAATAGCCGTCGCTTTATACCTTCTCAAGCAGATGAAGAAATTCACCAGTTATCTTATCTGCAAAAGCATATGGCTAATATTCTCACTCTATTGGCTGATTCTGTTGAGGGGGAGGGGGATGATTCTCTGGTATGTCATCTTCTTTTTAAGTTACTCAAATTGTTACTATTCATTATATATTGATCATTCTTCATTCTCCACCTTATTTTTCTAGGTGAGTGAAACTATATAGGGGATAGTGTGATAGAAATAAAATATTGATCATTCTTCATTCTCCACCTTACTTGGCCTCCATTTGCTGTTGTTGAACTGTGCCGTATTGTGTTGATTGTATAATCTGCTATAGAAGATTTAGACACATCTAGGCAAAATCGGGTCAAACAAACACTAAAATAGGCAAAAGTGGGTTTTGCAAACGGGATTATCATTCGACTGTTGCCAAATACAGCCTTACAGTTCTTACCTCCAATCCTCCATATAGGTTATGAAGTCTGTTAGGTGTTAACTATAACCAGAGGCTAGAACCATCCATGGATAACATCATTGTTTTAAAGGCGTCTGTATCTTGTCGCTATAGCGACGATATACAGGTGTGAAGGGGGTCAATCGCCATACAGACCCAGGCTCGCAATACCTTTATGGCGTCGCTATATCGTCGCTATAATGCTATAAAGGGGGTCGCTCGCCATAGAACACAATACGCCATTAAAACCTGGGATAACATGTCTACAATAAATTGTATCAAGCAATTGAAACAAAAGATCAAGGGTTGAACAACCCACTGACATATATGTCTGCAGACACAAATTGTATAAAACACATAAATCAAAAGGTCAATGGTAGCACACAGTTGATTCAGTTAAATATATATTACTTAAGTGAGTTCTTGTCTTCATGTGCAACTGAGAATAGATCTATTTTCTTCCTCACATCTGAGGACATATTCTGAAGGTAATTCTTTGTTGGAACTTGACAAAGGGGCTTAGTTTCGACTACAAATAATCGGCTAGCTAGTGTTCTTTGCAATGGAGGAAATATGAAAGACGATCTTGATGTTATGCTGCTAAAATCTGATGATATGATAACTGTATTATGCCATCTTTTGTGCAGGTACTAACAATGGAGACTTTTGAGCACCTTGGATTTCTAGTTCATTTTTCGGAAGGAACATCCCTAAGCCAGGCAGCCACATTTTTTGCAAATTCTGATCCAGACATGCCGGCTGCTCCAGTATCTGCTGCTCAGGTCCATGATTGGATTTTGCAGAATATTGTTTCTTCATTGGAGTTTTATACTGAGAAATCTACAGCAAAGGAAGGGAGCCAGCAGATAGCGTCTGATCTTGATGTTACCATGGCAGACGCCAATACAAGTCATCCAAGGAACAGCACACCTACTGTTGCCAATCCCGCATTCCATAGAAATTCTACATTTGTGGAGGGTTTCTCCAAAACTTCTGTTGTCAAGCATGCATCTGATGTCAAAGGAAATTCAGTGAAGGTATAAATCATAGTTATTTTAGTATTACTACCAGAATGCTTTGTTTAATACTCCTTCCGTCCCAAAATAAGTGTCTCTGAGACACTTATTTTGGGACGGAGGGAGTAACAGGTAGCCCACTTGGATGTTTGAAAGGAATGAAGAGATTTAACACGTTTAATCCCAACATGTTCGCATTGTCCCACCCCAGATGCAATGTAGTGTTGATGAAGAAATTTTGTATGTGTCTAGTCTCCAGTGTCATAAGTGATTGCATGGTTGAATTTTCTCCTGGGGCCACTGTAAACATAGTCAAGAATCTTTTGATCACTGGATTTGCAGTGAAGCATTGCTTTCTCTTAGAAGGAAAGAAGTACTATGTAGCCAGGTCTGTATTATTAACGGAATAATCATGCAAAGTTGCATTACTTGGGTCAGGATATATATACAAGGTTAAAGAAGACGAGAAATATGCAGGCCGTTGATCTGATCTGGAAAGAACCAATATAAAATCTCCTGTTGTGCTGGACACTATGGAACACCCTCTATCTTCTCTAATTGTCAGTGTTGAAATATGTTTTGTGTTGTTTACCTCTGTGTTCTAATGTTGTGACCTCTTGTAGCTTTGTCTGAATTTGGGACCCCAGCGCTGGAAATTATCAGCATTGTTTAACACGTACTGCAAACTGTATGTGTAGGTTTTGAACTGCCATGATTCCGTTATTTATATATTAGCACCGGTGAAGTATGCTACTGTGTATGGATGTTCTGATACTACCGTTGTTCTTGGTGCTGTCGGCAAGGTATGAATGCATTGCATTTGGTCATTCCTCACCCCCTCTGTTATGTGTATACAATTTGCTTCGAGGCAATTTGTGTCTTGGTAGAGCTAAATAGCATAATATCTGCTTCAGTATACACTGTGTTCTGTGCATGCAAATAACCATTAGCCACATGCAACACATATGGATTATGGACTTGAAATACTTGTCTGATCAATCTTAGTGCCTATGTTCTCCCTACTAATCTTGACTCGTCTTGTTCTTGTTTGACATGAACCTCATAGTGGCTCTCCTTCTAACGATAGCATCACACAGGCAGTTGGCGTGATGCCAATGATGGTGGTAATGTGGTATGATACTGTTCGTCACATGAAGAGTTCATGTGATTCCACCAACAGTGACGTGATTTGTCCAAAGAAGAGTCGGTGTGTGATGTCAATACCAAACGTGAACCGACTTTCAAGATTAGGGGGAGAATGTTGGAACTAGTATTGTCTGTTTAAATATTTTGAGTCCTTGCATGCTACATATGACTAATCGTTAGCTCCATGCATAGAAGCTAGCGTGTGTTGGACTGTGTAATTAGAACTAATTCCACAGGTGTTTGTGCTGCATGTGGTCTAGTGTGGATGTATCTAGACGTATTTATACATCCATTTTTATCCATTTCTCCGACAAGTATTTCCGGACGGAGGGAGTATATATTATATATGGTATGTTTGGATGCAACAACGAAACATAACAGCCTACATGTTACGTGTGTGTATTTTCAGTCACTGGTGGACAGTAGCCACCTGGATTCTGCTTTTGCAGCATTGCAGAAAATTCACTTGTTTGTTTTGGAATTGGGGAACCATTTTTCATTTTGTCTAATGATCGAGTCAACCCTATCACTGAGAATAATGGCAATAGAGGGGTGGTTCATATTGTTGTGGACCATTGCTGGAAAATTCTGATGGCATGGATAAAAATTTCAAGAAGTTATTTGAGTTGATATGCTGTATAAGTAACAAATAGGAAAAATGGGAAATCTGATCGCAGATGGATAATTGGTGTCTTTTGTTGGTCATTCAAATTTTGCTATTTTTGCCTCAACTCTGCCAATTACATTTCAAGAATTAATGTTTCGTGTTGTCAGGTTATAAAGGTGGAGCATTGTGAAAGAGTGCATATTATTGCAGCTGCAAAACGTATCTGTATTGCCAACTGTCGTGAGTGCATCTTCTACTTGGGAGTAAATCACCAGCCTCTTATCGTGGGGGACAACCATAAATTACATGTGAGGTTCTGCTACTCTTTCTGTTCTAAACTGTTAGTCAGGACTAGCTGCTGCGTAGCAATTAAGTGGCGTATGATGAACAGTTGTAAATTATTAACAATTCATTGACATGGCTAGTCATCATGTGTAATAATACACTATGAATGAATCATACATCATTTGTGCGGTACATACTGTGTATGTCACTACACCTAGAACTAAGATCCGTAAACTGTATTTATGAGTGAAAATCTGCTGTTCTGTTACTATTAAGTGAAAAAGGAAGATTAATCGCCAATTGTATACGAGTAACCATTCATGACTGCGGAATACTCTGAATACATAGGTTACAGTTGGAAAAGGTGTGACAGTCAATGTTGTGAACTTCTAGACACGATAGTATAGTAACAGTAATGCTTTAATTTTTAAATTTTGACATTGTGAAATTTCTCCATTCATGTATGTACAGATTGCTCCATTTAATACTTACTATCCAAGATTGGGTGAGCATCTGACACAAGTTGGTGTAGATCCCTCTACCAATAAATGGGACCAACCTTTTGTATTGGGAGTCGTTGATCCACATGATTCATTGTCCCATCCTGCTGGGGTTTCTGATGTTCAAGCCGAATCTGCTACTTGTGTAGATCCTGATCTATTCACAAACTTTTTGGTATGTTAAGTACATTGTAAGCTTTTAGCTATAGCATGATAGTATGCTTCTCGGGCCTTGTTTGTCTTTTCACAATAATTTTCTCTTCTATAAAAACAACTAAACATGACTACTTCCGTCTGCAGATTCCTAATTGGTTTGAGGATGAAGTACAAGAGCCTACAAAATGCAATCCTTTTCCATTGCCTGAAATTTATCAGGCATCGCAAAGCAAGAAGGTACATTAACTTCGATAAACTTCCCTAGAATGATGTTTCTATTATAATTTACTCAATGCTAAGGCTATCTAGTGTGATTCACACTGCCTCATGGCCATAATGCAAATCAGTATTGATTTGTTAATGTTGTTTGGGCACAGTTTGTTTACTTCTTTATATTTTACTAGCACAATGCTCGTGCGTTGCTACGAACTGCTTAAGAGCATAATTTTGAGTTGGAGTCACATTTTTACAATTTTTATTAGTTCATTCTGCTAGTGTTGGTCTCACATGAAAGTAGTAGTATACTTGTTTATTTGTTTTAGGTCTCACATATAAGTAAAAGCACATTTGTTTATTTATGTATCTTGGAAGGTTGCTAGTCGAGTACTCTTGCTAGTCCCACAAGTGGGTAAGGGTGTATTTTTTATTGATGAAGGTTGTTGGTTCCACATGTGGATAAGGGTGTATTTTTTATTGATGAAGGTTGTTGGTCCCACATATGAACTCACCACCAACTCCAATCTTTATAAGTAGGAAAGATTTACTGTTTAGTATTCCTAAAAGTCACATGTTCCTAAACATGCCATATCATCTTCAGCAAGCTGTTCTGGAAGATACTAAAAAAACTATTCGGGAGCTGCAACTTGACGAAAATAGGAAAAAGGAATTAGCAAGCGCCCTTCACTCGCAGTTCAAAGATTGGCTATATGGTAATTTTTCATCTGTGCATTCAGTTATTTCATAGCATGTACATATCACTTCTGCCTTTTATATGTCAGTAGTTACACTTGGTGCTTTATCTCCATGTCTCCATCTGTTTCATTATTGTGGTGACGGGGTAAATACCACATAAGATAGGATGCAATGCAACCTTATTTAACTATTTGGAATGCAGTCCAATCTTATTTAACTATTTCGTTGGTGCCCTTGGTATGCAACTGGAAGGAAAACAGGACCGGAATGTCATGTCTTCTTGGATTCCTATGACAATTCTTTAAAGAGGCCTTAAGTTTTTATTGAAACCGAGGCAAAAGATTTGCCTCACCCATTAATTAAGGAGAAGAGAACATAGGTTTGCAAAAAGTTAAAAGAAAATTACACGGGGACTACTTTCCTGGCATGATACTACTCAGGTGCTTTACGCTAGCAAGTGCCGAAAGCTTTGCCCCTTCTTTGATACTTCCTCCATTACAAAAAAATGATGTTTTGAGAATTTTAAGACAGACTAAGGAGGTGGCTGGAATCTCCTTTATATCCTTCGTTTTTCTGCTAGTGACCGAACAGCCAACATTAGAGTGGAGGAGGGGCACGGTAAGAGAACATGTTGGGAAATGTGGACAAGTGACTCGAAACGTCAAGTATTTTGGAAAAATGTTACTCCCTCCGTCCCATAATATAAGAACCCTTTTCAAGCTATGTTAACTTGAAAAACGTTCTTATATTATGGGACGGACCGACGGAGGGAGTAGCTAGCTAGGACGTCACTTAAATTGGAAGAGAGGTAGTATTTGCCAAAATGGCGGGTGGTGGCATAGATTTCTCTTGGAAAACATGAGCATTTCGCTCGTTTCAAATGGTCTAATTGGTTAGCATGCCATGGGAGGTCATTGGCTCGCGGTTGATAATGTCGCTAGACGTCATGTTGATCCCCCAATTCTTGATTGGGTGCTTCGCCGCTCACCGAGCTAAATCAAGCGCTCCAAGGCCTAGCCATTCCTTGACCATTCTCCAAACATGCAAGTTCTTTTACGCTGGCTGGGAGGATTCTGCGATTCCAATCTCAATACAAGTCAACCAATCAATAGTTACTCCCTACAACAACAACAACAACAAGCATTTAGCCCCAAACAAGTTGGGGTAGGCTAGGGGTGAAACCCATAAGATCTCGCGACCAACTCATGGTTCGGGCACATGGATAGCAAGCTTCCATGCATCCCTGTCCATAGCTAGTTCTTCGTGATACTCCATCCCTTCAGATCTCTCTTTACGGACTCCTCCCATGTCAAATTCGGTCTACCCTGACCTCTCTTGACATTCTCCGCACGCTTTAGCCGTCCGCTATGCACTGGAGCTTTTGGAGGCCTGCGCTGAATATGCCCAAACCATCTCAGACGATGTTGAACAAGCTTCTCTTCAATTGGTGCTACCCCAGCTCTATCTTGGGGTACTCCCTCCGTTTCTAAATATAAGCCTTCTTAGAGATTTTTTTTTTGAAACGGAGGCAAAAGCTTTGCCTCATCCATTAAATAAGAGAGAATAGAGTTTCACTCATTTTAGAGTGTAGATTCACTCATTTTGCTCCGTATGTAGGTCGTATTGGAATCTGTAAAGACTTATATTTAGGAACGGAGGGAGTACAAGTTATGTCGGTATAAATGATACACCGCTGTACTGTATGTTTGGAGTCCACAACATTTACTGTATTTTCCATCAGTGCTCAATGGAGTATTGCTGATTGTGTGCATTGAGTAACGCAAACAATATCTGTTCATGTTTGCAGCTACGGGCAACATCCGCCAGCTCTACTGTCTGCAAGGCGACTAATCATGCAGTCAGCTGCTTTCGTCAACAGAGGTGTGCATCCGCAAGACTGTTCATCCTCTTTGCTGGCTAGCTGGTGCGACTCCTGAAACATTCGGCGGCACATCGTCGAAGCTGACCTTACTCCCAGGAGTGGTTTCCGCCTGCTCTTCAGCCTTGTAGAACCGAAAGAAAAGTGTAAAAAGGAACAGGTGTTGTTGCCTCTTTTTTCTTCTCTTTTGCAAAGTAGCTTTGATATGTTTCCCCCAATATCTTTAGGTCGTTAGGATATTTGGTCTTGGTTTCCCGGTGGTTGCACAGTTTTTTTTGGGCTCTCCAGAAGTTCCACGGATACTTAACAGGCATTGTTAACCACTCAACTTTGCAAAAGAAATGAACATTTGAAATCCCATCATTGTATTTCTGATTTCTAATAGTACTCGTATGCTGATAAATAAAATAATATTCAACACGAACTTCTAACGGATTGCTGTAGCACACGTAAGTGGGACAAGTGCCATTTTTTTTGAGTCGGCACACGTAAGTACTGCGGTGCTGTGAGGGAGGAATGCTTGCTAAGCCGGAAAAGAAGTCCATGCCTCGGGCTGGGTCGCAACTTACCTGCTCCCGTCTCCCGAACCAGCCCTCCTTTCTCTCTGAGATCCTCTGTGTCTTACGTACACCTGATGTTCTACATGTGCAGTCTGGTCGCAGGGCCTCTTTTAGTACTCAAGATTTTGAAAACATAGAAATAAGGGAAAAAACAAGAATATGTATAAATAAAGGGAAATGATAAATCTAACGTTTGGGATTTGACCATGGCAAATCGATCGTTTGTTATATGACAATTTTAGTGACGTGAGGATGATAAGTTTAGTTGACTCATAAGGCAATTTTCTGGCAAAAAATACACTAAGCATGGATTTGCTATGAATGTTTGGGGTTAGCGTCCTAAACAAGTGTGTAAAGCAGAGTATTGAACATATGGGAATTTTGCGACCGTGTGTGTTTGGTTCATAGGAATGGGAAGATACACATGAATCAGTCAAATCACATGAAAAAACTATAATTAGGATGCTGTGTCGTCTAAAAGAAAAAAAAGGATGTTACTGTGTCACTAAAGGTCACATCTCGTATTTTGTGTGTAGGAAATTTTGTGTGTAGGAATTCTAGAAAAGGGTTCTAAGTGGATTGTAAATTCTTCTTTCTTCAAAACTGAGACGAGAGGAAATTTTCATCAAATTTTCATTTGTTCCACTCTTCCGAACTAACCATATGAATCATGTCATCAAAAGAAAATATTCCATTCCCATGTTTTTCATTCATTGTTCCTATAAACCAAAGAGGCCCTTAACTTTTGCTAGGACAATTACCTTTCCCTTGGCTTGATCTTTTACATGAGTGTTTCAGCACATAATGTTTGTTGGTACAATTTTTCTGTAGCATAACATTATACCACAATCGTTGCGGCAATTTGATTATCATATGCACAGAGTGTTCCAATCATGTGGTAGGCTCATCCTACTGATCTCTGTTTTTCCTTCAATCAATCAAAAAGAAAAGGTATCGATCGATGGGTTCGGGTCGTACTGGTAGGGCCACAGCCCGAATGCCATGCAAATACGTACCGTCGCCTATGCAGTTTAATCAGCCACGCGCGCTGCGCCTGGCGCACATTCTACTACTGGCAGCGTTGTTCATGCATGATTATTACTTCCTCCGTTCTATAATATAAAAGCGTTTTCGACACTAGTATAGTGTAAAAAACGCTTTTGTATTATTGGACGGAGGGAGTAGAATTTTTTGGATCAATGCATGCATGATTAAATGCATGGGCGTTCACGTACGTATTTGGCCCTGTCTTTCCAGCTTGTCAATCGTCGTTGGCCTGTGTTGGGACGTATACGTACGAGCGTGGCCCGGTCGCGCGGTACACAGGCGCGTCGGAGCCACATGCATGCATGCATGCTCCCTCGGGGAGATCGGTTGTAAACTTGTAATAACACCAAGTCGCAGCAGAATCGGCCTGGCAGGCTAGATCTACGGGCACGTTGTGGGGGTCGATAGACGACTAGTCCGGAGGGGCTTCGTATCTGCTCTCTGCTCGTCGACATGCATCACACTCGAGGACGTAGTAGTAGTAGTACGTAATGGGCTAATGGCTGCTCCGACGCATTTCCGCTAACTGTACTCCCTCCGTTCCTAAATATAAGTCTTTTAATGCATTTTAAATGAAATACAAGATATGAATGTATGTAGACATATTTTAGAGTATAGATTCACTCATTTTGCTTTGTATGTAGCCACTTGTTGGAATCTCTAGAAAAACTTGTATTTAGGAATGGAGAGAGTATTTTTTCCGTAAAAAAAAAGAACTGTTATTTTTTCAGTTACAACAGCTAAGTGAGTAATGTAAAGAGGGATCAGCCCGGTTTAAAGCAGGTCATAGTGGATGGTAGCTTAGACTTGTGACATGCATATGCACAAGCTAATCACTACTTTCAGTTGATCATTTCTATTCCATTAGAGCAACTCCAACCGGGCGATCCATTTCGGTCCGTTTGGATCACTGCAGCCAAAAACGATGGCCCAAAGCGCCGACCCATTCTTAAAACCTGCCCGCTTCGCGTCCGCGCGGACCCATTTCCCACCGAAACTTGTCCGTGAAATGCGTCTGTGCTGACGCGTCGCGCGTCCCTTTGGTGTCCGGCGTGGTCCCACATGGCGGCCGTCCAACGACCGAACGCGGTCATATTAATAGCAGGCACCGACATCGGGCCCACGCGTCAGACAATGGAAGCGTCCTTTTTTAATCAATGCGTGCTGGGGGGAGGGGGGGGGGCTCATCCACTTCCACTTCCGTCCACATCCCACCACCCCCTCGTGCTTCCTGGCCGGCGACAAGCGAAACCCTAGACATGGGGTTCTTCAGTGGCAGTGGCTCCGGCAAGAGCAAGGGGAAGTTCACCCCCGACGCTTCCTCCTCCCACGCTCCTCCGCCGCTGCCAGCGCCTACCCGCCCCGCGCGGCAGCATCTGCACATCCCAATGCACCAAGCGCGGTGGCACTGGGAGTTCAGGCAGCCGCTGCCGTACCTGATGGTAGCTGAAATTATGTCGGTATTTCCCCGGAGAGCGAGGGATGATGTAGCATAGCGACGGTAGAGTATTTCCCTCAGTTATGAAACCAAGGTATCAAACCAGTAGGAGAACCAAGCAACACAACGTAAACATCGCCTGCACACAAATAACAACACCTCACAACCCGACGTGTAAAAGGGGTTGTCAATCCCTTTCGGGTAACGGCGCCAGAAATTGGCAAGCGAACGTGAGATAAATTGTAGTAGATTGATAGACCGAATGCCCAATAAAATAAATAAAGATATAACGCAGCAAGGTATTTTTGTATTTTTGGTTTAATAAATCCGGATAAAAATGTAAAGAAAAAGTAGATCGCAAGTAAATATATGAGAAAGAAGACCCGAGGGCCGTAGGTTTCACTAGTGGCTTCTCTCGAGAAAAATAGCAAACGTTGGGTAAACAAATTACTGTTGGGTAATTGATAGAACTTAAAATAATTACGACGATATCCAGGCAATGATCATTACATAGGCATCACGTCCAAGATTAGTAGACCGACTCCTACCTGCATCTACTACTATTACTCCACACATCGACCGCTATCCAGCATGCATCTAGTGTATTAAGTTCATGGAAAAACGAAGTAATGCAATAAGAACAATGACATGATGTAGACAAGATCCGTTTATCTATATGGCGGTAGACATAGATCTCATATTTTTATCCTTGGTAGCAACGATACTTACGTGTCGTTTCCCCTTCTGTCACTGGGATCGAGCACCGTAAGATCGAACCCACTACCGGGCACCTCTTCCCATTGCAAGATAAATAGATCAAGTTGGTCAAACAAAACCCAAATATCGGAGAACAAATACAAGGCTATAAGAGATCATGCATATAAGAGATCAAAGAAACTCAAATAACTTTCATGGATATAAAAGGATATGACTGATCATAAACTCAAAGTTCATCAGAGCCCAACAAACACACCACAAAAGAGTTACATCATATGGATCTCCAAGAGACCATTGTATTGAGAATTCAGAGAGAGAGAGAGAGAGAGAGAGAGAGAGAGAGAGAGAGAGAGAGAGAGAGAGAGAGAGAGAGAGAGAGAGAGAGAGAGAGAGAGAGAGAGAGAGAGAGAGAGAAAGCCATCTAGCTACTAACCACGGACCCGAAGGTCTACAAGGAACTACTCACGCATCATCGGAGAGGCACCAAAGGAAGTGGTGAACCCCTCCGTGATGGTGTCTAGATTGGATCTGGTGGTTCTGGACTCTGCGACGGCTGGATGAATATTTTGACGCTTGTTCTAGGGTTTCTGGAATATTGTGGTATTTATAGAGCAAAGAGGCGGTCCGGGGGGCACCCGAGGTGGGCACAACCCACTGTAGCGCGCTGGGCCTCCGGGCCAAGACCGGTGGGTTGTGCCTGTTGGAAATATGCCCTAGAGGCAATAATAAATTAGTTATTATTATATTTCCTTGTTCATGATAATCGTTTATTATCCATGCTAGAATTGTATTGATAGGAAACTCGGATACATGTGTGGATACATAGACAACACCATGTCCCTAGTAAGCCTCTAGTTGACTAGCTCGTTGATCAATAGATGGTTACGGTTTCGACCATGGACATTGGATGTCATTGATAACGGATCACATCATTAGGAGAATGATGTGATGGACAAGACAATCCTAAGCACATCACAAGATCGTAGTTAGTATGCTAAAGCTTTTCTAATGTCAAGTATCATTTCCTTAGACCATGAGATTGTGCAACTCCGGATACCGTAGGAATACTTTGGGTGTGCCAAACATCACAACGCAATCGGGTGGCTATAAAGGTGCACTACGGTATCTCCGAAAGTGTCTATTGGGTTGGCACGAATCGAGACTGGGATTTGTCACTCCGTGTGACGGAGAGGTATCTCTGGGCCCACTCGGTAGGACATCATCACAATGTGCACAATGTGATCAAGGAGTTGATCACAGGATGATGTGTTACGGAACGAGTAAAGAGACTTGCCGGTAACGAGATTGAACAAGGTATCGGGATACCGACGATCGAATCTCGGGCAAGTACTATACCGGTAGACAAAGGGAATTGAATATGGGATTGATTGAATCCTTGACATCATGGTTCATCCGATGAGATCATCGTGGAACATGTGGGAGCTAACATGGGTATCCAGATCCCGCTGTTGGTTATTGGCCGGAGAGGTGTCTCGGTCATGTCTGCATGGTTCCCGAACCCGTAGGGTCTACACACTTAAGGTTCGATGACGCTAGGGTTATAAAGGAAGTTTGTATGTGGTTACCGAATGTTGTTCGAGTCCGGATGAGATCCCGGACCTCACGAGGAGTTCGGAATGGTCCGGAGGTAAAGATTTATATATGGAAGTCTGTTTTGGTCACCGAAAAAGTTTTGGGTTTTATCGGTAACGTACCGGGACCACCGGGATGGTCCTGGGGGTCCACCAAGTGGGGCCACCGGCCCTGGAGGGCTGCATGGGCCAAGTGTTGGAGGGGACCAGCACCAGGTGGGCTGGTGCTCCCCCCCACAAGGGCCCAAGGCGCCTAGGGTTTGGGGAAGGGGCGCCCCACCTAGCTTGGGGGGCAAGTTTCCCCTCTTCCCCCCTTGGCCGCCCCACCAGATGGGATCTGGGCTGGCCGCCGCCCCTAGGGTGGAACCCTAGGTGGGGGCGCAGCCCTCCCTCTCCCCCTATATATACTTGAGGTTTTGGGGGCTGCCAGAAAGATGAGTTTGACCTCTCCTTGGCGCAACCCTACCTCTCTCCCTTCTCCTCTCCCACGGTGCTTGGCGAAGCCCTGCAGGATTGCCACGCTCCTCCACCACCACCATGCCGTTGTCTTTGCTGCTGGATGGAGTCTTCCTCAACCTCTCCTCTCTCATTGCTGGATCAAGGCGTGGGAGGCGTCCCCGGCTGTACGTGTGTTGAACGCGGAGGTGCCGTCCGTTCGGCACTAGGATCTCCGGTGATTTGGATCACGACGAGTACGACTCCTTCAACCCCGTTCTCTTGAACGCTTCCGCTTAGCGATCTACAAGGGTATGTAGATGCACTCTCCTTCACCCCGTTGCTGGTTTCTCCATAAATACATCTTGGTGACACGTAGGAAAATTTTGAATTTCTGCTACGTTCCCCAACAGTGGTATCAGAGCTAGGTCTATTGCGTAGATTCTTTACACGAGTAGAACACAAAGTAGTTGTGGGCATTGATTTTGTTTAGTATGCTTACCGTTACTAGTCCAATCTTGATTCGGCGGCATTGTGGGATGAAGCGGCCCGACCGACCTTACACGTACACTTACGTGAGACAGGTTCCACCGACTGACATGCACTAGTTGCATAAGGTGGCTAGCGGGTGCCAGTCTCTCCCACTTTAGTCGGATCGAATTCGATGAAAAGGGTCCTTATGAAGGGCAAATAGCAATTGACATATCACGTTGTGGTTTTGCGTAGGTAAGAAATGTTCTTGCTATAAACCCATAGCAGCCACGTAAAACATGCAAACAACAATTAGAGGACGTCTAACTTGTTTTTGCAGGGTATGCTATGTGATGTGATATGGCCAAAAAGGATGTGATGAATGATATATGTGATGTATGAGATTGATCATGTTCTTGTAATAGGAATCACGACTTGCATGTCGATGAGTATGACAACTGGCAGGAGCCATAGGAGTTGTCTTTATTTATTGTATGACCTGCGTGTCATTGAACAACGCCATGTAATTACTTTACTTTATTGCTAACCAGTAGCCATAGTAGTAGAAGTAATAAGTTGGTGAGACAACTTCATGGAGACACAATGATGGAGATCATGATGATGGAGATCATGGTGTCATGCCGGTGACGATGATGATCATGGAGCCCCGAAGATGGAGATCAAAAGGAGCAATATGATATTGGCCATATCATGTCACTATTTGATTGCATGTGATGTTTATCATGTTTATACATCTTATTTGCTTAGAACGACGGTAGTAAATAAGATGATCCCTCATTAAAATTTCAAGAAAGTGTTCCCTAAGCGTGCACCGTTGCGAAAGTTCGTCGTTTCAAGCACCACGTGATGATCGGGTGTGATAGATTCTTACGTTCACATACAACGGGTGTAAGCCAGATTTACACACGCGAAACACTTAGGTTGACTTGACGAGCCTAGCATGTACAGACATGGCCTCGGAACACAAGAGACCGAAAGGTCGAGCATGAGTCGTATGGTAGATACGATCAACATGAAGATGTTCACCGATGATGACTAGTCCGTCTCACGTGATGATCGGACACGGCCTAGTTGACTCGGATCATGTAATCACTTAGATGACTAGAGGGATGTCTATCTGAGTGGGAGTTCGTAAGATGAACTTAATTATCATGAACATAGTGAAAAGATCTTTGCAAATTATGTTATAGCTTACGCTTTAGTTCTACTATTTAAGATTCGTTCCTAGAGAAAATATAGTTGAAAGTTGACAGTAGCAATTATGCGGACAGTAGAAGGCTTATGTCCTTAATGCACCGCTCGATGTGCTGGACCTCGAACGTGGTCTGAGGATGTTGCGAACATCTGACATACACGTTTTGATGACTACATGATAGTTCGTAGTGATACACATGTTCATGCCAAAAGATATAAGATAGTAATGATAGTACCACCTACTTGTGGCACTGCCATGTAAGTCATATTGGTATAAAACGCATGAAGAAGCTCCATGTTGATGGATCTTTGGACTCACTCGTTTTTTGAAAAGATTGAGACATGTGAACCATGTCTATTGGTATATACGCATGAAGAAACTCCATGCAGTTGGACCATTTGGACTCATTTGATTTTGAATCGCTTGAGACATGCAAATCATACCACATGGGCAAGATGACTGAAAGCCTCGTTTTCAGTAAAATGGAACAAGAAAGCAACTTGTTGGAAGTAATACATTTTGATGTGTGCAGTCCAATGAGTCTTTGAGGCCTTGATGGATATCGTTATGTTCTTACTTCACAGATGATTTGAGTAGATGCTGAGTAAATTTACTTGATGAAACACAAGTCTGAATTATTGAAAGGTTTAAGTAATTTCAGAGTGAAGTTAAAGAACGTCGTGATAAGGTGATAAAATGTCCATGATATGATCATAGAGATGAATATCTGAGTTATGAGGTTGGCACACAATTAAGACATTGTGGAAATTGTTTCACAACCAATACCGCCTGGAACACCATAGTGTGATGGTGTGTCCGAACATCATAACTACACCCTATTGGATATGGTGCATACCATGATGTCTCTTATCAAATTACCACTATAGTTCATGGGTTAAGCATTAGAGACCACCGCACTCACTTTAATAGGATACCACGTAATTCCGTTGAGACGACACCGTTTGAACTATGGTTTGGAGAAACCTAAGTTGTCGTTTCTTAAAAGTTTGGGGCTGCGACGCTTATGTGAAAAAGTTTCAGGCTGATAAGCTCGAACCCAAAGCGGATAAATGCATCTTCATAGAATACCCAAAACAGTTGGCTATACCTCCTAATTCAGATCCGAAAGCAATAGGGATTGTTTCTAGAATCGGGTCCTTTTCTCGAGGAAAAGTTTCTCTCGAAAGAATTGAGTGGGAGGATGATGGAGACTTGATGAGGTTATTGAACCGTCACTTCAACTAGTGTATAGCAGGGCACAAAGAGTTGTTCCTGTGCCACCTACGCCAATTGAAGTGGAAGCTTATGATATTGATCATGAGACTTCGGATCAAGTCACTCCCAAACCTCGTAGGACGACAAGGATGCGTACTACTTCAGAGTGGTACGTAATCCTGTCTTGGAAGTCATGTTGCTAGACAACAATGAACCTACGAGCTATGGAGAAGCGATGGTGGGCCCGGATTCTGATGAATGGCTCGAGGCCATAAAATCCGAGAGAGGATCCATGTATAAAAACAAAGTGTAGACTTTGGCAGAACGACTCGATGGTCGTAAGGCTGTTGAGTACAGATGGATTTTAGAAGGAAGACGGACAATGATGGTAAGTGTCACCATTAAGAAAGCTCGACTTGTCGTTAAGATGTTTCCCGACAAGTTCAAGGAGTTGACTACGATGAGACTTTCTCACTCGTAGCGATGCTAAAAGTCTGTTGGAATTATGTTAGCAGTTACTGCATTATTTATGAAATCTTGCAGATAGGATGTCAAAACATTGTTTCCTCGACGATTTTCTTGAGGAAAGATCGTATGTGATACAACCAGAAGGTTTTGTCAATCCTGAAAGATGCTGACAAGTATGCAAAGCTCTAGCAATCCTTCTAAGGACTGGAGTAAGCATCTCGGAGTTGGAATATACACTTTGATGTGAAGGAAATATGCCCTAGAGGCAATAATAAAGTTATTATTTATTTCCTTATTTCATGATAAATGTTTATTATTCATGCTAGAATTGTATCAACCGGAAACATGATACATGTGTGAATACATAGACAAACAGAGTGTCACTAGTATGCCTCTACTTGACTAGCTCGTTGATCAAAGATGGTTATGTTTCCTAGCTATAGACATGAGTTGTCATTTGATTAACGAGATCACATCATTAGGAGAATGATGTGATTGACATGACCCATTCCATTAGCTTAGCACCCGATCGTTTAGTATGTTGCCATTGCTTTCTTCATGACTTATACATGTTCCTTTGACTATGAGATTATGCAACCCCCGTTTACCGGAGGAACACTTTGGTACTACCAAGCGTCCTGGCGAATCTGGGTGATTATAAAGGAGTACTACAGGTGTCTCCAAAGGTAGATGTTGGGTTGGCGTATTTCGAGATTAGGATTTGTCACTCCGATTATCGGAGAGGTATCTCTGGGCCCTCTCGGTAATGCACATCACATAAGCGTTGCAAGCATTGCAACTAATGTGTTAGTTGTGAGATGATGTATTACGGAACGAGTAAAGAGACTTGCCGGTAACGAGATTGAACTAGGTATTGGATACCGACGATCGAATCTCGGGCAAGTAACATACCGATGACAAAGGGAACAACGTATGTTGTTATGCGGTCTGACCGATAAAGATCTTCGTAGAATATGTAGGAGCCAATATGGGCATCCAGGTCCCGCTATTGGTTATTGACCGGAGACGTGTCTCGGTCATGTCTATATTGTTCTCGAACCGTAGGGTCCGCACGCTTAAGGTTACGATGACAGTTATTATGAGTTTTGATGTACCGAAGGAGTTCGGAGTCCCGGATGAGATCGGGGACATGACGAGGAGTCTCGAAATGGTCGAGACGTAAAGATCGATATATTGGACGACTATATTCGGAGTTCGGAAAGGTTCCGAGTGATTCGGGTATTTTTCGGAGTACCGGAGAGTTACGGGAATTCGGAAAAAGGAGAGAAAAGAAAAAAAAGGTGGCCGCACCCCTCTAGTCCGAATTGGACTAGGGAGGGGGGGCGCACCCTTTTTTTCTTCACCTTCTCTCTTCCCTTTCCTTCTCTCCTACTCCCCCTACATGGAAGGATTCCTAGTTGGACTAGGAAAGGGGGAATCCTACTCCCGGTGGGAGTAGGACTCCCCTTGGCGCGCCATAGAGAGAGCCGGCCTCCTCCCTCCCTTGCTCCTTTATATACGGGGGCAGGGGGCACCCCATAGACACACAAGTTGATCCTTGAGATCGTTCCTTAGCCGTGTGCGGTGGCCCCCTCCACCATATTCCACCTCGGTAGTATTGTCGCAGTGCTTAGGCGAAGCCCTGCGTCAGTAGTTCATCAAGATCGTCACCACGCCATCGTGCTGACGGAACTCATCCCCGGAGGTTTTGCTGGATCGGAACACCGGGGACGTCATCGAGCTGTACGTGTGTCAAGAACTCGGAGGCACCGGAGTAACGGTGCTGGGATCGGTTGGATCGCGTGGAGGACGTACGACTACTTCCACTACGCTGTGTCAACGCTTCCGCTTCGGTCTACAAAGGGTATGTAGACAACACTCTCCCCTCTCGTTGCTATGCATCACCATGATCTTGCGTGTGCATAGGAAATTTTTTGAAATTACTACGTTCCCCAACAGTGGCATCCGAGCCTAGGTTTTTATGGTTTGATGATATGCACGAGTAGAACACAAGTGAGTTGTGGACGATACAAGTCATACTGCCTACCAGCATGTCATACTTTGGTTCGGCGGTATTGTTGGATGAAGCGGCCGGACCGACATTACGCCAGACGCTTACGCGAGACTGGTTCTACCGCCGTGCTTCGCACACAGGTGGCTGGCGGGTGTCAGTTTCTCCAACTTTAGTTAAACCAAGTATGGCTACGCCCGGTCCTTGCGAAGGTTAAAACGGAGTCTATTTGACAAACTATCGTTGTGGTTTTGATGCGTAGGTGAGATTGGTTCTTGCTAAAGCCCGTAGTAGCCACGTAAAACATGCAACAACAAAGTAGAGGACGTCTAACTTGTTTTTGCAGGGCATGTAGTGATGTGATATGGTCAAGACGTGATGAGATATAAGTTGTTGTATGAGATGATCATGTTTTGTTGAAGTTATCGGCAACTGGCAAAAGCCTTATGGTTGTCTCTCTACTGCATAAGATGCAAGCGCCAAATAATTGCTTTACTTTATCGCTATGCGATAGCAATAGTTGCAAGAGCAATTGTTGGCGAGACGACCATGAGACGACACATTGATATAGATCAAGATGATGGAGATCATGGTGTCATGCCGGTGACGATGGAAATCATGACGATGCTTTGGAGATGGAGATCAAAGGCACAAGATGATAATGGCCATATCATGTCACATATTTTAATTGCATGTGATGTTTATCTTTTATACATCTTATTTTGCTTAGTTCGACGGTAGCTTTTTAAGATGATCTCTCACTAAATTATCAAGAAGTGTTCTCCCTGAGTATGCACCGTTGCGAAAGTTCTTCGTGCTAAGACACCACGTGATGATCGGGTGTGATAGGTTCTACGTTCAAATACAACGGGTGCAAAACAGTTGCATACGCGAAATACTCAGGTTAAACTTGACGAGCCTAGCATATAACAGATATGGCCTCGGAACACGGAGACCGAAAGGTCGAGCGTGAATCATATAGTAGATATGATCAACATAGTGATGTTCACCATTGAAACTACTCCATCTCACGTGATGATCGGACATGGTTTAGTTGATTTGGATCATGTGATCACTTAGAGGATTAGAGAGATGTCTATCTAAGTGGGAGTTCTTAAGTAATATGATTAATTGAACTTTAATTTATCATGAACTTAGTCCTGGTAGTATTTTGCAAATTATGTTGTAGATCAATAGCTCGCGTTATTGCTTCCCTGTGTTTATTTTGATATGTTCCTAGAGAAAATTGTATTGAAAGATGTTAGTAGCAATGATGCGGATTGGATTCGTGATCTGAGGTTTATCCTCATTGCTGCGCAGAAGAATTATGTCCTTGATGCACCGCTAGGTAGCGGACCTATTGCAGGAGCGGATGCGGCGTTATGAACGTTTGGCTAGCTCAATATGATGACTACTTGATAGTTTTGTGCACCATGCTTAACGGCTTAGAATCGGGACTTCAAAGACGTTTTTGAACGTCATGGACCATATAAGATGTTCCAGGAGTTGATGTTAATATTTCAAGCAAATACCCGAGTTGAGAGATATGAAGTCTCCAATAAGTTCTATAGCTAAAAGATGGAGGAGAATCGCTCAACTAGTGAGCATGTGCTCAGATTGTCTGAGTACTACAATTGCTTGAATCAAGTGGGAGTTAATCTTCCAGATAAGATAGTGATTGACAGAATTCTCTAGTCACCATCACCAAGTTAGTAGAACTTCGTGATGAACTATAATATGCAAGGGATAACGGAAACTATTCCCAAGCTCTTCGCGATGCTAAAATCGGTGAAGGTAGAAATCAAAGAAAAAAAAACATCAAGTGTTGATGGTTGACAAGATCACTAGTGTCAAGAAAAGGGCAAAGGGCAGAAGGGGAACTTCAAGAAGAACAGCAAGCAAGTTGCTGCTCAAGTGAAGAAGCCCAAGTCTGGTCCTAAGCCTGAGACTAAGTGCTTCTACTGCAAAGGAACTAATCACTGGAAGCGGAACTACCCCAAGTATTTGGCGGATAAGAAGGATGGCAAAGTGAACAAAGGTATATTGGATATACAGATTATTGATGTGTATTTTACTAGTGTTCAAGCAACCCTCGGTATTTGATAACTGGTTCGGTTGCTAAGAGTAGTAACTCAAAGCGGAGTTGCAGAATGAACAGAGACTAGTTAAGGGTGAAGTGACGATGTGTGTTGGAAGTAGTTCCAAGATTGATATGATCATCATCGCACACTTCCCTATACTTTCGGGATTAGTGTTGAAACTAAATAAGTGTTATTTGGTGTTTGCGTTGAGCATAAATATGATTTGATCATGTTTATTGCAATACGGTTATTCATTTAAGTTAGAGAACAATTGTTGTTCTGTTTACATGAATAAAACCTTCTATGGTCATACACACCAACAAAATGGTTTGTTGGATCTCGATCGTAGTGATACACATATTCATAATATTGAAACCAAAAGATGCGAAGTTAATAATGATAGTGCAACTTATTTGTGGCACTGCCGTTTAAGTCACATTGGTGTAAAGCGCATGAAGAAACTCCATGCTGATGGGATTTTGGAATCACTTGATTATGAATCACTTGATGATTGCGAACCATGCCTCATGGGCAAGATGACTAAAACGCCGTTCTCCGGAACAATGGAGCAAGCAACAGATTTGTTGGAAATCATACATACTGATGTATGTGGTCCGATGAATATTAAGGCTTGCAGCAGGTATCGTTATTTTCTCACCTTCACAGATGATTTGAGCAGATATGGGTATATCTACTTAATGAAACATAAGTCTGAAACATTTGAAAAGTTCAAAGAATTTCAGAGTGAAGTTGAAAATCATCGTAACAAGAAAATAAAGTTTCTACGATCAGATCGTGGAGGTGAATATTTGAGTTACGAGTTTGGTCTACACTTGAAACAATGCAGGATAGTTTCGCAACTCACACCGCCAGGTACACCACAGCGAAATGGTGTGTCCGAACGTCGTAATCGCACTTTACTAGATATGGTACGATCTATGATGTCTCTTACCGATCTACCACTATCATTTTGGGATTATGCATTAGAGACAGCTGCATTCACGTTAAAAAGGGGCACCATCTAAAATCCGTTGAGACGACACAATATGTACTGTGGTTTGGCAAGAAACCAAAGTTGTCGTTTCTTAAAGTTTGGAGTTGCGATGCTTATGTGAAAAAGTTTCATCATGATAAGCTCGAACCAAATCGAATCGTCTTCATAGGATACCCAAAGGAGATTGTTGGGTACACCTTCTATCACAGATCCGAAGGCAAAATCGTTGCTAAAGATGGATCCTTTCTAGAGAAGGAGTTTCTCTCGAAAGAAGTGAGTGGGAGGAAAGTAGAACTTGATGAGGTAACTGTACCTGCTCTCTTATTGGAAAGTAGTTCATCACAGAAATCTGTTCCTGTGACTACTACACCAATTAAGTGAGGAAGCTAATGATGATGATCATGTAACTTCAAATCAAGTTACTACCAAATCTCGTAGGTAAACCAGAGTGAGATCCGCACCAGAGTGGTACGGTAATCCTGTTCTGGAAGTCATGTTACTAGACCATGACGAACTTGCGAACTATGAGGAAGCGATGATGAGCCCAGATTCCGCGAAATGGTTTGAGGCCATGAAATCTGAGATATGATCCATGTATGAAAACAAAGTATGGACTTTGATGGATTTGCCCAATGATCGGCAAGCCATAGAAAATAAATGGATCTTCAAGAGGAAGACGGACGATGATAGTAGTGTAACTATCTACAAAGCTAGAATTGTCGCAAAAGAGTTTTCGACAAGTTCAAGGTGTTGACTACGATGAGAGTTTCTCACTCGTATCTATGCTTAAGTCTGTCCGAATCATGTTAGCAATTGCCGCATTTTATGAAATCTGGCAAATGGATAACAAAACTGCAATCCTTAATGGATTTATTAAAGAAGAGTTGTATATGATGCAACCAGAAGGTTTTGTCAATCCTAAAGGTGCTAACAAAATATGCAAGCCCCAGCGATCCATCTATGGACTGGTGCAAGCGTCTCAGAGTTGGAATACACGCTTTGATAAGTTGATCAAAGCATATAGTTTTATACAGACTTGCGGTGAAGCCTGTATTTACAAGAAAGTGAGTGGGAGCACTACAACATTTCTGATAAGTATATGTATGACATATTGTGGATCAGAAATAATGTAGAATTATTCTGTAAAGCACAAAGAAGTGTTTGAAAGGAGTTTTTCAAAGAAAGACCTCGGTGAAGCTACTGACATATTGAGCATTAAAATCTATAGAGATAGATCAAGATGCTTGATAAGTTTTTTTCAATGAGTACATACCTTGACAAGATTTTGAAGTAGTTCAAAATGGAACAGTCAAAGAAAGAGTTCTTGCCTGTGTAACAAGGTGTGAAATTGAGTAAGACTCAAAACCCGACCACGGCAGAAGATAGAAAGAGAGTGAAAGTCATTCCCTATGCCTCAGCCATAGGTTCTATAAAGTATGCCATGCTGTGTACCAGATCTATTGTATACCCTACACAGATTTTGGCAAGGGAGTACAATAGTGATCTAGGAGTAGATCACTGGACAGCGGTCAAAATTATCCTTAGTAAAATAAGGATGTGTTTCTCGATTATGGAGGTGACAAAAAGGTTCGCCGTAAAGGATTACGTCGATGCAAGTTTTTGACACTGATCTAGATGACTCTAAGTCTCGATCTAGATACATATTGAAAGTGGGAGCAATTAGCTATAGTAGCTCCGTGCAGAGCATTGTGGGCATAGAAAATTGCAAAATACATAACGGATCTGAATGTGAAAGACTAGTTGACTAAGATTCTCTCACAAGCAAAACATGATCACACCTTAGTACTCTTTGGGTGTTGATCACATAACGATGTGAACTAGATTACTGAATCTAGTAAACCCTTTGGGTGTTGGTCACATGGTGATGTGAACTATCGATGTTAATCACATGGTGATGTGATCTAGATTATTGACTCTAGTGCAAGTGGGAGACTGAAGGAAATATGCCCTAGAGGCAATAATAAAGTTATTATTTATTTCCTTATTTCATGATAAATGTTTATTATTCATGCTAGAATTGTATCAACCGGAAACATGATACATGTGTGAATACATAGACAAACAGAGTGTCACTAGTATGCCTCTACTTGACTAGCTCGTTGATCAAAGATGGTTATGTTTCCTAGCTATAGACATGAGTTGTCATTTGATTAACGAGATCACATCATTAGGAGAATGATGTGATTGACATGACCCATTCCATTAGCTTAGCACCCGATCGTTTAGTATGTTGCCATTGCTTTCTTCATGACTTATACATGTTCCTTTGACTATGAGATTATGCAACTCCGTTTACCGGAGGAACACTTTGGGTACTACCAAACGTCACAACGTAACTGGGTGATTATAAAGGAGTACTACAGGTGTCTCCAAAGGTAGATGTTGGGTTGGCGTATTTCGAGATTAGGATTTGTCACTCCGATTGTCGGAGAGGTATCTCTGGGCCCTCTCGGTAATGCACATCACATAAGCGTTGCAAGCATTGCAACTAATGTGTTAGTTGTGAGATGATGTATTACGGAGCGAGTAAAGAGACTTGCGGTGCGAGATTGAACTAGGTATTGGATACCGACGATCGAATCTCGGGCAAGTAACATACCGATGACAAAGGGAACAACGTATGTTGTTATGCGATCGACCGATAAAGATCTTCGTAGAATATGTAGGAGCCAATATGGGCATCCAGGTCCCGCTATTGGTTATTGACCGAGGCGTGTCTCGGTCATGTCTATATTGTTCTCGAACCGTAGGGTCCATGCGCTTAAGGTTCGATGGCGATGTTATTATGAGTTTTGATGTATCGAAGGAGTTGAGTCCGGATGAGATCGGAGACATGACGAGGAGTCTCGAAATGGTCGAGACGTAAAGATCGATATATTGGACGACTATATTCGGAGTTCGGAAAGGTTCCGAGTGATTCGGGTATTTTTCGGAGTACCGGAGAGTTACGGGAATTCGGAAAAAGGAGAGAAAAGAAAAAAAGGTGGCCGCACCCCTCTAGTCCGAATTGGACTAGGGAGGGGGGGCGCACCCTTTTTTTCTTCACCTTCTCTCTTCCCTTTCCTTCTCTCCTACTCCCCCTACATGGAAGGATTCCTAGTTGGACTAGGAAAGGGGAAATCCTACTCCCGGTGGGAGTAGGACTCCCCTTGGCGCGCCATAGAGAGAGCCGGCCTCCTCCCTCCCTTGTTCCTTTATATACGGGGGCAGGGGGCACCCCATAGACACACAAGTTGATCCTTGAGATCGTTCCTTAGCCGTGTGCGGTGCCCCCCTCCACCATATTCCACCTCGGTAGTATTGTCGCAGTGCTTAGCGAAGCCTGCGTCGAGAGTTCATCAAGATCGTCACTGCGCCGTCGTCTTGTGGAACTCATCCCCGGAGGTTTTGCTGGATCGGAACACCGGGGACGTCATCGAGCTGTACGTGTGTCAAGAACTCGGAGGCACCGGAGTAATGGTGCTGGGATCGGTTGGATCGCGTGGAGGACGTACGACTACTTCCACTACGCTGTGTCAACGCTTCCGCTTCGGTCTACAAAGGGTATGTAGACAACACTCTCCCCTCTCGTTGCTATGCATCACCATGATCTTGCGTGTGCGTAGGAATTTTTTTGAAATTACTACGTTCCCCAACATGATGATGATCAAAGATTTTGGATTTATATAAAGTTTATGAGAAACTTATAATTCCAAAGAAGTGAGTGGGAGCACTATAGAATTTCTGATGAGTATATGTTGTTGACATATTGTTGATCGGAAATGATGTAGAATTTCTGGAAAACATGCAGAGTTATTTGAAAAGTGTTTTTCAATGGAAAACCTGGATTAGGCTACTTGAGTATTGAGCATTAAGATCTATAAGGACAGATCAAAACGCTTAATAGTACTTTCAAATGAATACATACCGTGCCAAGATTTTGAAGGAGTTCAAAATGGATCGGCAAAGAAAGAGTTCTTGGCTCTGTTATAAGGTGTAAACATTGAGTAAGACTCGAAACCTGACCGCGGCAGAATAGAGAGAAAGGACGAAGGTCGTCCCCTATACTTTAGACGTAGGCTCTACAGTATGCTATGCTGTGTACCGCACCTGAAGTGTGCCTTGCCATGAAGGGGTACAAGAGTGATCCAAGAATGGATCACATCACAACGGTCAAAGTTATCCTTAGTAACTAGTGGACTAAGGAATTTTCTCGATTATGGAGGTGATAAAAGAGTTCGTCGTAAAGGGTTACGCCGATGCAAACTTTGACACTAATCCATATTATTCTGAGTAGTAAAACTTGGTTCGTATAGTAGAACAGTTATTTGGAATAGCTCCAAAATAGAGCGTGGTAGCTGCATCTAGGAGATGACATAGAGATTTGTAAAGCACACACGGATCTGAAAGATTCAGACCCCTTGACTATAACATCTCTCACAAGCATAACATGATCAAACCCAGAACTCATTGAGTGTTAATCACATGGTAATGTGAACTAGATTATTGACTCTGGTAAACTCTTTGGGTGTTAGTCACATGGGGATGTGACCTTGAGTGTTAATCACATAGCGATGTGAACTGGATTATTGACTCTAGTGCAAGTGGGAGACTGTTGGAAATATGCCCTAGAGGCAATAATAAATTAGTTATTATTATATTTCCTTGTTCATGATAATCGTTTATTATCCATGCTAGAATTGTATTGATAGGAAACTCAGATACATGTGTGGATACATAGACAACACCATGTCCCTAGTAAGCCTCTAGTTGACTAGCTCGTTGATCAATAGATGGTTACGGTTTCCTGACCATGGACATTGGATGTCATTGATAACGGGATCACATCATTAGGAGAATGATGTGATGGACAAGACCCAATCCTAAGCATAGCACAAGATCGTGTAGTTCGTATGCTAAAGCTTTTCTAATGTCAAGTATCATTTCCTTAGACCATGAGATTGTGCAACTCCCGGATACCGTAGGAATACTTTGGGTGTGCCAAATGTCACAACGTAACTGGGTGGCTATAAAGGTGCACTATGGGTATCTCCAAAAGTGTCTGTTGGGTTGGCACGAATCGAGACTGGGATTTGTCACTTCATGTGACGGAGAGGTATCTCTGGACCCACTCGGTAGGACATCATCATAATGTGCACAATGTGATCAAGGAGTTGATCACGGGATGATGTGTTACGGAACGAGTAAAGAGACTTGCCGGTAACGAGATTGAACAAGGTATCGGGATACCGACGATCGAATCTCGGGCAAGTACTATACCGGTAGACAAAGGGAATTGAATACGGGATTGATTGAATCCTTGACATCGTGGTTCATCCGATGAGATCATCGTGGAACATGTGGGAGCCAACATGGGTATCCAGATCCCGCTGTTGGTTATTGGCGGGAGAGGTGTCTCGGTCATGTCTGCATGGTTCACGAACCCGTAGGGTCTACACACTTAAGGTTCGATGACGCTAGGGTTATAAAGGAAGTTTGTATGTGGTTACCGAATGTTGTTCGGAGTCCCGGATGAGATCCCGGACATCACAAGGAGTTCCGGAATGGTCCGGAGGTAAAGATTTATATATGGGAAGTCCTGTTTTGGTCACGGGAAAAGTTTCGGGTTTTATCGGTAACGTACCGGGACCACCGGGAGGGTCCCGGGGGTCCACCAAGTGGGGCCACCGGCCCTGGAGGGCTGCATGGGCCAAGTGTGGGAGGGGACCAGCCCCAGGTGGGCTGGTGCGCCCCCCTCAAGGGCCCAAGGCGCCTAGGGTTTGGGGAAGGGGCGCCCCACCTAGCTTGGGGGGCAAGTTTCCCCTCTTCCCCCCTTGGCCGCCCCACCAGATGGGATTTGGGCTGGCCGCCCCCCTAGGGTGGAACCCTAGGTGGCGGCGCAGCCCTCCCTCTCCCCCTATATATACTTGAGGTTTTGGGGGTTGCCAGAAAGATGAGTTTGACCTTTCCTTGGCGCAGCCCTACCTCTCTCCCTTCTCCTCTCCCGCGGTGCTTGGCGAAGCCCTGCAGGATTGCCACGCTCCTCCACCACCACCACGCCGTTGTGCTGCTGCTGGGTGGAGTCTTCCTCAACCTCTCCCTCTCTCCTTGCTGGATCAAGGCGTGGGAGACGTCCCCGGGCTGTACGTGTGTTGAACGCGGAGGTGCCGTCCGTTCGGCACTAGGATCTCCGGTGATTTGGATCACGGCAGTCGACTCCTTCAACCCGTTCTCTTGAGCGCTTCCGCTTAGCGATCTACAAGGGTATGTAGATGCACTCTCCTTCCCCTCGTTGCTGGTTTCTTCATAGATAGATCTTGGTGACACGTAGGAAAATTTTGAATTTCTGCTACGTTCCCCAACAGTGCCCCCCTCGGGGCACTCCAAGGTGCAACCAGGGCCCATTGCCTTCCTTCTGGCCCACGAAAAATCATCGTGGAGTTTCGTGGCATTTGGACTTCATTTGATATTGAGTTCCTGCGATGTAAAAAACATGGAAAAAACAGCAACTACCACTTGGCACTATGTCAATAGGTTAGTACAAAAAAATGATATAAAATGACTATAAAATGATTACAAAACATTCAAGATTGATAATAAAACAACATGGAACAATCAAAAATTATAGATACATTGGAGATGTATCAGTACCCCGACATCACGCTGCCGCACCACTGACATCTCGATCCGCAGCGGTCACACCGGGCGCACGCCGAGGAGGTGCGTAGGGGCCGGGAGCAGTGGCGCATGCTCGAGTACGGGGCAGACTCTCCCCATTGGGAGGTCTGGTTTGCCCTCGAACACGAGGAGCAATGGTGGCTCCGCGTCCACCACCACCACGTCAACCCCCTGCCTCCCCCAGTTGTCAAGCCGGAGGACGAGGATTCCTACAAGGCGGCGCTGGCGGCGGCCTTGGCGAACTCCATCGAGGAGGAGCAGCTGAAGGCGAAAGTGCAGGAGGCAGACTACCATGCGAGGCTGGCGGAGGCCATGGCCCTCTCTGTGGCCGGCGACTGCGTGGTGTCGCCGCTGCTCACCCCCTCCCCCGACGCCCGCACTCGAGCCAGCCGAGGGGTACGTCTGGACCAGCTAGCTGCGGGAGTGGGTCACCACTCCCCCCGTTTGGCTCGGCGCGACGCAGGCGCAGAAGGCCATGTACCTAAAGCACTGGAGGCAGCACAGGTTGGCAGAGGAGCACGCCGACGGCGAGCGGCGCATGCAAAGGGAGAGGGAGGAGGAGGAGGAGCGCGCCCACGTCGCCGCATTGCCACCGCCGCAGCAAATGCCAGAGAAGGCAGCCCTGGCGGCCTATCAAGCCTCCTTCGGCTAGGTTGGGCCGCCTCCCGTCTTCATCGACCTCACCGGTGACGATGGCGACGGCAAAGGCAAGGGCAAGGCGGATGTCTAGGGCAACGTGCAGGTGCAGGCGCAGACTTTTTTTTATGTTTTAATTAATGTTTTTTTATAAATAGTTAATACTGTATTTAATTATATTTTAAGTGGACTTTGGCCGGCGATTGACCGATCATTTATGTTTAATTAAGTTTCTATTATGTTTATCTGTGTCACGTATTTATCATTTATATTTTTTTTATGCTGGTAAATGTGGGTCATCCTTCCGTTGAGGGCATCAGCCGACCTATATGAAAAGATGGATACCCCGTTCGTCTGACGGACCAAAACTAACAAAAAGCGGATATACCATACGTCTAGTTCGGGTCGACCGGTTGGAGTCTTACACGAGGTGGACACACGCGAGCACAAGAGTAGGCACAGAGACGCAGGCATCACCCCACAGTGCGTGCGCTCGCCCACACATGCGTACTGCACAGTACAATATCACAGTGTCCTGAGGAGCTACTACTGCACTGCACAGTGCAATAGCTGATCGGTAGCCACTGAATCGGTTGGCCTGCAGGCGGAGAGAGATCAAGCGAGTCTTCGTCCGCTCATTGCTGGAACCTATGTCGATAAGGCGCCTCAAGGCAGAGGGCGAAATCCGTCTTTTGGTCTGTTATACGTCCACTCTCGATACAGAGCGTATCTACTGTCGCTGTTCAATATTATACGCTTGGTGGCCTGGGACCCTGGACGGAGATAAGCTAGCCGCCCTCTGGCTGACAGCTTTGCCCCTGCTCAATTAAGCTCACGCATGCGATAGCGCATTTTTTTTTGGGTGAAAATATTGTATTACTCGTTCCCAAGGTTCATACAATCAATCGCAGCTAGCTCTAAAACTTCCGAAGGGCCAGACCCTAGCCAAGTCAAGGTTCTTCCCTCAACACGGGCAAATCTTGCTAGACTATCACTAACCTTATTTTGGCTGTGATTTACATAAGTAATACAAGTTTCACGAAGGGACATAAGATATTTAATCTCTTTGATGACCGACGTGTAGCCCAATCTGTCCATCCCCGAAGCCTGGATTAATTTGACCGCCACTATTGAATCCATCTCCATCTGCACCGGTAATTCACTTCTCTGTAGTGCAAAGGACAAACCTTCCATACACGCACAAAGCTCGGCTTCAAGAGCATCTCGGCAAGAAAATAACTGTCTGCAGGACGAGAATATAATTGCACCCTTATCATCTCGTAACACCATCCCAGCACCAGCAGACCCATCATCCATAAACGAACCATCAATATCAAGCTTCACCCAACCCAGCTTAGGAGCAGATCATTTGCGCTCGGCTATATTCAGTATCGCATGTGGCATTCTGGGCTCATACGTGATGTACGACTTTCCTCTATTGGGATCAGATGAAAGATCTGTTTTAATACCAATGAGAGAGTCCATGTAGCTCACCAAAAACCTTTTAGAAGCTTCCATAGCGCATCTTTACAACACAAGAATTCAAAAAACCCAAGGGAGAAAACATGATAGTTTTATGTTTTTTAAAATAATACACTTTTTTAATAATTTAGGGAAATATTATGCCTTTTTTTTTAAATAATACACCCTCGGTCTAGGGGAAGCCAACTGGCTGCAGTCTGCCTTGGCGTGGCCGAATGGGGTCCTGTCGGCCCAAGGGAAGCCGACAGGGCTCTCGGCTGCAGGGTAAAGCCAAAATCATTAATTAAGGAGTACTTGTTGCAAAGAACACTCCACTTTCCCGGGTCGCGACAAGTGGCGCACATGCATCGCGTCACTTGTCACAACTTGGGAGTTTTTCCTTTTTCGTAGATCCGTTTATTCAAAACGTTTTATCTTTTAAACGTGCGTCCAAATCTCGAACCGTTTTCACCATTGGGTTCCTCGCGTCGAGATCTTCAAAAGTAAATCCCATGTTGATAGGTTTTGACGAACTTTTTTTTCACGAAAAAAAACAGGACGAAAAAAACCGTGCGGAAAAACCGAATCAAGAGCATGGTTTTTTTCCTTTCCGAAAGAGGCACGCCCGTGCCTCTCGCGAAATCACAACCGTGCCTCTCGTGAAAGCAAAACCGTGACTCTCGTGGAAGGAAAAAAACAAAAAACGCGTTTTTTTCGTTTTCGAGAGGCACGGCCGTGACTCTCACAAAAGCACAACTGTGCCTCTCGTGAAAGCAAAACCGTGACTCCCGCGAAAGAAAAAAAATAGAAAACGCGTATTTTTTCCCTTTCTGAGAGGCACGGCCGTGACTCTCGCAAAAGCACAACCGTGCCTCTCGCGGAAGCAAAACCATGACTCTCGTGAAAAAAAACAGAAAACACGTTTTGTTTTTCCCTTTCCGAGAGGCACGGCCGTGACTCTCGCGAAAGCACAACCGTGCCTCTCGCGGAAGAAAAACCGTGACTCTTGCGAAAGAAAAAAAACAGAAAATGCGTTTTTTTCGTTTCGGAAAGGCACGGCCGTGACTCTCGCTAAAGCACAACCGTGCCTCTCGCGAAAAAAACTGTGACTTTCATGAAAGAAATAAAACGCGTTTTTTCGAGCCAATTTTTTTGATCGAAAAGCTAAGGAAGACCGGGGGAAAACCAAAACATCGAAAAAAACAAAAAAAACCGTTTAAAAAGCCGAAAACGCGTGCGGAAAATATAAAAGCAAAACCGCAGGAGCGCCCAGGAGCGCGACACGCGTGGCGAATGGTGAGGCCTTGCAAAGTGGCGCTGATCGTTACGAGGCTCCCGAAGGAGCGCTCATTAACTAGTTGCTCCCAAAGCTCCTGTCGGCTTTAGTCTGGCCGATTAGGACTAATTGGTTCCGCCTAAGCCGATAAGCTGCAATCAGCTACGCCGAACTCGATAGGTGCATGCCCACCATATTTTGCCTTGTTGTGTGCAAAAATATCACCTGGCTAATCTAATTGAAAGAAATAGTCACCTCTAGACCAGAATGACAAAAAAGACCCCCTGGGTTCCCCCGTGGCACCTGCCGCTACTGGACCAGGCGACAACATTGTTTCCCGCTCATTTTTTTCGCCAAAGTTTCCCGCTTCTGAGGTCCCGCGTACATCTTGCACCGCCGTTTCCCGCTTATATCTCCCGCCATAGTTTTCCGCTTTTGAGTTCCCGCCTATATCTTGTTGGAAATATGCCCTAGAGGCAATAATAAAGTGGTGATTATTATACTTCCTTATGAATGATAAAGGTTTATCATTCATGCTAGAATTGTATTGACTGGAAACTTAAATACATGTGTGGATACATAAACAAATACCGTGTCCCTAGTGAGCCTCTACTAGACTAGCTCGTTGATCAAAGATGGTTAAGGTTTCCTAACCATAGACATGAGTTTTCACCAGAGGTTAGGTGAACCACATCAACGTGGAGGAAGTTGAAGAGCCTGACGCAGTGATTGGTAAGTTTTTGGTTAAGTCGTTTACCGCTCTTGTTCTTTTTGATACTGGTGCATCGTATTCATACAAATCAAGGGGATTTATGGACAAGTTTAAGTTACCCACCTTAGCCCTTAGGTCACCCATGTTAGTAAGCTCGCCAGGTGCAGAGTATATGGCCAGCCGATGGTGTGATCGGTTACCCTTAACAATTGGTAGCCATATTCTTCCCTCAGACCTAATAATTTTAGAGTCACAAGGATTGGATATAATACTAGGCATGGATTGTCTATCGAAGTATGGAGGAAACATTGATTGTGCTAGTAAGTCAATTCTGCTCACCACCCCGGAGGGAAAGAGGATCAAGTATGTATCCAGGCATGCGCCAAGGAGAACCCAAGTGAATTCCCTCTCAGGAGTTCTTCAGGAGGAAGTGCCTGTTGTGAAGGATTACCCGGATGTATTTCCAGAGGAACTACCAGGCATGCCGCCGGATCAAGATATAGAATTTTTGATAGAGCTGTTGCCAGGCACCGGACCAATATCGAAGAGGCCATACCGGATGCCCGCAAATGATCTGGAGGAAATTAAGAAGCAGATTAAAGAGTTATTGGAGAAAGGTTACATTCGACCAAGTTCATCACCGTGGGGAGCCCCAGTGCTCTTGGTTGAGAAGAAGGATGGATCTTTGAGAATGGTTGTTGATTATCGTGCATTCAATGAAGTGACGATCAAGAACAAGTACCCACTACCGATGATCAATGATTTGTTTGACCAGCTGCAAGGAGCTAAAGTATTCTCCAAGATCGATCTGCGATCTGGATATCACCAGCTGAAGATCCGGGAACAGGATATACCAAAGACAACTTTCACCACAAGGTACGGGCTATATGAGTACATGGTTATGTCATTCGGATTGACCAATGCCCCTGCTTATTTCATGAGTATGATGAATAAGGTGTTCATGGAGTTTTTGGATAAGTTTGTTGTGGTGTTCATTGATGATATTTTGGTATACTCGAAGAACGAAGAGGAGCATTTGCGTTTAGTTCTCGAGAAGCTCATGGAACATCAGCTATATGCCAAGTTCAGCAAATGTGAGTTTTGGTTGAAGGAAGTTGGATTTCTTGGACATGTTATATCAGGATAAGGTATAGTAGTAGACCCTACCAAGGTTAAATCTGGCACTGAGTGGTTGGCACCCACCTCAGTTGGAGAGATCCGCAGTTTTCTTGGACTCGCGGGATATTATCGGGGATTCATTGAGAATTTTTCCAAGATTGCAAAGCCTATGACAGAGTTGTTGAAGAAGGACACTAAGTTTAAATGGACGGATGAATGTGAGGCTAGTTTTTAGGAGTTGAATAAACGTTTGGTTACAGCCCCAGTGCTGATTCTTCCGGATATACGCAAGGATTTCCAAGTGTATTGCAACGCTTCTCGCTTAGGACTTAGAGGAGTACTTATGCCGGACGGAAGAGTTGTTTCATATGCCTCACGACAACTTCAACCGCATGAGTTGAATTATGCCACACATGATTTGGAGTTAGCAGCCGTAGTGCATGTGCTCAAGACCTGGAGACATTTTCTTATTGGAAACCGTTGTGATGTGTACACGGATCACAAGAGTTTGAAGTACATTTTCACGCAGAAGGAGCTAAATCTAAGGCAGAGGAGATGGTTGGAGCTTATAAAGGATTATGATATGAAGTTGCATTATCATCTAGGAAAGGCCAATGTCGTAGTAGACACTTTGAGCTGGAAGAGCTATGTCAATACCCTCGTAAGCGGAGGATTACCAAAGGAGTTAACCAAAGATCTCAGGGAGCTTCATTTGGAGATAGTTCCTAGAGGTTTTGTTGCAGCGATGGAGGTTCAGTCTACATTATTGGGAAAGATTCGAGAAGCTCAAAAGGATGACAAGGAAATTGCTGAGATATAGGAGAAGATGAGTAAAGGAAAAGCCAAGGGTTTTCGAGAGGATGAGCACAAAACCTTATGGTTTGAGGACCGTGTATACGTACCCAATAATGCAGAGATCAGGAAGTTAATACTTCAGGAAGCTCATGACTCGCCATACTCGATTCACCCCGGAAACACCAAGATGTATTTGGATTTAAAGGAGCATTTCTGGTGGACAGGTATGAAGAAGGATATTGCCGAGTATGTAGCCGTATGTGATGTATATCAGAGAGTGAAGGCAGAACATTAGAAGCCAGCAGGATTACTGCAGCCTATGCTGATACCCGAATGGAAGTGGGACAAGCTTGGCATGGATTTTATCACCAGATTACCCAGGACCCGATCGGGATATGATTCTATCTGGGTAGTAGTCGATCGCTTGACCAAAGTGGCTCACTTTATCCCAGTGAAAACCACTTATACGAGTGCGAAGTTGGCCAAGGTATATATGACCAGGATCGCATGTCTGCATGGAGTTTCGAGGACCATCGTATCAGATAGAGGAACACAGTTTACCTCGAAGTTTTGGAATCATTTGCACCAAACTTTGGGTACCAGGCTAGAGTTTAGTACAGCTTTTCATCCGCAGACAGATGTACAGACCGAGAGAGTCAATCAAATTCTGGAGGACATGTTGAGAGCTTGTGCATTAGATTATGGATCCAGTTGGGATGATAATTTACCCTACGCAGAGTTCTCATACAACAACAATTACCAGGCTAGTTTGAAGATGGCACCTTTCGAAGCTTTGTATGGAAGAAGGTGCAGGACACCGTTAATGTGGGATGAAGTTTGAGACCGTCAGTTGTTTTGACCGGATCTGATCAAGGAGTCCGAAGAGAAGGTTAAGTTGATTCGAGATAGACAGAAGGTAGCTCAGTCCAGGCAGAAGAGTTATGCAGACTCCAAACGGAAGGAGGTAGTCTATGAAACTGGAGACAGAGCATATCTTCGTGTGTCACCACTTCGAGGAGTTAAACGATTTGGAGTTAAGGGAAAGTTAGCCCCGAGATTTGCAGGACTGTACCGAGTTTTGGAAGGTATGGGAGAAGTGGCCTACAAGTTGGAGTTACCCGAAGGACTGTCAGGAGTTCATGATGTGTTTCATGTTTCCTAGTTGAAGAAGTGCCATGCTGAGATGGCCGATATTCCTCTGAGAGATACAGTGCCCTTGGAAGCAATTCAGTTGGACAGTGACCTAACCTACGAGGAGAAACCCGTCAAGATTCTCGAGTTTGCCAGCCGAGTTACACGCAGTAAGGTTATCAAGTTTTGCAAAGTTCAGTGGAGCCACCATACCGAGGATGAAGCCACCTGGGAACGAGAGGAAGATCGACAGAAAGACCACCCACACCTATTTTCTAGCCAACCCGAATCTTGAGGGCGAGATTCATCTTAAGGGGGGGGGGTAGGTTTGTAACATCTCAATTTTCAATATGGATGTTATACATAGTGTAAGGGCATATTTATCCCTAAGGTGTTTTGGTGATTGATGACAATGCTTTTGCGGACTAATCGTGTGCCGTGAGTTTCTCAGACGTTTCATTGCTAGGCACAAGACGGTTTGGTGCCCCTCGAAGACTATTGAAGACGGCGTTTTTCTACGTTTCTTTTTGGTGGTTGAGTCGTAGGAAAGCCGTACTATTAAGAGGGGGTCCGCGTCGGAAAGGTTCGGGTGGAATCATCACATACACGTTTTCTTCCTTGTCTCCACCTTTGCCCAGCACTTTGGAGCATCCTCTGTGTATCCTCTATGCAATTATCCTGGTTGCCGATGTGGGGCTTGCGGTAGTACTGCTCCTTGGAGCGGTAGTACCGCAGGCATCTACGGTAGTACCGTACTTCGGCACAGTAGTACCGCAGGAGCCCACGGTAGTACCACTCCTCTGGAGCCGTAGTACTGTGGCCCCCGAGGCCAAGTGCCACTGCATCGCGGTAGTAGGGGCGGATGTAATTTTTTACATCTGCGCCTCCGCGGTAGTACCGCACCTCGTGCGCGGTAGTATCACGCGCGGCCTGGCTCAGCTGCCATGCGGTAGTACCGCTCCTCCAGCTGTAGTACCGCATCAGATTTTTGCATCGTTTGTTTTTCAGCGGAAGTAGGAACAGATGTAATTCTATTCATCCGCGCCCTTCCCAGGCTAGGACTTTCCTGCCTTGCGGTAGTACCGCAAGGGGGAGCGGTAGTACCGCGTTTTGCGGAAGTACCGTTCTCAGCCCCTGTGCTGCGGGCTTGTTCTAGTTCGTGCCGCTGCCGTGGTAGTACCATGGCCCCTCACGGTAGTACTGCTCGGCCTTGCGGTAGTACCGCTTGTCAGGGGCGGTAGTACCGCAAGTCGAGGGCTGGGTAGGTGGATAACGGTTGGATTTTGTCCACAGCTATAAAAGGGGTGTCTTCTTCCTCTAGTTGACTACCTCTTCCAATCCTAAGCTCCATTGTTGCTCCAAGCTCCACTTTCGCCCGATCTTGCTCCCTAGCCAATCAAACTTGTTGATTTGCTCGGGAGTGGTTGAGAAGGCCCCGATCTACACTTCCACCAAGAGAAATTTGATTCCCCCACTAATCCCTTGCGGATCTTGTTACTCTTGGGTGTTTGAGCACCCTAGACGGTTGAGGTCACCGCGGACCCATAGTCCATTGTGGTGAAGCTTCGTGGTGTCGTTGGGAGCCTCCAATTAAGTTGTGGAGATTGCCCCAACCTTGTTTGTAAAGGTTCGGTCGCCGCCTCCAAGGGCACCAATAGTGGAATCACGACATCTCGCATTGTGTGAGGGCGTGAGGAGAATACGGTGGCCCTAGTGGCTTCTTGGGGAGCATTGTGCCTTCACACCGCTCCAACGGAGACATACTTCCCCTTAAAGGGAAGGAACTTCGGTAACACATCCTCGTCTTCACCGGCTCCACTCTTGGTTATCTCGCGCCTTTACTTGGGCAAGCTTATTTGTGTTATATCTCTTGCTTGCGTGCGTGCTTATTGTTGTTGCATCATATAGGTTGGTCACCTAGTTGCATATCTAGACAACCTACTTTGATGCAAAGTTTAAATTGGTAAAGAAAAGTTAAAAATTGTTAGTTGCCTATTCACCCCCCTAGTCAACTATATCGATCCTTTCAATTGGCATCAGAGCCTCGTCTCTTTTTAAGGTCTTTACCATCTGAAGAGTATGGTTGACGTCCTAGACGATTTGGAGGAGCACTCCGATGCGAATCCGATATCGTCTACGAGAGATGGGGGTACCTCGATCTCACATGAGGAATTCAATGTGGTGTTAGACACATTGAAAACCTCCATGATGACCGAGGTCGAGAGCATGTTTAATAAATTTCTTGAAGGGCTTAAACTTTCCACCGCACCTTTGAAAGTGGGTGATCCCGCTAACAAGGTGATGGATGCTACCTCCGACAAGGGGGAAGCTACTAACGAGAAAGGTCCTTCTTCTAGTGGTAAAAATGGCACCGACATCTTTCCCATGTGGAACCTCCACTTGTCTATGGTGGACCGATTCCTTCCACTCATTTGAATCATGCCGGCCCGGCCCCTAAGATTGAGAAGAATGTAGATTTTGATTCTTGGGTCTATCGTTTTAAGCGTCATTTGAATCACGTGAACACTAACCTTTGGAGAATCATTGAAGAAGGTTTTTATCCGCATGACCGAAGTAACTTCACCCCTAGAGAAGCTGTGGATGATCAATTCAATGAGAATGCTCTCTTCATCATCCAAGAAGAAATACCTCCCGAAGACCTTCCTCATCTCCGGCCTTACTCCTTGGCCAAACATGCTTGGCGCCAAGTGGTTTCCCTCTATCGGGGAAGCGCAAGCATTCAACGTTCCAACTACGAAGTGGTGCAAGATGAAGCCGATGAGTTTGCAATGAAAGAAGATGAAGAACCTCGTGAGCTTTATCGGAGAGTAACCAAACTTGCGGTCTCTCTCCGAGATCATGGAAGTAAGGACACAGATGACAATTGGATCAAGAACAAATTCCTCAAGGCAATGATGCCCTACCACAAAGCCATGTCCTCCATCATTCGTCAAAGGCCGGACTTCCACACCTTGTCCTCAAGTGATGTGTTGGATGAGTTTGTTGCTATGAGCATCTTGGACATGACCGCCGACAATGCAATACTTCGCTCTCAAAGAGTAAAGAAACCCAATCTTGCTCTAAAGGCCAAGGTTAGTATGGAGGAAGAGTATGAAGAGGAAGAAGAGGAGAGCAACCTCGAAGATATGAAGTATGCCTATCATGAACACATGGCCCTTGCTTCAAGGCAATTTTGGAGCAAGAAGAACTCAAGGCCCAACTTCAACAAGAACAATTCAAGTGGCACAAAGGGCAAGCAACGAGTGAGGACTTGCTTCAATTGTGGAAATGTGAGCCACTTTGTTGCGGAGTGCCCGTATGAGAAGAGGGAAGACAACGGTGGCAAGCTCATCCGAAAGGACAAGGCCAAGTCTTTCCCCAACAAGAGCAACTTCACCAAGAAGACTCCTCACAAGGCGTTGGTGGTACAAGAAGAGTACAATGAGGATGATGAAGATGGTGAGTCGGTTGCCATGGCCTCCGTTGCCATTGCGACGACTCCACGGGTGTCTCTCTTTGACTCACCCAATGAGAGCATCACCGCCAAGTGCCTCATGGCTAAAGCCACCAACAAGGTAACCCCCAACATCAAAACTACCATCATTAATCATCCTTATTCGATGGATAGCATTGATGAACACGAGGGAACTAATGTGGAGGAGAATGAGTTTGAGGCATTTATGGGTAAACTCAAGGGTAAAGCCAAGAAGCACTTCGTTGCTCTCTTGGAACAACTTGGTGAAGCCAATGACATGATCGAGGCTCATGAAGATACCATCTCTAAGATGGAGGGGCATGGTCGAGACTATGCCGATGAGATTTCGGATCTTTCCAATGCTCTTGAGGAAGAGCGTGGTCTTCGTTTGGCTCTTGAGGAGTCACACAACGATGATCATGCTAAATTAAAGAAAGATCTTGATCATGCTCTTGTTGTTTCTCGTGGTGCTAAATTCCGAGAAGGCCAAACTTGGAGTTGATCTTGCTAGACTTAAGGAGGAGTTTGATATCTTGACAAGGCTCATAAGACCTTGAAAGGTATTCATGCTAGTCTCAAGGAGTCTCATGATCAACTCCAAGTGAAGCTAACTAAGGGGAAAGCCACTTTTCCTCATATGGTTTTAATTGATAATGCAAATGCTACTAACCCGTGTTGTGAGCATGTGCATCTTATTGAGGAAAATGCTAAGTTGAAAGAGCAACTTGAGAAAGGCCTTGTGTCATGCATACAAGGTGAGAAGAGCCTCAACAACCTTTTGAGCAATCAAAAGGAAGTTGTGGCCAAGGAGGGGATTGGGTTCGCAACCAAGCCCAAGAACAAGAAGAAGAATGACAAGACAAAACGACCTCCTCCCCTCAAGAAAACTTTTGTAAAGGAGGGATAGGGTGCTTCCAAGGAGAAGAAGAACAATGCGAAGGGTGGCGGTGTCAAAAAGGTAAATGCCACCCCTCCCAACAAAGCCGGCGACTTTAATCCTTCCTATGTGTTATGCTGTGCTAGTGATGGGCATGTTTATGCCAAATTTGTTGGTTCTCCTCATGAATATATTGACTGGTCTATTTGGGTTCCTAAGACCCGTGTTACTAACATCAAAGGACCCATTACAAAATGGGTACCTAAAACCAAGCATTGATATCTTGTAGGTGTTTGCTTCCGGTGGGGGATCATGGTTGCTCGATAGTGGAGCTACAAATCATATGACCGGAAGCAAGGACTTGGTGGTGGACATGCACAAGATTCCATCTATGCCCACCAATGTCGAGTGGGGTGATGCCTCGTCTTCTAAGGTATTGGGACTCGGCAAGGTTGTCATTTCTCACGATCTCACGATCGAGAAGGTCATGCTTGTTGAGTCCCTTGCATACAATCTACTTTCTGTTCGTCAACTTGCAATCATGGGCTTTGCCACTTTCTTTGATATTGATACCGTGGCCCTCTTGTGGAGCAATACTCTTAAAGTAGCCTTTGTTGGGCATGCCAAGAATGGTCTATATGTGATTAACTTTTCGGAGCGACCCACTAAGACCGCGACATGCCTAATGGCTAAAGTTGACGTGGAATGGCTTTGGCATCGCCGTTTAGCCCATGTCAATATGAGATCTTTGCAAAGTCTTCTCAAGGGGGACCATGTCCGTGGACTAACGAATGTTAGTTTTGCTAAAGATCGTGCTTGCAGTGCCTGTATCGAAGGAAAGCTACATGAGAAGGCTCACCCTCCCACGACTATTATTTACTCGAAGAGGCCTTTGGAGCTCCTTCATTTGGATCTCTTTGGTCCTCCATCCTTTGATAGTCTTGGGGGTAGTAAGTATTGCTTGGTGATTGTGGATGACTATTCAAGATACACTTGGGTGTATTTCTTCAAGAGGAAGAGCGAGACCCACAAACCGTCATTGACTTTGCAAATGAAGCCCAACGTCAACACAATGCAAAGATCTTGGCAATAAGAAGTGACAACGGCACCGAGTTCAAGAACTACACCTTGGATGAGTTCCTTAGTGATGAGGGGATCAAGCATCAATATTCCGCACCATACACCCCTCAACAAAACGGTGTTGCAGAGAGGAAGAACCGGACGTTGATGGATGCGGCAAGAACCATGATGGCGGAGTTCAAGTCTCCATACAACTTTTGGGCCGAAGCCATCGACACCGCATGTCATGCATCCAATCAGCTCTACCTCCGCAAGGGCTTGAACAAGACTCCATATGAGATACTCACCGGTAACAAGCCCAACCTCAAGTACTTTCGGGTGTTCGGGTGTAAGTGTTTCATTCTCAAGAAAGGCGTTCGGTTGTCTAAATTTGAGGCTAGAGCTTATGAGGGCATATTTGTTGGTTATGCTACAAACTCTCATGCTTACCGTGTCCTCAATAAATCCACGGGACTTATTGAGGAGACGTGTAACGTGGAGTTTGATGAGGATAACGGCTCCCAAGTGGAGCAAAGTGGCACTTGTGATGTAGGTGATGAAATTCCTCCTCGAGCCATAAGAAGAATGGGTGTTGGTTTTATCCTACCCATTAAGGAACCCCATGTGGCCGAAGGAGAAGGACAATGCTCCACTCAAGTGTATCCATCACCAACCCAAGGCCCACACGCTTCCGAAGAACAAAGTGAAGGCCCTCAACCTCATGAACAAGACCAAGGGCAAGATCATGCTCAAGAAGGTGTTGACACACCAAGTGATGCCCAAGGTCAAGTTCTCTCCTCCGAGCAAGTTCAAGATCAAGAACAAGCTCAAGACGACGCTCAAGATGATCAAGTGACCGCTCCTCACCTCACCACCGAGGAGGAATTGGAGCGTCGTACCGCCAAGATTGCTTCCAAGCTCTCCACCAAGGGTCATCTCATGAAGAATGTACCTGGAAGCATTCAAAAGAGGGTAAGCACTTGTAGACAATTGGCAAACTATTGTGACCATCACGCGTTTGTCTCTTGTGTTGAACCCCAAAAGGTATATGAAGCACTCGAAGATCCGGATTGGCTTAATGCCATGCATGAAGAACTCAACAACTTCGAGTACAACAAGGTGTGGAGATTGGTGCCAAGGCCAACGGGGAACCACAATGTCATTGGAACAAAGTGGATATTCAAGAACAAGCAAGATGCTCATGGACTATCATTTGAAACAAGGCAAGATTGGTGGCACAAGGCTACTCCCAAGTCGAGGGTATCGACTACAGTGAAACCTTTGCTCCCGTTGCTCGCCTTGAATTCATTCGTTTGTTGATTGCTTATGCTTCTCATCACAACCTTAAGTTGCAACAAATGGATGTGAAGAGTGCTTTTCTTAATGGTCCCATTAATGAGTTGGTATATGTCAAGAAACCCCCTGGGTTCGAGGATCCCTACTTTCCCGATCATGTGTATCAACTCGATAAGGCGCTCTATGGCCTTAAACAAGCCCCACGTGCATGGTATGACCACCTTACCGAGTTGTTACAAGATCGTGGGTTTGAAGTTGGGCTCATCGACCCCACTCTTTTTACTAAGAAGGTCAAAGGGGAGTTGTTCGTGTGCCAACTATATGTTGATGACATTATCTTTGGTTCCCCTAACAAAGCTTTCAATGAGGAATTTTCCGCTCTCATGACCTCAACGTTCAAGATGTCTTCCATGGGAGAGTTGAAGTTCTTTCTCGGGTTCGAAGTGAAGCAAAGAAGAGAAGGAACCTTCATCAACCAAGCCAAATACACTCAAGACATGCTCAAGAGGTTCAAGCTAAGTGATGTCAAGCCAACTTCCACTCCAATGCCCACAAAGTGCCAACTTGACATCGATCCCAATGGTAAAGTAGTGGATCAAAAGGTATATCGCTCCATGATTGGATCCTTGCTTTACCTTTGTGCATCTAGACCAGATATCATGTTGAGTGTGGGAATTTGTGCATGGTTTCAAGCCGCTCCTAAGGAAAGTCACTTTGTGGCGGTTAAGCGAATCTTTCGATATTTGGCTCATACCCCAAACTTTGGCTTATGGTACCCAAGAGGAGCAAACTTCAAGCTTGTAGGGTATTCGGACTCCGATTGGGCGGGAGACAAAGTGGATAGGAAGTCCACTTCCGAAGGGTGCCAATTCCTTGGTTGCTCTTTGGTAAGTTGGTCTTTTAAAAAGCAAAGTTGTGTGTCTCTCTCGTCCACCGAAGCGGAGTATGTGGCGGCCGGTAGTTGTTGTGCACAACTCTTATGGATGAGGCAAACTTTAAAGGATTACAGTGTCATTTGTGACAAAGTGCCTCTTTGGTGTGACAATGAAAGTGCCATCAAGATTTCTCTCAACCCGGTGCAACACTTCAAGACGAAGCATATTGAGATTCAGTATCACTTCATCCGGGATCACATTAGGCGAGGGGAGATCGAGCTCAACTACGTCAACACTCATGATAACCTTGCAGATATCTTCACGAAGCCTTTGGATGAAGCAAGATTTCGTGAGTTAAGGCATGAGCTAAATATCATTGATTCGAGCAATGGTGCTTGAACCCTTGCACATCCCACCATACTCAACTTGTTGTCTTGTTTAGGTGTAGGCATGGACATAGGGGGAGTGTTGTTCTCTCAATGAACTCTCCCTCCCCCATTATGCATAAATTGATCAACTCTTTCACATTAGCCATTTTTGATGGTACTTGTGCTTCAAAGACGAGTTTTGGTCATGGGCCCAAGGATAATTCTTCGCGGTGCCATACCAATTGACTCAAACATAGGTGGCTCCGGCCACCGCCCTCTTTTTGGAGAGGTGGTGTCTCGTGGTTGTCTCTTGTTGTCGTTTTGCCCCTTTTTCTCTTCGTGTTGAGCGTGTTTTTGTGGTGTCTTGTTTGCTTGAAGTTTCCATGCGAAGACCTCTCTTTTCTTGTGTTTGCAACCTGCATTTTCTTGAGCTCACAGTACTACCGCGGCCTACCATGGTACTACCGTGTGTGGAGAGTACGGTACTACCGCCCCAGCGCAGCAGTAATTTTTTACTGCCGCATGGGAGAGCGGTACTACCGCTCTGGTGCGATACTTCCGCCCAAGCGGTACTACCACGCTGTCGAAGGCGCGTGGGGGATAAGGACGGGCAGGGGGAGTTCTAACTATCCCATACCCATTCGCCAGTTTTCCCCACATCGTCTCTCTCTCTCTCGCTCAAGAACGGGGCCAGGGTCCCTCGCCGGATCTCCGTCTCCGGTCGCTCTCCTTGGATTCCGACCGGTGGGATCGTTCCCCACCACTTCCTATTGCCATGGAACAAGGTTTTTCCCCAAATCCCTCTTTTTCTAGTGTGTTTACTTGCCTCTAGGTTTTTGGGGAGATGCATGTGTTCTTGAGATTTTAGGCCAAATCTTTGCAAGAGTAGGATGTAGGAGAGTAGTGTTGCTTAGAAATTATACTTGACATGTTGTCCCGTGGTAGATTTGATCAACCGTAGTCTTTGCATTGATCCTTCTTGTTTGTCGTGTGTGTTTTGCATTTGGTGTCTTAGGTGGTGGCTCTCGCCGTTCCAATCCCAGTCGTGACACCGGCTCCAAGCAACTGCGCAATCAAGATGAAGCACCAGAGGGCTCCCGTGCCCCCAAGTGCAATGTCAAGACCTCAGCTAGCAAGTACAAGGAACCCGCTAAGGGCATGGACGAGATTCCTCTCGCTGAGTTTATCCCTTGCAGGCAAATCAACCCATATGTGAATGCTCGTGCTACCTTCAGAGGAAATGACTTGTTTTGGACCAAGCAGCAGGCTCTCATTTATCTGGATGTGATCAAGGCCAAGCAAAACACGTACGTGGATGTCAAGTGGATTGACATGAATCACATGAGGAAGGACAAGTTTCGTGAGTACTTTGGAGAGGCTCTGGATTTGGTGGAGCAGTTTGGTATTGAACATGTGATCTCTTTTCACCTGGACTATGACCCTGAGCTTATCTGTTAGTTCTTTGCCTCTGTTCACTTTCACCCTGGGGAGGAGCGGAGGATGACTTGGATGTCCAACGGCCGTCAGCTGACTGCTACCTGGAAGGAGTTCATGGATCTGCTACATGTTCCTGATGACGGGCTCACCACACCCGTTGGTGTTCTCCCCCATGCCAATCCTGAGTCTGCTAGCAAGAACAAGATCCAACAGTACTATGTTGAGAAGGTGCTTCCCAGCGGCAAGTCGACGTGGGTGCTGAACCCCTTTCTGGATATCATGTATCGCATCTTCCGCAACTCTCTGTTTCCTTGCATTGGCGACAAGGACAAGGTTCATGCCTATCTGGTGGATATGATGCTCCTGTGCGAGGAAGCACGTGTGTCTCAGACTCAACCACTTGATGTCTCACACATCATGTGGTGTGAGCTCTGGTTCGCGGTGTTCAACCGCAAGGTACCTATCTATGGACCATACCTGTTTCTGTTGATCTCCAAGACTTGGGAGAAGCTGTTCCCTGGTGATGAGCTCCTTGCTCCAGACTGGATTCGGCATGAGTCCATCAGTCTCCGTGTCAAGCCCAAGTGGGCTAACACTACTACTCGTGCTGAGGCGTCTGCTGCTAGGAGGGTTGTTGATGATGAGGAGGCTGGAGCAGAGGATGTTGCTGAGGACCGTGGTGCTGGGCATACCCATCGTTCCTCTGAGCCCTCGTGGGCCAAGAAGCTGAAGGACAAGATGAAGACTCTATTCTGCATGCAGGAAAAGGGGCAGTACCGGTCTCACGTTGCCTCCAAGGAGGCTCGCCGCTGTGACAAGAGGATCATGAAGGTCTTTGGTGAGGCAGAATCTAGTGGGTCAGAGAGGCACATCACTCCGGAGGCCGAATGGATGGCGAAGCAAGGCTACAAGTGGACAGATTCTGAGGAGGACATCAAGGAGACCGTTCCCGCCGCCGAGTCTGACGAGGAGCGTTGGGATGATTTCTCTGCCTGAGCCACCCCTTGTGTGTAGGTGTCCTCTTTGCCTTTTTTGTTGGGGAACGTAGCAGAATTTTAAAATTTTCTACGCATCACCAAGATCAATCTATGGAGTCATCTAGCAACGAGGGAGAGGGGAGTGCATCTACATACCCTTGTAGATCGCTAAGCGGAAGCGTTCAAGTGAACGGGGTTGATGGAGTCATACTCGTCGTGATCCAAATCACCGATGATCCTAGTGCCGAACGGACGGCACCTCCGCGTTCAACACATGTACAGCCCGGGGACATCTCCTCCTTCTTGATCCAGCAAGGGGAGAGGATAAGTTGAGGGAAAACTCCGACAGCACGACGGCATGGTGGTGATGGAGCTCGTGGTTCTCGGCGAGGCTTCGCCCAAGCACTACGGAGGAGGACGAGGTGTTGGAGGAGGAGAGGGCTGCGCCAGGGAAGGGTGCGGCTGCCTCTCTCTCCCTCACTATATAGGGGAAGGGAGGAGGAGGCACCTAGGGTTCCCTAGGGAGGGCGGCCACTGGGGAAACCCTAGATGGGTTTGGGCGCCCCACCCCTAGGAAACTTGCCCCCAAGCCGGGAGGCGGCTGCCCTAGGGGTGGCGCCCCACCTCTCTGATTACGTGAGATGGGGTGGGAGGCGCTCAGCCCCTTAGTTGGCTGATGTGCCCTCTCCCCTTGGCCCATAAGGCCCCCCAACGCTTGTCGGGGCCTCCGAAACCCCTTTCGGACACGCTGGTCATCACCTGGTACCCCCGGAACAATTCCGGACTCCAATACCCTTCGTCCAATATACCGATCTTCACCTCCGGACCATTCCGGAGCTCCTCGTCATGTCCGGGATCTCATTTGGGACTCCGAATAACCTTCGGTAACCACATACTATTTCCCATAACAACTCTAGCGTCACCGAACCTTAAGTGTGTAGACCCTACGGGTTCGGGAACCATGCAGACATGATCGAGACAACTCTCCGGCCAATAACCAACAGCGGGATTTGGATACCCATGATGGCTCCCACATGTTCCACGATGATCTCATCGGATGAACCACAATGTCGAGGATTCAATCAATCCGTATCTGATTCCCTTTGTCCGGTGGTATTGTACTTGCCCGAGATTCGATCGTCGGTATCCGATACCTTGTTCAATCTCGTTACCGGCAAGTCTCTTTACTTGTTCCGTAACACATCATCCGTGATCAACTCCTTGATCACATTGTGCACATTATGATGATGTCCTACGAGTGGGCCCAAAGATACCTCTCCGTCACAGTGACAAATCGATCTCGATTCGTACCAACCCAGAGACACTTTTGGAGATACCCATAGTGCACCTTTATAGCCACCCGCACGTTGTGACATTTGGCACACCCAAAGTATTCCTACGGTGTCCGGAGTTGCACAATCTCATGGTCTAAGGAAATGATACTTGACATTAGAAAAGCTTTAGCATCTGAACTACGATCTTGTGCTATGCTTAGGATTGGGTCTTGTCCATCACATCATTCTCCTAATGATGTGATCCCGTTATCAATGACATCCAATGTCCATGGTCAGGAAACCGTAACCATCTATTGATCAACGAGCTAGTCAACTAGAGGCTTACTAGGGACATGGTGTTGTCTATGTATCCACACATGTATTTGAGTTTCCTATCAATACAATTCTAGCATGGATAATAAACGATTATCATGAACAAGGAAATATAATAATAACTAATTTGTTATTGCCTCTAGGGCATATTTCCAACATTTTTGGCGTCTCGATGCCAAAGGGGGAGAGAGTGGAGGGATTTGCGTGCTTGCGAGTCGTGTGTTGTGTTCAGTGTGTTTGCTGTCTCGTTTGAACCTCGTTTGCTTTGGTTTGGTTTGCGCGCTTGAGATTTATCCTTCATATGGTGTAAGACATATGCACTCTATCCTATCTTGGTGAGCTTATGACATATTGTGCTACTTATGTTATGCTCTTTTTTAATGTTAGCCTTACTATTGCAAGATATGCCTTGTCTCTAAAATATAGGGGGAGTGTTGATCCTAGTTTGTGTGCTGTGCAGTCCAGAGCATCCACCTAGATTGCACACATCTAGGGGGAGCCCATCTATGTTTTAGAGAGGAGGGGTTTGCGTTTGCTCAATATTATTTCCCTTTATGCAAATCTCGTATTGTCATCAATCCACCAAAAAGGGGGTGATTGTAAGGGCATATTTATCCCTAAGGTGTTTTGGTGATTGATGACAATGCTTTTGCGGACTAATCGTGTGCCTTGAGTTTCTCAGACGTTTCATCGCTAGGCACAAGACGGTTTGGTGCCCCTCGAAGACTATTGAAGACGGCGTTTTTCTACGTTTCTTTTTGGTGGTTGAGTCATAGGAAAGCCGTACTATTAAGAGGGGGTCCGCGTCGGAAAGGTTCGGGTGGAATCATCACATACACATTTTCTTCCTTATCTCCCCCTTTCCCCAGCACTTTGGAGCATCCTCCGTTTATCCTCTATGCAATTATCCTGGCTGCTGATGTGGGGCTTGCGGTAGTACTGCTTCTTGGAGCGGTAGTACCGCATGCATCTACGGTAGTACCGTACTTCGGCGCGGTAGTACCGCAGGAGCCCACGGTAGTACCGCTCCTCTGGAGCCGTAGTACCGTGCCCCCCCAGGCCAAGTGCCGTTGCATCGCGGTAGTAGGGGCGGATGTAATTTTTTACATCCGCGCCTCCTGATAATACCGCACCTCGTCTTGTAGTAATGCCGTCGCGCCTAACTCGGCTGCCATCGGTAGTACCACTCCTCCGGCCGTAGTACCGCGTCGGATTTTTGCATTGTTTGTTTTTCAATGAGTAGGCACGGATGTAATTTTATTCATCCGCGCCTTCCGAACTAGGACTTTCGCCTTGCGGTAGTACCGCAAGGGGAAATGATAATACCGCGCTTTGCGGAAGTACCGTTCTCAGCCCCTGTGCTGCGGGCTTGTTCTAGTTCCTGCCGCTGCCGCGGTAGTACCGTGGCCCCTCACGGTAGTACCGCTTGGCCTTGCGGAAGTACCGCTTGTCAGGGGCGGTAGTACCGCAAGTCGCGGGCTGGGTAGGTGGATAATGGTTGGATTTTGTCCACAACTATAAAAGGGGTGTCTTCTTCCTCTAGTTGCTCCATTGTTGCTCCAAGCTCCATTTTCGCCCGATCTCGCTCGCTAGCCAATCAAACTTGTTGATTTGCTCGGGAGTGGTTGAGAAGGCCCCGATCTACACTTCCACCAAGAGAAATTTGATTCCCCCACTAATCCCTTGCGGATCTTGTTACTCTTGGGTGTTTGAGAACCCTAGACAGTTGAGGTCACCGCGGAGCCATAGTCCATTGTGGTGAAGCTTCGTGGTGTCGTTGGGAGCCTCCAATTAAGTTGTGGAGATTGCCCCAACCTTGTTTGAAAAGGTTCGGTCGCCGCCTCCAAGGGCACGAATAGTGGAATCACGACATCTCGCATTGTGTGAGGGCGTGAGGAGAATACGGTGGCCCTAGTGGATTCTTGGGGAGCATTATGCCTCCACACCGCTCCAACGGAGACGTACTTCCCCTCAAAGGGAAGGAACTTCGGTAACACATCCTCGTCTTCACCGGCTCCACTCTTGGTTATCTCGCGCCTTTACTTGTGCCAGCTTATTTGTGTTATATCTCTTGCTTGCGTGCGTGCTTATTGTTGTTGCATCATATAGGTTTCTCACCTAGTTGCATATCTAGACAACCTACTTTGATGCAAAGTTTAAATTGGTAAAGAAAAGTTAAAAATTGTTAGTTGCCTATTCACCCCTAATCAACTATATCGATCCTTTCACATAGGTCATCATATGCGTATCATATTTTATTTGCATTTTGGTTGTGATCCTAGAAATCTTAAGCAACTCAAGGACCCACGGAGAGAGTTGGAGATTTCATAAATTTTCATATTTGAATTTTCTCAAATTTGAAAAGAGGATCAATTTGGTTTTAATATTTTGTCTCCAAATATTTCCAATATTAAAAATAAAATAGATAAGATAATGACTTCTTCAAAAAGAGAGGAATATTGGAGGAAAGTTTTAAAATCAAATCAAAATATTTTATTTGGATTTTATTTAGATTTTATTTGAATTAGAAAAATATACATTTTGAAAATTGCATTTTAGGCCGAAAATGTTCACTTTGTTCTAAATATTTTATTTAGGCAATGAAAATTATTTTGGCATTTTAGATTTTTAATTTTATTAGGATTTTCTCGTGAATTTATTAAAAAAGTTTGGACCGACTCGCGAAGCCCAGTGCCCACCTGTCGCGCCACCGCCTCCGTCGTCCTTGAGCTGCATGAAAGCACCAGACTCACCAAGTCCGGGTCGGCCTCGACTTCGCGCCCAGCATAGCGAGCCCCCAACGCCTTTAAATACCACCGCCGCCTCATTGTCTCTCCCCACCTCGCCTCAGCCACCACCGTCGTTCGCTTGCTTTTCTTCAGACACCGCCGTCGTCGCCTTGTGCCGCCGTCACCACTGCCCCGCCTCCCGCAGCCCGCGCCCGCCGCCGCCGCTGCCGTCGCCGACCGGTCTTTTCCGTCTGTCCGGCATAACCGCCGACCCGTTCGGCTTTTACTTCCGGTTTTTCATTCGGTTTTTAGGTTAGATCGGTTTTTTTATCAGGTTGCTTAAATAACGAACGTTCGTTCGTTTAGATCGATAATGAACAGTTTTCGTCGGATTAGTTCGGTTAGCGAACGTTCGCACCATAGTCTTTTCTTTTTATTTTTTCTTGGCTAGGGACCTATCCGCGATTATTTTTATCGTAGATTAGCCCCTGATCTTCAAATCCTCGCAACTTTTTAACCGTTTGTCCAAATCCAGTGAAACCAACGCCAAAGTCTTCATCTCGAGCCCCTCTTTCCAGTTAATCAACTTGAACATGGTTTTGACAATTTAAAATTTGGTTTCAAACAGATTTGAATTCAAACTTCTTTTGATCATAGTTTCAGTTTTGTAGCTCCGATTTGGTTGATTTTTTTTTTTGCAAATCGAAGCTCTTCACTTGAACTTTCAGTTTGGATCTTTTTATATGAGTTTTACCCTTGCATGTATGCTTGAGTGCTTATGTATGCTATTGTTTGTTTGCGATAGAGTTTCCGGAGTGCGAAGCGTGCTACTACGAGTCTCTAGGTTTTGCAGATCGTTAGCAAGGCAAGTAACACTTTGATAATATCCCTTTAATACCCAGTTTTTATGCATTAGTTTCAACCCTCAAACATTGCATGAGTAGGATCGGCTTAACTTGTGGGTTTTGGTAAGTAGTTGATGAGGTAGAACCTATTGTCCTTTATTATAAACCATGGGAGTTACTTCTACATTATGCTTATACTGCTATGCTATGCTCGTAGACGTGGATTGGTTGAGTGTATCCATGACAGATGTGAGAGGTATTAATAATGGTTAACTTAAGGTGGCTACTTTAATACACATCTGGGTGGATTGGTTGAGGCACCCTGGAGCACCCAGTGGTTGTCTGGGCACCTGGAGCAATCCAGCTATCCTGGGATATCCCGGAGTACCCGTGTGATCATCCTATGGTTCGCCACCCAGGCTCAAAGGGATCATAAGATTATTGATTCTAGAAACTTCCATATGCAGCCACAAGCCATTATGGGCTCTGGCATAGTTGAGTATGTTGTGTGACCTCTTTCACTGGTAGACTAGCAAATATAGGGGATGTAGGTGGTACTGTCTACCCAGAGTAAAGAGTTAATGCTTCTAAAAGACTGTGTCTCAGTCATCCGTTTCTCAAACACCATGTAGTGCGAGAAATCAAACGGAGGAGATCGAGTCTTGTGGGGAAAAGTGCGCAAACCTCTGCAGAGTGTACAAACTAATCATGGTTAGCCGTGTCCCCGGTTATGGACATCTTGAGTATCTGGTTCTTGAATTATTGATCTGATCTCATCACTCCTAATTAATTTGTTGGGGTATTAATATTGTTTAATTGGGATTGAGTTGGAGGAACCTTCTCAATGTTTATTAACCAACTTGTTAGTTAAATAAAATATAGTCCTTTGCTGTAGGAAAAAAATGGCTTTACGCAAAATATGATAACCATAGAGCCTCCACCAGCCATATATGCATGTAGTGTTAGCAGTCATCTTGTTCATTGCTCTACAGTGTTATTTTGCCAGCAAATTCCATGTGCTGACCCGTTTTGGGCTGCAACATATTATGTTGCAGACTTTTCAGACGAAGAGTAAGGTGCGCTAGGTCGTTGTCGTGCACTCAGCTATGCTGTTGGAGTTGATGGACTCATTTACATTCGATGCTTCCGCAGTTATCTTATTTAGATAGCCTTCAGCCATATTAATGTATAAGTTCTCTTTTGAGACATTCGATGTAATAAGTGTGTGATTGCACTCTGTTATAAATCCTTCAAGTACTATGTGTGTCAGCATTACCGTTCCAGGGATGACACTTATGCACAGAGATTTGACCGTTTGAGGTCGGATCGCTATAAGATGGTACCAGAGCACACGCTGACTGTAGGACGCGACCACTAAGATAAGCCATAGGTCATTCTTTTTTCAGCAGAACTACCGTGGTGTTGTTTTTGTGCAGAAATAAAAGTTCTCGGAATGCGATGAAAATCTACGTAGAATTTTTCTGGGAAATATAAAAAATATTGGAATGAAGAGTTACCAGAGGGGAGGCCCGTGGGCCCCATGAGGGTGGAGGGCGCGCCCCTATGCCTCATGGACTTCCTGTGGGGCCCCCTGACTTGTTCTCGACGCCAACCTCTCCTATAAATACCCAAACCTCCAGAAAATAGCCTAGATCGGAGGTTCCGCCGTCGCAAGCCTCTGTAGCCACGAGAAATCAATCTAGGCCCTCTCTGGCACCCTGTCGGAGGGGGCCATCATCACCGAAGGCCATGGAGGAGGATACCGGAGGGGTCACCATTGCCATGATGGCCAAGATCCAGAGGGAGAACCTCTCCCCATCCAGGGGGAGGCCATGGAGGAGGAAGCACAAGGGGGAGAACCTCTCCTCTGTCGGCGTTCTGGGAACAGGGGTCCCTAGACTTGCCTGCCTACGGCCCACGGCGTGGCTGAGCTAGCAGGCCTGTACGACCCATCTTCATCAACAAGGCATTCAAGACCATCGCGAGGGACCAAGCCTCGCGAGGGGGACGACACAAGAACTCCTGAGGAGCGGCCTCGCCAGGCAGGCTCACGAGGGGCAGATAGATCAAGGCAAGGCAAACCTCGCGAGGTCCTCGTGACGTGAGCCATGACGATCGAGACCAGGCGGGCGCCAGCCCGCACAGTGTCCTTGTTTCCCCTTTGGTGCTAAGGGAGCAAGCGCAGGCGCGGAGTACCGAGGCATCAAGCAAAGGTTTCCATATCGGTGCAATGAGACAAAGACCTGCAGGACGGCAAGACGAAGGTCACTACGGAGGCCAAGACGACGTCATCACCAGAGCCTTTTGCAGGCGAAGACCGCTTTTGTCAGGATAAGATGTACTAGCTATCCCCGTACGAATTGGCCGTTGTTGGCTCCCTTAGCGCTCAATATTTGGGGAGAGGGCCAGGGCCTATATAAGTAGAACTAGCCACCACAGTAGCAGGGAGGGGAATGAGATCTAGACCCAAACCTTAGCCACACACCGAGCACAAGAACTCCTCAACCTCAAGAGGCGGTTCTTCTCCCCTTGTACTGTTCATCATCAGCCCAAGAGGCAATCCACCACCACCACACTAGAGTAGGGTATTACACCACAACGGTAGCCCGAACCAGTATAAATCTCGTGTCTTTGTGATTGTGAGTTCGTCGAGCTCGTTCTTGAGATCTTAGCTAGTCAGGATGCGGATCGGTAGGAGGGAAAGGACTTCGCGTGCACCCCACTGTTCGAACCATGAGGGTTTCGCCGGAACCCGTGATCCGACATTTGGCGCGCCAGGTAGGGGTGCGCCGGAGCCTCTTCCCTGCCAATCGACCCGCCGATGCTCCGCGGTCCCGATGTTCGGCGACCCAAGGGCCGACTGCGACCGCTGGGCAGCTTGGCCCGCCGGGGCGGCGCCACCTGCCCCTTAAGACCTCAACCCCGCGCTCCAGGCGGCACGAGTGCCACCTAACGCTGCTGGGCACCGACGGCGCGGTCAGGCGTCGTCCACCCTCACTCCACGACAAGCGCGAGTCGCTGCAAGGGCCGCAAGCCACGCCGCAGCAACGACGCCACACGCCCAGCGGGAACAGGCGAACATGTGGGCAGCACTCATGGTGGCGCGGGAGTTGCTGCGATGCCGGCTGATGGAGAGCGGCCGGGATGCACTGCTCGAACGCGTCGCTGAGCTGCTGGATGCAGCGGCATCGGGAGCGCCGCCCTTCTGCTATCTGCTTCCTTCCCCGGCCGCTACTGGATCTCACGGCTGGCCCCGCCGCAATCGCGCGCCCTCAGGTGTGCTTGGGGGCTTCATCGACACCGGGACGGCCATCGGCGCCGGGGGCCCCGTTGCCCCCATGCCGCCTCCGATGAGCATGGGCACGAGCGTTGCCCCCATGGTCCCGGCAAGGCGTCACGCTATCACCCTCAGGACGTTGCGCTGGGCCGGGCGACGTGGAGTGTGGGGCACTACGGCGAGGTGCTTGGGGTGACAGCCTCGGAAGCTTATGTGCCCCGCATGATGGACCAGGAGTACACGCCGGAGGACGACCCTAGCTCGTTCCTCGGGCCAGGTTGGGACGAGGAGGCATTAGGAGCTGAAGCCTTCCAGGAGCCGCCGGAGAGCCCCGCCAACCGCGCCATCGACAACAGATATAGGGTACCACTAATCCCTCAGAAGCAAGCTTACGCTAACCATGGGTCGCAGGAGAATCAGGTCACCACAGCGGCTGGCGGGCCCAGCTCGGCGACCTCCCTCCCGCCAGGGGGATCGCGCTGGGGGCCGCAGGAGAGAAGTCGGGAGCCAGATCCCTCCCCGCATCGCACGGAGCAAGGTCCTCCCGGAGGTAGGCCCTCTGCTGGGGAGGTGCTGAAAAGCCTACCCCCGGCAGAGGACCTGTGGTCGCCGAGGGCACCGCTGGCGTCCCCTTTCCCCCCTTTGTGTCGTCCTGGTTGTCGGTCGGCTCAAAGGTGGTCGAGGGTGGCGCAAGGCGGGGCCCTCGCCTGGCGATATGGAGCAAGGCCGGTACCTGTGAAGAAGGCCCAGTGCCTGTGAAGATCGCCGCCGTGACACTCTCACATAATAATGAGTGGGACAGTACACACCCCGGAGTCTCCGGAGAGCCCCCCTCGAGCCTCGGGGGCTCCCTCCCACACCTAGTGGCAGCACTTAGCTCCGCGCTGGTGAGAAGACCAAAAGACTAGACTAGGCGCCAGACGTGGCCATTTGCTTTGGATCTCTTTCTATAACCTTGCCTTTCGGATTTGAATTTAAGTTGAAGTTGAGTTTTTATCGATGCGCGCGGGGGTGCCTTTTCTCGTCAAGCGATTTCTTGCCATCTCGTTCTTGCCTTGTTCTAAAGCTCGCGCTCACTGCCTCCCCCTCGCGGGCCCCTCGCGAGCGGGGCTGGGCACGACACATGTACCGCGCGCGCCGGTTGGTGCTAGATCCTCGCGAGGTCCAGTCGGGCGGATCAGCAGACCCTTCAGGAGCTCCGCGACAACTCTCGACCTTACAACCCGATTCGGGACCCGCACCAGCTGAGGTAAGCCGCAGCGGCAAAACTTGCCGCCAGACTCATGGATACATGAAGGCACACACTCGGCTTGGCATAAAAGAGTAAAAATTGCGATTTGTTTACATGAGGGGCTCCCCCTCTCAAAATGCTCTCACAATCTTTAGGGGCCACGCTCGAGTTTTTGCATATAGGGTAAAACGGCTAAGGAATAAGGGATCAGCCAGATATGTCGCTCGCGGCGTCCTCCACGTCGTCTTCAGACAAACCGCTGGCGTCGCTGTCACCATCGTTGGCGTCGCCTCCACCTTCACCAACGCCGTCATCACCATCGTCAACCACGTCACCTTCGTATGCAGCGACCACCACCACATCGTCTTCAGAGGCGAAGGCTCTGACCAGCGCATCCACGTTGTCCTCCACCCATCGCGCCAGGTCGCCACGGATGGCCTGCGGTACGGGGGTGATGGCGGCGTCGAAGTCGAAGTCAGGGAAGGTCTTCCGAAGATGGCTGAAGACACGGGAGAACGCGCGCCGAAGCAGGCCCCGACTCCTCTCTTCCACGAGCTGGCGAGCTCTATTGGACCGAGCTTCCAGGCACGTCACCACATCAGCAAAGAAGCGCAGATGACTGGCGTAGTCATTTGAGTGTGGGTGCGGAGCATTCTCATCGCAGACATGGCCCAACGCCGCGTTGGCCCTGACCCTGAGGTCCTGGAGCATGGGGGCATGCTCACGCTCCAGCGTTCGCCGCTGAAGCACTTCCTCCCGACTCTTCCGCGCCACGGACTCGGCGTCATCAACCCGCTTCTGAAGAGAGAGCAGCTCGGTGCGGGCGGAGGCCAATTCCGCCTGCGCTGTGACTAGGGCGGCCGCCGTAGCCTCCTCGCGCCTCTCCACTTCAGCCAGCTTGGGCCTGAGGGCGGCGGCCCTACCCACATCCTCTGTCCCCGCAAGCTTCAACCTCAAGTCATACCTACCCTCAAGATCCGCGCGAGCCTCGGCTACCCGGCGATCAACCTCCTCCTGAGCCTTGGCCTCGCGTGCGCCAACGGCATCTTCCGCTTGGGCAACTTGACGCTCCATTGTCTCCAGCTGCTCAAGCTCGAGGCTACGCTCCACGGCCTCCAGAGCCAACGCCTCCTCGCGCCTCCGGATCTCTTCCTCCTTGATGGGTGTCCCCCTCAGTGATGCAAGGGCAGCTTTGCGCGCCTCCACCTGCTGCTCCAGGGACGTACTCCAGGCCTGGAGCTCCCACGCGCGCTTATCCGCAGCCTCGCAACAGCGGTCGGCCTCACGAGCCTCCCCCAGAGCTCGGGAGCAAGCTTCTCGGGAAACTTTGAGGGACGCCTCGGCCTTCGCGTTATCAAGATCACGTTGGTAGCGGCCAAGGTTGATGGCCACCTTCAGCTTACGCCGTTCCTCCACCAGCCGAAGACCCTCAGCCTCAAGGCGCGCGTCGACACCCGCGAGTTCTTTGCCAAGTCGGCTCATCGCACCCATCGCCTCCTGGAAGAGCTCATGACGAACGATGCTCTGCTCGTGCTCGAACTCCAGCGCATGGCCCGCCTCGTCCTCCGCCACGGGGGCTGCAGGCGGGACATGAAGCGGCGCACCCCCTCTCAGCAGGGGGCTGGGGGCTGGTTCCGCCCCAGGCGCCAGCCCGGCCTCATGAGGGGCCCCGGCCAGTCGGGGCCCGCTGCTTGAACAGGAACCAAAGACCGAGGCCAACCAGTTGCTGTCCATGACCAGAGGAGGAGTCCGGGGCACGCCCGCCAAGCTCCAAGCCAGGCCGTGGAGGAGGGACGACGGGACCGCAGATTCGAAGTGCCACGAAGGCGAGCGCACCTCCTCGGCCGACCCTGCCCCAGGCGTGACATACAAGCTCGGGACGCTCAAGGCCGACGGGGGAGTCGAGGAAGGCAGAGGTTGCTTTTCGGGGGACGCAGCGGCCCTGGCGGAAGGAGTCCTGAAGAACCAGCTCAGGGGGGAAAGCAGCAATCAAGAAATTGCAAGGTGCAGTACTTACTCGTTGACGGCCATGTACTTCCGTCGCTTCAACGGACCGAAGATACCGCTGCCGCTCGGAAATCCTTTCCTCCCGCGGAGCTCCTCGAAGTCCATGCAAAGCCGGCCAAAGCGCTAGACGTGGCGGCCAGCACGGGGTGCAGTCGGAGAAGTGCCTGAGAGGACAACTTCAGGGGTGCCTGGCCGCGGAGAACAGTCGGGCACCGTCTCACCGCGACCTCCCGAGGCCTCCGGAGCTTCGGCCTCGGGAGCCGTGTGCTACACCATCTCAGCAACTGACATCCTAGAGGAAGAATCACGGGTTCCTGAGGACAACGCCCCAGGAGCCCCCGGCGGCACCTGCACATCAACACTCGTGCCGCCAGCCTCCGGCGGCGCTCGCCCCCTACATCCACATTCAGGATGAGCCCGGCGCTAGCGACGAAGAAGGAAACCACGTTGACAGGGTTCTCGCGGGACCCCACCAGGCCGTCCGGGCGCAGCCCCCACTCATCAAAGGAAGGCATGCTCTCTGCAAATTTAGCCTTGTTCGTGCATCGGTACATCAGACAGCTCTTTCCAGGCATGTCATCCGGTGAAGGGACACCTGTCAGGACCTCAAGCATCGTTTGTCCTGTCTTAAGAGGGAGCCCGGACTCCTGAAACCTCATATGGTCTTGGCTGCTGAGCAAGGTCCACATCGGGCGAGAATGGCGCTTAAGCGGAGCGACTCGGCACCTGACAAACTCCTTCACCACCATAGGCGCGGTCACGCCGCTGTCCTTCAGTCTCCTCAGCCTGAGCCAGACAGGGACAAGGCGGGGGCTCGTGAGCCTCTCGTGGCCCCAGCCGGAGTTGGGAATGGCCGGCACTCACGGAGAATGGAGCAGAGGGCTGAGCACTCCAGCATCGACGAATACCCACCGTGTCCAAAACTCGCTCGTGGATGGAGGAAGCTCGAAGTCGATCCCCGCGCCCGCCGTCGCGGCCACAGCCTGGAAGCTCACACACCCTGAGCTTTGCCGAGGATAAATCAGGTGCAATGAGAAGAAATGACATGAAGGGCCACGAAAGGAGCGATGCCCACCATGGCCTCGCACACAAAGGCGAAGACGGCAAGGAGAGTCATGGATTGGGGGCCGAGGTGCAGCATGTGGATCTGGTAATTTTCAAGCACCGCGTTGAAGAAGGCGGAGAAAGGGGGAATCAGGCCGGCCCAAAGGGCATCGATGAAGATTGGGACCTCGGTGGCTGCCCGGGCCATGCGAGCGCGAGACGTGGGCCAAGCCGCCATCTCCCCCCACTCATTGAAATTGGTGGCGAGCATGGGACGAACCTTGTCCATGGCCTTGTCGTTAAGCACCAAGGATCGACCGACTGCCGGCTCGACGGCTGGAGGTGCACTTGGCGAAAACAGAGGCTTGTTCCCCTTGTCCGCTTGTTTCGGCGCCATGGCGATGAAGCAGGCAGGGTGCAGGTTAGATTGAAGAGGAGGAGCAGCGTCTCGAGGAAGCAGAGGGATTGGAGAAACAAGGAGAGGGCGATGGAAGAATAACTGTGTAGGTAGCTGGGGGCCGCATAGCCAGGCGGACTCCAAGGCAGAGTGGGGAAGCAGAGACTCCCATGTCCAATCAACCACCATGCGTCGACCGAGGCCGCAGGCTTTTGGGGGCCCGCGACGCTCCGTACTTGACCTTTGGCTTCACCTCGAAGCCAAGCCCGAGCGCACCTTGGGCCCGGGGGCTACTGTCGGTGTTCTGGGAACGGGGCTCCCCAGACTTGCCTGCCTGCGGCCCTCGGCGTGGCTGAGCTAGCAGGCTTGTACGACCCATCTTCATCAACAAGGCGTTCAAGACCCTCGCGAGGGACCAAGCCTCGTGAGGGGGACGACACAAGACCTCCTCAGGAGCGGCCTCGCCAGGCAGGCTCACAAGGGGCGGAGAGATCAAGGCAAGGTGTCGGTGTACTAAAGTAGGGGTACCTTAGTATCCCGAACTTGTGCACGGGCAGTCGCAGCGCCCCGCGGCAAGGCTTGCCGGGCGACCGCCAAGATCCTCCGTGCTTCCTCTGAAGCCATTCAAGAACAAAGTATTCAAGTCAAGGAAACGAGGCCCCGACAAGAGGAGCTTGCTGGGAAGGCCAACCAAGGCCCCGGCAAGAGGAGCTTGCCGGGAAGAGCAGCCAAGGTCCCGGCAAGAGGAGCTTGCCGGGCGCGACAAGATGACGACCGCGGCAAGACGCTTGCCGCGGCAAGCAGCCACTTTGTACCCGCGCTCCAGCTCATCCACCAACGTGTCGCTCTGGGACCATCCCAGGCGCACGTGGCGGGCGACTGTGCAGCCAGGGGTATGCGGTGGCGCGCAGCGATGACAAGATAGCCATCGTGGCGGACGGTGGCACACCTGACGGTCCCTTTTCGCACTGTTTGGGCGACGCCGACGGGCATTTAATGCCCTTGTCCCCTGCCGTCAGGGTTAGGTGTGATGCACTGTACAAGTAGCTGTACCAACTACAACTCTTTTCCATTTTTGCCCTCCTACGTTGCCACCTGTTGGTAACCCCTTGAGCATATAAAAGGAGGACCATGCGCAACGTAGGGGGGGTTCGAAAGCCATTTACGCTCGGTCTTGTTAGCAGCTGGTGTGTACTGTAGCTCCCAGCGCTCCTGAGCAAGAAACCAATACAATCCACAAAGCAGCAGTAGGGTTTTACGCATCCGTGCGGCCCGAAGCTGGGTAAACTGCTCGTGTGCGTCGCCTCAATCTTCTCTTTGTGCGCTCTCCGCCCCCCGCCGAACCGAAAAGGGGCTCCGGTCCCATAGGTGTTCGTGGAGCCAGTTTCCCCGACATCTTTGGCGCGCTAGGTAGGGGGTGTCGAGATTGTGCGAACCTGATCCGGCGTCCGCACGAGCTAGATCTTCATCATCTTCATCGACATGCCACCGAAGAAGAAGGCTTCGGGGGCGATTGCGCCATCCGTATCGGACCCGCCACCACCGGAGCAAACGGGTGGTGGGGTAGACGCCGGTGGAAGAACGGGCGTCGGCGAGGGAGCTCATGCTGCTGCCAAGTCCAAGGACAAGGCGGCGCAGACCTCGGCGTCCGTACATGCTCCGCGTCCATCTTAGGACGTGCGGGACCAGCAGCGTCATGGTGCTCCTGGCACCATACGTATGCTGGACCAAGATCGAGATGGTGGGCCTCAAGGTGCTCAAGGCCGACATGCTGGCACGAGCGGAGTACGGTCGCCTGGACGGGGTGCTGCTCCTTCTAACATAGTTAGGAGTCCGAGCACATCCCGCTCCTCGCACCGTTCGCCATTGCCACCCACCACTCCAGCGGAAGCTCTGGCGAGAGCTCAACTGCTCCTAGATTTCCCTCCAGCGGCGGACAAGATCGACGAATGGAGGGCCACCATCCAGAGCCTCATCGGCTTCGCCAACGGCGACACCCCACGGCAGCCGAGCACATCGCAGCCGCGGCAAGATCGCCAGGCGCGAGCCGACGGCGACAAGACCGGTGGAGGTGCAACCACCGTGCACTCTCCACCCCGAAGGCCAAGATCGCCGACTCGCTGGATCAACAACGATGCCGACTCCACCGCGTCGTCTGACCCGTGAGCCCGTCGTGACCAGCGCCAAGTTCTTCACGAACGACAACAAGAGGACGCTCGTACTCGCATCGAGCGTCGAAGAGAAATGCGGCATCAATCAGACCTGCGCGCTGGGCCCTCTGTCGACGTGCATGCACCAGGGGTACCAGGTGACTTGCCGTACGCGGTAGGTTGTCATGCGTTTACCCGTGAGCTGCGGCAAGTCCAGTGGCCCAGTACGAAGAATTTCAAGCCCGATGTACCAGAGAAGTACGACGGCAGGTCGCATCCGTCGGAGTTCCTCAGTATCTACACCATCGCGGTGCAGGCTGCTGGGGGGCGAGACGACAAGATCCTCGCCAACTACTTCCCACTGGTGCTCAAGTCCAACGTCAGATCCTGGCTCATGCACTTGCCTAAGAACTCCATATCCTCTTGGGCTGAACTGTGCCATCAGTTTGTCGGCGTCTTTACAGGCGGCCACAAACCTCCTGGCCAAGAGAGCGATCTTCATCTGCTCGCCCAGAAGGAAGGAGAAACCCTGCGCAAGTACATTCAGAGGTTCAGCCATGTGCACTACAACATCCCAGATGTCCACCCTACCGTGGTCATCAGCGCGTTCCATCAGAACGTGCGTAACCGCAGGATGCAGGAGGAGATGGCGATGCGCAAGATCAAGGACGTCAGTGAGCTATATGCCCTGGCCGACAAGTGTGCACATGCTGAAGAGGGGAGGAAACTCCCCGGGGAGAATGTAGGAGCAGGAGGATCTGACAGTGACGATACCGCCACAACAGGAAGAAGCAAGGCAAAGAAGTGCTGGCTGTTGAGCAGTCCGGCGACGGAGGTGGCGCCAAGACAGCCAAAGATGGTAGCTCCGGCAAGGAGGTTTCCGCATGCAACAATTGCCAGGCTGTGGCGGCCGCCGACAAGCAGGACGGCACCAACAAACAGTACTGCAAGATCCACCGCACCAAGGGCCATGACCTCCAGAGCTGTAAGAAGGTCGAGCAGCTTGTCCAGCTGCAAAAGGCTGAGTACGAGCGGCGCGACAAGGAGAAGGCCCAGGGAGATGCTGGTGGATCCGGTGTAAAGCGTCCCGGCCGGGGAGGGCGCCGCGGCAAGGCCAAGCAGCGGCAAGGAGACAGACCTCCCCGTGGTCGCGACAAGGATGAAGACGACGACGACGACGACGAAGACATGGATGAAGATGAGACCAGTGAGCAGGAGTTCCAGAAAGCTACAGAGGTTCTGTGCGTTGACAGCGGTGCTTCTGTGCATGCTTCACATCGCCAGCTCAAACAGTGGGTGCGGGAAGTCAATGCGGCAGAACCACCTGTCGAATCATGCAGACCTTTGAAATGGTCCAGCACGCCTATCATCTTTGATATTGAGGACCACCCTGATCGCACAACTGCGGTCGGGTGCTTGCCGATGTTGGTTTCACCAACTATCCGCAACCTCAAGGTCACCAAGATGTTAGTTGACGGCGGGGCCGGCCTGAATCTGATCTCCTCCGTGGTACTCCAGAAGCTTCAGATCCCTGGCAGCGAGCTCGAAGAGTCCGGCACGTTCCAAGGAATCAACCCGGGAAGGAGCAAGCCGAAGGGGAAGATCACGTTGCCGGTGACATTTGGCAGCGAGCTGAACTACAGGACTGAGAGGGTCACTTTTGACGTTGCTGATTTCCCATTGCCCTACAATGGGATACTTGGCCGTCCAGCACTCGCCAAGTTCATGGCAGCCTCTCACTATGCATACAACATGCTCAAGATGCCTGGCCCGATAAGTGTCATCACTGTCCATGGCGACAAGAAGGATGCTCTTATCTGCGCCGACAAGATCTACCGGGAAGCAGCGGCTGCAGCAGAACGCAAGTCACTTGCCGCTGAAGCTCCCGGGGGGAAGAAGAAGACCAAGTCCGGCAAGAGCTCTGGTACCCACTCCGGCAAGCGCACCTCTTCGGAATGCTGCGCTACCGTCGAGGAAGCACCATCGAGCTCCACCGGCAAGTGTAAGAAGGCAATGGCAGCTCCGCCAGATACCAAGAAGGTGTCCGCCAAGGAGGACGGCATTGGTGGTACTTTCACCATCAGTGCCACCCTAGACCCTAAATAGGAAAGCGCGCTCATTGCTTTCCTGTGGGCGAACGTCGACATGTTTGCATGGCAGCCGTCTGACATCCCCGGTGTTCCCAGGGAAGTAATTGAGCACCACCTTGCCGTCTATCCTCATGCGCGGCCCGTCAAGCAGAAAGTCAGGAAACAAGCCGTGGAGCGCCAAGAGTTCATTGCAGAAGAGATCAAGAAGTTGGAAGCTGCAGGCCTTGTCAGAGGAGTGCTCCATCCTACGTGGTTGGCCAATCCTGTTGTCGTGCGCAAAGCAAATGGGAAATGGAGGCTTTGCATTGACTTCACCGATGTCAACAAAGCTAGTCCCAAAGATCCATTCCCCTTGCCGCGCATTGACCAGATTGTTGACTCCACGGCCGGATGTGACTTGCTTTCATTTCTTGACGCATATTCAGGATACCATCAGATCTTCATGGCAGAAGAGGATGAGGAAAAGACCACGTTTATCACTCCGTGTGGCACGTACTGCTTCGTACGGATGCCTTTCGGTTTGAAGAATGCTGGTTCAACATTTGCGAGGGTAGTCCATACTGCTTTTGAGCCGCAAATACACAGAAATGTAGAAGCCTACATGGATGATATAGTGGTCAAGAGCAAGGACAGGGCGACTCTGATTCAAGACTTAGATGAAGCCTTTGCAAATCTGCGCAAGATCAACCTCAAGCTCAACCCCGAGAAGTGCGTGTTTGGAGTCCCCTCCGGCAAGCTTCTCGGGTTCTTCGTATCTCAGCGGGGGATTGAAGCCAATCCCGACAAGATCAAGGCCATTGAGCAGATCGAAGCACCAAAGCGCGTCAAGGATGTACGAAAACTTGTCGGTTGCGTGGCTGCTCTCAGAGAGTTCATCTCTAGGTCTGCTGGCGGCGCGCCTGCCGTTTTCAAAATTTTGAAAAAGGCAGGTCCAATGAAATGGACTCCGGAAGCGGAGGCTGCGCTGCAGGACCTGAAGAGATACCTGTCCTCCACTCAAGTACTTGTCGCACCTAAGCCAAAAGAGAAGTTGCTGCTGTACCTAGCGGCAACCAATCAAGTGGTTAGTGCTGCGTTAGTAGCAGAGAGGGAGGCGGATGATGAGCCAGCAACCGCGGCAAGCGCATCCAACGACAAGCAGGGGGCTTCGCCGGCAAGCTCTGGTCCCGACAAGGATGGATCTGCGCAGCCACACGAGGAAGTGCAGAAGAGAATGGTGCAGCGCCCAGTTTACTTTGTCAGTTCCCTTCTGTAGGGGGCTAGGTCAAGGTACTCTGGTGTGCAGAAATTGCTTTTCGGCCTTCTCATGGCCTCGACAAAGCTGCGCCATTACTTCCAAGCGCATGAGATCACAGTTTTCACATAAGCCTTGCAAGCATTGCACCTAATGAGTTAGTTGTGAGATGATGTATTATGGAACGAGTAAAGAGACTTGCCGGTAACGAGATTGAACTAGGTATTGGATACCGACGATCGAATCTCGGGCAAGTAACATACTGATGACAAAGGGAACAACGTATGTTGTTATGCGGTCTGACCGATAAAGATCTTCGTAGAATATGTAGGAGCCAATATGGGCATCCAGGTCCCGCTATTGGTTATTGATCAGAGACATGTCTCGGTCATGTCTACATTGTTCTCGAACCGTAGGGTCCGCACGCTTAAGGTTTCGATGACAGTTATATTATGAGTTTATGAGTTTTGATGTACCAAAGGAGTTCGGAGTCCCGGATGAGATCGGGGACATGACGAGGAGTCTCGAAATGGTCGAGACGTAAAGATCGATATATTGGACGACTATATTCGGAGTTCGGAAAGGTTCCGAGTGATTTGGGTATTTTGAGTCTGGGAGAGTTACGGGAATTCGTATTGGGCCTCATTGGGCCATACGGGAAAGGAGAGAAAGGGCCAAAAGGGTGGCCGCACCCCTCCCCTTGGACTAGTCCGAATTGGACTAGGGAGGGGGGGGGGGCGCCCCCTTCCTTCCTTCTCCTCCTCTCTTCCCTTTCCTTCTCTCCTACTCCCACTACATGGAAGGACTCCTAGTTGGACTAGGAAAAGGGGAATCCTACTCCCGGTGGGAGTAGTACTCCCCTTGGCGCACCCAAACCTAGGGCCGGCCTCCTCCCTCCCTTGCTCCTTTATATACGGGGGCAAGGGGCACCCCATAGATACACAAGTTGATCTTCGTGATCGTTCCTTAGCCGTGTGCGGTGCCCCCCTCCACTATATTCCACCTCGGTCATATCGTTGCGGTGCTTAGGCGAAGCCCTGCGTCGGTAGTACATCAAGATCGTCACCACGCCATCGTGCTGACGGAACTCCTCCCCGACGCTTTGCTGGATCGGAACTCGGGGATCGTCATCGAGCTGAACGCGTGCCAAGAACTCGGAGGTGCCGGAGTAACGGCGCTTGGATCGGTCGGATCAGGAAGACGTACGACTACTTCCTCTACGTTGCGTCAACGCTTCCGCTTCGGTCTACGAGGGTACGTAGACAACACTCTCCCCTCTCGTTGCTATGCACCACCATGATCTTGCGTGTGCGTAGGAAATTTTTGAAATTACTACGTTCCCCAACAGTGGCATCCGAGCCTAGGTTTTTATGGTTTGATGTTATGCACGAGTAGAACACAAGTGAGTTGTGGGTGATATAAGTCATACTGCCTACCAGCATGTCATACTTTGGTTCGGCGGTATTGTTGGATGAAGCGGCCCGGACCGACATTACGCGTACGCTTACGCGAGACTGGTTCTACCGCCGTGCTTTGCACACAGGTGGCTGGCGGGTGTCAGTTTCTCCAACTTTAGTTGAACCGAGTATGGCTACGCCCGGTCCTTGAGAAGGTTAAAACGGAGTCTATTTGACAAACTATCGTTGTGGTTTTGATGCGTAGGTGAGATTGGTTCTTGCTTAAGCCCGTAGCAGCCACGTAAAACTTGCAACAAAACAAAGTAGAGGACGTCTAACTTGTTTTTGCAGGGCATGTTGTGATGAGATATGGTCAAGACGTGATGAGTTTTTGTATAAGATGATCATGTTTTGTTGAAGTTTTCGGCAACTGGCAAACTCCTTATGGTTGTCTCTCTATTGCATAAGATGCAAGCGCCAAATAATTGCTTTACTTTATCGCTATACAATAGCAATAGTTGCAAGAGCAATAATTGGCGAGACAACTATGTGACGACACATTGATATAGATCAAGATGATGGAGATCATGGTGTCATGCCGGTGACGACGGAAATCATGAAGATGCTTTGGAGATGGAGATCAAAGGCACAAGATGATGATGGCCATATCATATCACATATTTTGATTGCATGTGATGTTTATCTTTTATACATCTTATTTTGCTTAGTTCGATGGTAGCTTTATAAGATGATCTCTCACTAATTATCAAGGTACAAGTGTTCTCCCTGAGTATGCACCGTTGCGAAAGTTCTTCGTGCTGAGACACCACGTGATGATCGGGTGTGATAGGCTCTACGTTCAAATACAACGGGTGCAAAACAGTTGCACACGCGGAATACTCAGGTTAAACTTGACGAGCCTAGCATATAACAGATATGGCCTCGGAACACGGAGACCGAAAGGTCAAGCGTGAATCATATAGTAGATATGATCAACATATTGATGTTCACCAATAAAACTACTCCATCTCACGTGATGATCGGACATGGTTTAGTTGATTTGGATCACGTGATCACTTAGAGGATTAGAGGGATGTCTATCTAAGTGGGAGTTCTTAAGTAATATGATTAATTGAACTTAAATTTATCATGAACTTAGTCCTGGTAGTATTTTGCAAATTATGTTGTAGATCAATAGCTCGCGTTGTTGCTTCCCTGTGTTTATTTTGATATGTTCCTAGAGAAAATTGTATTGAAAGATGTTAGTAGCAATGATGCGGATTGGATCCGTGATCTGAGGTTTATCCTCATTGCTGCGCAGAAGAATTATGTCCTTGATGCACCGCTAGGTGACAGACCTATTGCAGGAGCAGATGCGGCGTTATGAGCGTTTGGCTAGCTCAATATGATGACTACTTGATAGTTTAGTGCACCATGCTTAACGGCTTAGAATCGGGACTTCAAAGGCGTTTTGAGCGTCATGGACCATATGAGATGTTCGAGGAGTTGAAGTTAATATTTCAAGCAAATACCGAGTTGAGAGATATGAAGTCTCCAACAAGTTCTATAGCTAAAAGATGGAGGAGAATCGCTCGACTAGTGAGCATGTGCTCAGATTGTCTGGGTACTACAATCGCTTGAATCAAGTGGGAGTTAATCTTCCAGATAAAATAGTGATTGACAGAATTCTCTAGTCACCATCACCAAGTTAGTAGAACTTCGTGATGAACTATAATATGCAAGGGATAACGGAAACGATTCCCAAGCTCTTCGTAATGCTGAAATTGACGAAGGTAGAAATCAAGAAAAACATCAAGTGTTGATGGTTGACAAGATCACTAGTTTCAAGAAAAGGGCAAAGGGAAAAAGGGGAACTTCAAAAAGAACAGCAAGCAAGTTGTTGCTCAAGTGAAGAAGCCCAAGTCTGGTCCTAAGCCTGAGACTAAGTACTTCTACTGCAAATGGACTGGTCACTGGAAGCGGAACTACCCCAAGTGATTGGCGGATAAGAAGGATGGCAAAGTGAACATAAGTATATTTGATATACATGTTATTGATGTGTACTTTACTAGTGTTTATAGCAACCCCTCAATATTTGATACTAGTTCAGTTGCTAAGATTAGTAACTCGAAACAGGAGTTGCAGAATAAACAGAGACTAGTTAAGGGTGAAGTAACGATGTGTGTTGGAAGTGGTTCCAAGATTGATATGATCATCATCGTACACTCCCTATACTTTCGGGATTAGTGTTGAACCTAAATAAGTGTTATTTGGTGTTTGCGTTGAGCATAAATATGATTTGATCATGTTTATTGCAATATGGTTATTCATTTAAGTTAGAGAACAATTGTTGTTCTGTTTACATGAATAAAACCTTCTATGGTCATACACACCAACAAAAATGGTTTGTTGGATCTCGATCGTAGTGATACACATGTTCATAATATTGAAACCAAAAGATGCGAAGTTAATAATGATAGTGCAACCTATTTGTGGCACTGCCGTTTAGGTCATATTGGTGTAAAGCGCATGAAGAAACTTCATGCTGATGGGATTTTGGAATCACTTGATTATGAATCACTTGATGCTTGCGAACCATGCCTTATGGGCAAGATGACTAAAGACTCCGTTCTTCGGAACAATGGAGCGAGCAACTGACTTATTCGAAATAATACATACTGATGTATGCGATCCGATGAGTGTTAAGGCTCGTGGCGGGTATCGTTATTTTCTGACCTTCACAGATGATTTGAGCAGATATAGGTATATCTACTTGATGAAACATAAGTCTGAAACATTTGAAAAGTTCAAAGAATTTCAGAGTGAAGTGGAGAATCATCGTAACAAGAAAATAAAAGTTTCTACGATATGATCGCAGAGGTAAAATATTTGAGTTACGAGTTTGGCTTTCAGTTAAAACAATGTGAAATAGTTTCACTACTCACGCCACCCGGAACACCACAGTGTAATGGTGTGTCCGAACGTCGTAACCGTACTTTATTAGATATAGTGCGATCTATGATGTCTCTTACCGATCTACCACTATTGTTTTGGGGTTATGCATTAGAGACAGCTGCATTCACATTAAATAGGGGTTGGAGCAATCCAGCAGGTCGCTGATGTTCAGCTTTGACCCTTTGGCATACATCACACTTTGCAACATAGGAGGCAATCTCCCTCTTCATGCCATGCCACCAGAATCTTTCCTTCAGGTCTTGATACATCTTGGTTCCTCCGGGGTGAATGGAATACGGGGTGTCATGAGCTTCTTGCAAGATCAGATTCTTGAGCTCAATCTTGTTGGGTACACAGATGCGATTCCCAAACCACACAGTTCCTTGCTCATCCTCTGAGAATCCCGGGGCCTTGCCTGCTTTGATCTTTCTCTTGATGCCTTCAATGCTCTCATGTCCCTTCTGAGCTTCCTTAATGTCATTCATCAGGGTAGGCTTGACTTCAAGGTTGGCTAAGAATCCTGGTGCAACCAGTTCCAACTCGAAGCTTTCAAGCTCGTCATACAAGGCGGGTAGTCTTTCCTTGAGCATAGCATTCAAGGAACAAGCCTTTCTGCTTAATGCATCCGCTACCACATTAGCCTTTCCAGGGTGGTATTGAACGCTGAGGTCATAATCCTTGATAAACTCTAGCCATCTTCTCTGCCTCATGTTCAATTCCTTCTGAGTGAAAATATACTTCAGACTTTTGTGATCTGTATATATCTCACACCGCTTCCCTAGGAGGTAATGTCGCCATGTCTTCAGGGCATGAACTATAGCTGCTAACTCGAGATCATGAGTAGCATAGTTCTCTTCATGAGGCCGCAGTTGCCTTGAAAGGTAAGCTACGACTCTGCCTTCCTGCATCAGAACACCTCCCAGTCTGGTTTTTGACGCATCACAATATATCACAAACTCCTTGTGTATATCCGGCGTGGCCAAAACTGGGGCGGTGGTCAACCTCTTCTTCAGCTCCTGGAAGCTCTCTTCACACTTCGGCGTCCATTCAAACTTCTTGTCCTTCTTCAAGAGCTGAGTCATGGGTCGGGCAATGCTTGAGAATCCTTCAACGAACTTGCGGTAATATCCCGCGAGTCCGAGGAAGCTTCTGACTTCCTTCACATTGCTTGGGGATTGCCATTCAGTCACGACCGCAATCTTAGCGGGGTCGACTGACAATCCTTCTATAGTCAAAACATGACCCAAGAATCCAACTTCATGTAGCCAAAATTCACACTTGCTGAACTTGGCATACAGTTGGCGCTCTCGAAGCTTGTCTAGGACCATCCTCAAGTGTTGCTCGTGCTCTTCCTCCGACTTCGAGAAGACAAGAATGTCATCTATGAAGACGACGACAAACTTGTCCAAATATTCCATGAAGACCTTATTCATGAGGTACATGATGTAAGCTGGGGCATTGGTCAATCCAAAGGACATGACCGTGCACTCATACAGGCCATATCTGGTTACAAATGCCGTCTTGAATATCTTGGGTCGATCTTGGTGATAGTACCCAGATTTGAGGTCAATCTTGGAGAACACCTTGGCTCCATTAAGTTGATCAAACAGATTTTCAATCTTGGGAGTGGATACTTGTTCTTGATTGTAACTTCATTGAGGGAGCGGTAGTCGATGCATAAGCGGATGGTACCGTCCTTCTTTGTCACAAACAGAACAGGCGATCCCCAAGGGGAGGCACTAGGGCGGATAAATCCTTTCCTCAACTGCTCTTCTAGCTGCTTCTTCAATTCCGCCAACTCTTCCGATCCCATTCTATAAGGCTTCTTATAGATGGGTCCTACTCCGGGCATGAGCTCGATGATGAACTCGATGTCTCGGTCAGGAGGCATTCCTGGTAGCTCATCAGGAAAGACATCGGGGTATTCGCATACTACCGGCACTTGATCCAGTCCAACTTCTGACAGACAGTTGACTTGGGTGCCTTGAGCAGAGGAGGAGTTGGGAGCAAACTTAACTTCAACTCCTTGGTCATTGGTCATTGTGACAGTCCGGGTGGCACAATCTAACAAGCCTTGGTGCTTGATGAGCCAATCCATTCCTAAGATCACATCCAAGCCTTGCGATCTTAGGATGATAAGGTCTGCTTGGAAGTCTACCCCATTAATGACAATCCCGACTCCTTTACATCCTATCTTGGCTCTCATCTCTGCTCCGGGGGTTTGTACCACCATAGGGTTATTCAGGGGTGTAGGGGTCATGCCACTTTTAAATGCAAACTTTTGGGTGACAAATGAATGCGTTGCTCCAGAATCAAACAAGGCGATTCACGGTGTTGAATTGACAAGGCATTACCCAGCCTGACGTCCGGGTCTTCACTGGGCTTCTTGGCAATGACATGATTCACACGACCCTTGCTGTTGTTGGGCTGATTGCGGGAGCTTGGTTCCTTGGTGGCATTCCACGGCCTTGTCCCGGTTCTGCGCATTAGGGGATTGGGGGGCGTCGAGCTTCTTGTTGGGGCAATTCTTGGAGTAGTGTCTGGTGACCACATCCAAAGCAAGTGACTTGGTTGGGGTTGCTGCTCCTGCCGCATTGTTATTGGGGTTGTTGTAAGCTGGCACAGGGTTGGCATACTGGGGTGGATAATTGGTGCGGGGTGCAGGAGCTCTTGGCTGCTGATAGATTGGTTTGACCGGGGCTGGCTGCCACGGGCGAGGCTTCTAGTTGCTGGAGCTACCCTTGCTGATCATCTTGCGCTTACGGGAATCATCCAAAGCACGTCGCTTGTCCTCAAGCATGAGTGCCTTGTTCACCAGATCAGGAAAGGTCTGGCAGTCACACACAACAAGCGTAGTCTGCGAGTCTGGTTAAGGCCTTCCATGAAGCGCTCCCTTTGGCAAGATCGGTCTTGACATCTTGAGGCATACCTTGAGAGAACACTGAACTTTTGCATGTAGTCCTTGACTGTGCTGCTACCTTGCTTCAGGGCTCGGAACTCACGCTTCTTGATGGCCATGCTCCAGAAGGAATGTGGGCCTTGCGGAATTCTGCCTTGAAGTCATTCCAAGTGATGTTACGCTCAGCATGCATGGCCTTAAATCCATCCCACCAAGCTCTGGCAGTTCCCCCAAGACAGTGAGCGGCATAAGACACCCTCTCACGGTCCTCAGTGCATCCGACTAGTTCCAGCAGATCCTCAATGGTGCGGACCCAGTCGTCTGCATCCAGGGGTTCAGCAGTCTCGATGAAGGTGGGTGGTGCATGCTTCTTGAACTCCACCAGCGTGGAACGTCCAGCGCCGTTTCCCGCCGGCTGGCGGTTGACAGCTTGAGCAATCATCTGGAGGGCTGCAGTGTTGGCTTGGCGTTCCTCTCGGAAGGCTTGGAAAAGCTGAGCCATGTCCATGCTTGGAGGTGGTGGTGGAGGTGGATCTTGTACTTGGTTTTGGTCCTGACTGGCTCCTTCTCCGGCTTCTTGCTGCTGGGTAGAGGTACCAGTACGGGTTACAACAGGCATCCTGTTGGAGCGATCAAGGTCTCATGATTGGGAAAGATAGGGGAAAGTAATGATGATGGGATGCCTAGTAAGGGGGCTGGTATGACACTAATTGTTTTCATGCAAGGGCCAAAAGGCCAAACACATTCATTAAAATCCAAATGGGTGATGTAGTCGTTTACAACTTCCCGTAGGAAAGTACGACGTCCATCAAACACATCAAAAGCAAACATGACACTACATGGTTTCATATGAACCATTACAAGGACTCGACTTCGCATAGGGATACACGGCCTATCCTACCGCAGGGGTTACATAACGGGCATATCCGGGTTGCGAATGATGCCTAAGTGGTGGAATGCTCGGTCGTGTAGTCTGCTCTTCTGGGTCTTCCTCCTCTTCATCGGTGATTAAGCTTAGAAAAGAAGAGAGGTTTAGATGGTCTCAAACTAACTAACGCCCATGCTAACTAAGGCTTCCTACAGTCAGGATGGCTCTGATACCAGCTCTGTGTGGACCCCGACTCATAAGTCGAGATCACCGAATGCACGTGTACAGTGATCCCAGAGATCAATGCTCACTGAACACACAGAAGCTGAATAACAAGAGTCTTACATCCATACATACCGTCTTACACAAATTATGACCATATTGGTCAAGTCTTACATGGATAAAGCCTTAAGGGCTGAACATCGAATGAAACACAACAGCGGAAATCTTCGTCGATAGATAGAACACATGCCATCTGCCTTAACCCTACATGCATTCTGACTGGGAAGCGTCCTAGTTCGCATGATCGTCTCCAAAGAATTCTTCTTCGAACTCCTGCCCTTCCATGCCTGGCCAATTAAATAACCAGTGGCAAGCCAATGAGTACTTTGAATGTACTCGCAAGCAACCCATGTTTGGTTCAAGGCTCAACAATGCATGACATAGGTAATTTTTGCGGAAAGCTAGTTTTAAGTGCATTGACATGTTCAATAACTTGTAAGACATGCATCAGGAGAAATTAAGTAACCATGAGGACAAGTTACAGATATCAACATAAATAGAGAGGGCACCAACCCAACTCAATCATGTCAAGTCCTTGACTTGATCCAAGTATTTCTCCCCACTTATCCCACACACACACTGGTTTGAAAACACATGGACATAGTTTAAGCAGCACCGCCCAACTGTCCTTGACCGTGGACACGGCTATTCGAATAGTTTTACACTCTGCAGAGGTTGCACACTTTACCCACAAGATCCGGGGAACTTCCGTGTCATCCACGACCCGCGGTACCTCAAGTACCCGGGGTAAGCACCCGATCACTATCTTTCCCTAGACGACACTAACAAGGAGTCCACTCGTTGTTCCGTATCCTCACGATGTACATCATACGAGACTCACTCGGGATCGTAAAATCCGAGAGGGGACACAATGGTGTATCCGGTGCCCTGTGAAAACAGTCATGGCCGCCCTACCTGGCACGACCCCGTCCCGAGAGAGAGCACCAACTCTCCCCCGTCACTAGTAATGCGGGCTCCAAGCTAGTATCGACCTAAGTAATCAATAATGCCCTTTCCCATATAAGGGTAGAGTGGTTGCGCATGTAAGGTTGGGACAGTCGACAAATCTTAAATCTAATCCGTTTTCGAAAACACACACACTTGCCTCGGTACACCACTTCGTCATCAAGTGGCTACCCAACTCATCATCTCCCTCGGGCATAAGTGGCACCCGACGGGGTTTTCGAAAAGTCCTTTGAAAGTACTTTGTCTCCATTACCATGCATATTCCCGGTCTTTGCGTAGCACTATTTTAGCATCCTAACTACTCCCACCGGCATAACCCTCATAACAAGGTAGGGTCATGAACAATGCAAGTTTCAACGGAAAAGTAACGAGGGCAACCCACCGAAGTGGTCACCCTTCTCATCATGATTCCGATGCAACGAAAGCAAAGTGCCATATGAAATGCATGAAAGGGTTTCATGGTCATGGTCAAAAGGCTGCTTGCCTGGCTCAACAAAGTCCTCGGGGTCTTCAAAGTCTTCTGGTCCAACTCCCTCGTCAGCAGCACAATCTATCATCGCGAAATAATAGCGAGAAAATAAGGCAATAATAAAATAGCAAAAATCAAAGTGCCCAGAAAAATGTCAACTCATTTTTGTAAAATATTAGATGGAATTCTAAGAAAGGGAAAAGTGCTAGTTTTGGATTTGGAGTTGTGGAATAGGAGCCATGGAATTTCAAAGTCATATTTAAATGCTAAAAGTCACATTTAAATATTTATAGTGAAGAAAAGTTGGTTGGATTTGCATGGAAGTTGCACCATTAAATAGGTTGCAATATTCTAGGAATTTAGAAATTGGAATTAATTTATTTGGACAAATATTTTGTCCTGTGGAATTTTTGCAAAATAGGAAGAAATGGAAAAAGAAAATGGGCTTTGTGCCCTTGGGCGGATCGGCCAGAGGCGCGGCCCGACCAGTGGGCCGACCCAGCCAGCGCCAAGCGCAACAAGATGCGTGCCCGCCCTCCCATCTCAAACCTGACGGGCGGGGCCCGCGGAGAGAGAGAGAGGGCGCGGGAATGAGGAAGAGGATGACAGGCGGGGCCAGCCTGTCATCACTAACCCACGGACAGGGGGGTCGCGGCGCTCACCGGCGACGATGCAGGCCACGGCGAGCTCCGGCGAGTGCGGGGTTGGCTTCAGGGGGCTTCCGCACGTCGGTGGGTGGTGGACTTGGCCGGCGGGGGTGCCTGGTTCGCCGGCGGCGAGGTTTGCGGCCGAGGGGCTTCGGGTGGTGGTCGCCCTGGTCGACTCCGGCAGCTACAGAGAGGGGAAGCAAGGGGGAAACGATCAGTGGTGTGCAGGGGTTCCAGATCGAGGCAAAGGAGGAGCGGGGGAGGCTTCTACCTCGCGAACTCCGGCGAGCCGACGCGGCGGAGCTCGAGCTCGATCTCGAGCTTGGGCGGCTCTGGGGACAAACGGGCGGTGCAGGGGGAGGTTTTGAGGGTGCAGGAGGGGAGTGGTGAGGGTGGAAGGGCTCGGGGATGCCCTTAAGTAGGGGGACGGTGGTCCACCGTGGGCTCGTGCGCCGGCGAGCTCGTGCTCGTCGATACGGGCCTCGGGGGGCCACTGCACCGTGTCCAGGGGGTTTGCGGGGGTCGACTACGCCTAGAGGGAGAGAGAGAAGGAGCGGGGAGGGGGTCAGAGCACGCGCGTGTGAGCTCGCCCATTGGAGCGCTCGGGCGGCCATGGCGTGTGTGAGCAGAGGCGGGAGAGAGAGAGGGAGGAGGGGGCCGGCAGCGTGCCGTGTCCCGGACATCGAGGCACCTCGGGGGACACGAGGGGGAGGCCCGAGGTGGTCAGAGGCGTTAGGCGGGAGGCGGCTACGGTCGGGGAGCAAGATCAGAAGGCCAGCTCAGCGCCCATATGGCTGCCATGGCATTGTTTATGCCCTGGTGAGCGTGCCCTTTGATGTCTAGTGGCTCTAGGGGGGAGTAAAGAAGTGGGAGGAGGCTTTGGATGCTCTGGTGAGCTAGTGGAGTGAGGAGGGAGGAAGAAGGAGAGTGCAAAGGTGCTGACCAGAGAGAGAAAGAGGTGGTTTCACCCCTCCATTATTGAGCTGGGGTCTTGCCATTGATTCCAGAGGTGAAAGGGGTCTAGAAGAAGCTGTGGTAAAAATTAGAGCTCTCCAAGATTAGTAAAAGGGGTCAAAACAGTGGTTTTTGCAAAGTGTCAGAAGGTGTTTGATGTTGATTAGGGCAAGAAAATGATCTCCAATGGCCATGATACTCCACAGGGTGAAATTTCACTTGGAATTAGGGTGTGCCACAAAGTTTGAGCTCATTTGGGTAAAGTTGCCAATGCAACTTTGGCAAACCCTAGAAATCAACAGAATTGGTTTTGGGTAGATCTAGTTGAGTAAATCACTTCTCCTTGATGCACCACTTGGTGTGGTAGCCTCATTTGGTCATGTGAACATGCTCACAAAAGTTGAGGTCAAGGAGAGAAAGTTGGTAGTACAAACTTGTTCAAATTTGGTTCTGGTCAGAGAGGGTTTTGGGGCATTTTGGGGGACCAAAATGACCTTGATTGACATGTGGCTTTGCAAGATCATCACAATATGCATTTGTGACTTGCTGGAATTTTCCTGGATTTTTATGAAAATATTTCTTGTAGAAATATTTCAAATCCTTGAAATGGGCAGAAATGGTTTTGGGAGGTTTTGCCCATCTTCTGATCATAGCCATGTGTTGAAACTCATATATATGGAAAATATATGTCCACTGAGTTTCCCTGATTTTTCTCAAATATTTTTAAAGCTTTAAAATAATTTTAACCTATTTAAGACCATTTCTGGCCTTAAGAAAAAGCCTTTAAATAAAATAGAAAAATAACTTTTAAAATTATATTTTGTGGTTTCTGGGTATACTATATCTAGTAGGATTCAAATATACCTTTGGAAGGATTTTCACACCTTAAATCAAGTACTTGCAGTGCAATCCTCAATTCAGGGGTTTTTGGAAAACTAATTTTTGAAAATACTTTTTGGCCAAATTATTTTGTAGGAAAAATTCTATATTGCTTCTTATACATGGCATGATCATTGGGCAGATGCTTGGGGCAAGGAGATGAAATATAGGAGGTGAAGTAGTTGACTATATAGAGCACTTGCAAAAATCACAAAGGAAAGATCAACTCCAAAGATAAAAGCCAAATGATGCAAAAAGTTTTTGTTGGCCCAAATTTTCATGCTCTATTAATGCAAATAAACATGTCACAAAATGCAGGGTGTGACAGACCTACCCCCCTTACAAGAATCTCGTCCTCGAGATTCCTAAACTAGGCTTTAAAGAGATACGGAAACTCGGATCTGAGGTAGTCTTCACGCTCCCAAGTTGCTTCTGCTTCGGTGTGGTTGCTCCAGTGAACCTTGTAGTACTTGATCGTGCGGCTTCGAGTGCACCGCTCAGCCTCATCCAAGATGCGGATGGGCCTCTCACGGTAAGTCAAATCAGGTTGTAGGTCAATGGCTTGGTGATTGATGTCCTGGTAGAGATCAGGCTTGTCTGGGACTTGGAGACACTTCCGGAGTTGTGACACGTGGAATACGTTGTGCACATCGGATAGCTCAGGTGGTAGTTCCAATTGGTAAGCCACTTCTCCGCGCTGTGCGGTGATCTCGAAGGGGCCAATAAACCTTGGCGCGAGTTTTCCCTTAACGTGGAAACGCTTGGTTCCCTTAAGAGGAGTCACTCGCAGATATACATGATCTCCGACTTGGAAGTATACTTGTCGGCGACGAGTGTCGGCATAGCTCTTCTGTCTGGACTTAGCGGTCTTCAGTTGCTCTCTGACTAGCTGAACTTGCTCTTCTGCATCACGGAGGACTTCGGGTCCAAAGACTAGCCCTTCTCCGGTTTCGGACCAATTGAGGGGTGTGCGGCACTTGCGTCCATACAACACCTCAAATGGTGCCATCTGGAGGCTTGACTGATAACTGTTGTTGTAGGAGAACTCGGCAAAAGGGAGGCAATCTTCCCACCTAGCTCCATGAGCTAAGGCACAGGCTCGGAGCATATCTTCGAGTATCTGATTTACTCGTTCTGTCTGACCTTCGGTCTGTGGGTGGAAAGCAGTGCTGAAAGACAACTTGGTTCCCATGGCCTCTTGGAATTTCTTCCAGAATCTAGAGGTGAACTGGGTTCCTCGGTCCGACACGATCTCTTTGGGGACACCATGAAGGCTTACGATTCTGTTGATGTACAGAATTGCCAGCTGGTTGCCATCATAGGTAGTCTTTACCGGAATGAAATGGGCTACTTTAGTCAAATGATCGACTATTACCCAGATGGAGTCATGCCCCTTGTTCGATCTAGGTAGTCCAGTAATGAAATCCATTCCGATCTTATCCCATTTCCACTCAGGAACTTTGAGGGGTTGGAGCAATCCAGCAGGTCGCTGATGTTCAGCTTTGACCCTTTGGCATACATCACACTTTGCAACATAGGAGGCAATCTCCCTCTTCATGCCATGCCACCAGAATCTTTCCTTCAGGTCTTGATACATCTTGGTTCCTCCGGGGTGAATGGAATACGGGGTGTCATGAGCTTCTTGCAAGATCAGATTCTTGAGCTCAATCTTGTTGGGTACACAGATGCGATTCCCAAACCACACAGTTCCTTGCTCATCCTCTGAGAATCCCGGGGCCTTGCCTGCTTTGATCTTTCTCTTGATGCCTTCAATGCTCTCATGTCCCTTCTGAGCTTCCTTAATGTCATTCATCAGGGTAGGCTTGACTTCAAGGTTGGCTAAGAATCCTGGTGCAACCAGTTCCAACTCGAAGCTTTCAAGCTCGTCATACAAGGCGGGTAGTCTTTCCTTGAGCATAGCATTCAAGGAACAAGCCTTTCTGCTTAATGCATCCTCTACCACATTAGCCTTTCCAGGGTGGTATTGAACGCTGAGGTCATAATCCTTGATCAACTCTAGCCATCTTCTCTGCCTCATGTTCAATTCCTTCTGAGTGAAAATATACTTCAGACTTTTGTGATCTGTATATATCTCACACCGCTTCCCTAGGAGGTAATGTCGCCATGTCTTCAGGGCATGAACTACAGCTGCTAACTCGAGATCATGAGTAGCATAGTTCTCTTCATGAGGCCGCAGTTGCCTTGAAAGGTAAGCTACGACTCTGCCTTCCTGCATCAGAACACCTCCCAGTCCAGTTTTTGACGCATCACAATATATCACAAACTCCTTGTGTATATCCGGCGTGGCCAAAACTGGGGCGGTGGTCAACCTCTTCTTCAGCTCCTGGAAGCTCTCTTCACACTTCGGCGTCCATTCGAACTTCTTGTCCTTCTTCAAGAGCTGAGTCATGGGTCGGGCAATGCTTGAGAATCCTTCAACGAACTTGCGGTAATATCCCGCGAGTCCGAGGAAGCTTCTGACTTCCTTCACATTGCTTGGGGATTGCCATTCAGTCACGGCTGCAATCTTAGCGGGGTCGACTGACAATCCTTCTTTAGTCAAAACATGACCCAAGAATCCAACTTCATGTAGCCAAAATTCACACTTGCTGAACTTGGCATACAGTTGGTGCTCTCGAAGCTTGTCTAGGACCATCCTCAAGTGTTGCTCGTGCTCTTCCTCCGACTTCGAGAAGACAAGAATGTCATCTATGAAGACGACGACAAACTTGTCCAAATATTCCATGAAGACCTTATTCATGAGGCACATGAAGTAAGCTGGGGCATTGGTCAATCCAAAGGACATGACCGTGCACTCATACAGGCCATATCTGGTTACAAATGCCGTCTTCGGAATATCTTGGGGTCTGATCTTCAGCTGATAGTACCCAGATCTGAGGTCAATCTTGGAGAACACCTTGGCTCCATTAAGTTGATCAAACAGATCTTCAATCTTGGGGAGTGGATACTTGTTCTTGATTGTAACTTCATTGAGGGAGCGGTAGTCGATGCATAAGCGGATGGTACCGTCCTTCTTTGTCACAAACAGAACAGGCCATCCCCAAGGGGAGGCACTAGGGCGGATAAATCCTTTCCTCAACTGCTCTTCTAGCTGCTTCTTCAATTCCGCCAACTCTTCCGATCCCATTCTATAAGGCTTCTTATAGATGGGTCCTGCTCCGGGCATGAGCTCGATGATGAACTCGATGTCTCGGTCAGGAGGCATTCCTGGTAGCTCATCAGGAAAGACATCGGGGTATTCGCATACTACTGGCACTTGATCCAGTCCAACTTCTGACAGACAGTTGACTAGGGTGCCTTGAGCAGAGGAGGAGTTGGGAGCAAACTTAACTTCAACTCCTTGGTCATTGGTCATTGTGACAGTCCGGTTGGCACAATCTAACAAGCCTTGGTGCTTGATGAGCCAATCCATTCCTAAGATCACATCCAAGCCTTGCGATCTTAGGATGATAAGGTCTGCTTGGAAGTCTACCCCATTAATGACAATCCCGACTCCTTTACATCCTATCTTGGCTCTCATCTCTGCTCCGGGGTTTGTACCACCATAGGGTTATTCAGGGTGTAGGGTCATGCCACTTTTAAATGCAAACTTTTGGGTGACAAATGAATCGTTGCTCGAGAATCAAACAAGGCGATTGCGGTGTTGAATTGACAGGAAGGCATTACAAAGACGACGTCCGGTCTTCCAGGCTTCTTCGGCGATGACATGATTCACACGACCCTTGCCGTTGTTGGGCTGATTATGGGAGCTTGGTTCCTTGGTGGCATTCCACGGCCTTGTCCCGGTTCTACGCATTGGGGCGGCAGGCGTCGGGCTTCTTGTTGGGGCAATTCTTGGAGTAGTGTCCTGGCTGACCACATCCAAAGCAAGTGACTTGGTTGGGGTTGCTGCTCCTGCCGGCATTGTTATTGGGGTTGTTGTAAGCTGGCCTGGGGTTGGCATACTGCTGGGGTGGATAATTGGTGCGGGGTGCAGGAGCTCTTGGCTGCTGATAGGTTGGCTTGACTGGGGCTGGCTGCCACGGGCGAGGCTTCTGGTTGCTGGAGCTACCCTTGCTGATCATCTTGCGCTTACGGGAATCATCCAAAGCACGTCGCTTGTCCTCAAGCATGAGTGCCTTGTTCACCATATCAGGAAAGGTCTGGCAGTCACACACAACAAGCGAGTACTGCAGAGTCTGGTTAAGGCCTTCCATGAAGCGCTCCCTTTTGGCAGCATCAGTGCTGACATCTTCAGGGGCATACCTTGAGAGAACACTGAACTTTTGCATGTAGTCCTTGACTGTGCTGCTACCTTGCTTCAGGGCTCGGAACTCACGCTTCTTGATGGCCATGCTCCCAGAAGGAATGTGGGCCTTGCGGAATTGAGAAACAGTAAAATGGAGCGAGCTACGTCTCCTCTCAGTGTTTTTCGCTACACCCGCCATCCGATCGCGATCTCAACGGACCAGATCTCTACCATCGTCCCACAACGCCAGCTTGGGCTTTTCCAATTGCTCGACTCACTTCTAGGTAGGCAGCCCACATGACAGGGCTGCTGCTCCGCGAAACGATCGAGCACTTTGCTCGTGAATTGGGCTAACATGTACGGATGTTCTATGGGCTTTCTTTCTCGTATTTTATCTTACGTGCTCGGCGTCCATTATTAGGCTCGGTGGCGGAGCTCGGCTTTCTCCCTCCGTAACCGCTGCTTGTCGTGCGCGTTTTCCTTGCGCCACGGTGTGTCGTGAGCAGCGCCCCTCCCTCTTCACCCAAATCCATGGCTGCCATGACTCGCCCACACACGTCGCTTCACCCAAATCCATGGCGGAGATTTACCCCATGGATCTTGAAGGACGCCTTGAAATTGGTCAGCAGGGCACTTGACTTGTAGATCCAATGCTGTCGCGAGAAGAGAACTGCAAATCCTACTCCACCCATGAAACCCATGCCAGCCGCCACCAATGGTCGATTTTCATCACCTCAACCATCCTTGATTACAACGCGATGGAATGCAGGAGCAACCCTCCTCCCACATCCTTGGTGCTCGAGAACGTTCATCTATTGTGCAATGCCTCTCTATTATTTGTTCTCAGGTTGACTATCGGAAAGCAATATTTTCAACTTTTTCCGTGGATCAGTCTCCATGGCGTGCACCGGCCTCATTTGCAGGAGGTTGAAGTTTTTTAGCACGGATTAAAATTAACATAGTAAATCTTCGATATATATGTGCACGTTAATGGTAAGCTGAATTCCAATTGACAGAGACACTATAATACTTTCATCCGGAACACTATAGTAAAACGAATTCCAGTTCCAGGCCAAAGTATTACATGGAGTGCAAGGTGAGTGCTCATGTCTTAGCGGAACCAGTTGCCCAAGATTGCAAATCTGAACCTGATCTTACTTTATTAATTAAAGAAATGACCGATGGAGTGGCAATAGACAAGAAGATGTGGATAACCTTGGAAGTACACCTGATTGATCGAGTGAGATAACAAGAAAGCAACAACTTAGGAAGAGGTTGCTGCTGCTTTGGAATGTCATGAACGGTGTCAAGTACACGACACCTCTGTGGAGAATTTCATAGGTGACATGGAATTGGCAAATGTATCTATTTATTCCTAGAAGGATTTGACAAGGCCGCATGATCATGCCCACCTGTTGTATAAAAGGAAGAGGTTGTGTCAGATCACCATGTCTTGCCTATATTTGAAGTCATCAAAACCGTTCAAAATTTCTTCGATGTTTGTAGTGTTTAGATTTTTATAGATAAATTTATTATATGTTATTAATATGGGCGGGCGCGGCAAAGCGCGTCTTTATGTTCTAGTTCTGCCTTGAAGTCATTCCAAGTGATGTTACGCTCAGCATGCATGGCCTTAAATCCATCCCACCAAGCTCTGGCAGTTCCCCCAAGACTGTGAGCGGCATAAGACACCCTCTCACGGTCCTCAGTGCATCCGACTAGTTCCAGCAGATCCTCAATGGTGTGGACCCAGTCGTCTGCATCCAGGGGTTCAGCAGTCTCGATGAAGGTGGGTGGTGCATGCTTCTTGAACTCCACCAGCGTGGAACGTCCAGCGCCGTTTCCCGCCGGCTGGCGGTTGACAGCTTGAGCAATCATCTGGAGGGCTGCAGTGTTGGCTTGGCGTTCCTCTCGGAAGGCTTGGAGAAGTTGAGCCATGTCCATGCTTGGAGGTGGTGGCGGAGGTGGATCTTGTACTTGGTTTTGGTCCTGACTGGCTCCTTCTCCGGCTTCTTGCTGCTGGGTAGAGGTACCAGTACGGGTTACAACAGGCATCCTGTTGGAGCGATCAAGGTCTCATGATTGGGAAAGATAGGGGAAAGTAATGATGATGGGATGCCTAGTAAGGGGGCTGGTATGACACTAATTGTTTTCATGCAAGGGCCAAAAGGCCAAACACATTCATTAAAATCCAAATGGGTGATGTAGTCGTTTACAACTTCCCGTAGGAAAGTACGACGTCCATCAAACACATCAAAAGCAAACATGACACTACATGGTTTCATATGAACCATTACAAGGACTCGACTTCGCATAGGGATACACGGCCTATCCTACCGCAGGGGTTACATAACGGGCATATCCGGGTTGAGAATGATGCCTAAGTGGTGGAATGCTCGGTCGTGTAGTCTGGCTCTTCTGGGTCTTCCTCCTCTTCATCGGTGGCCTGACTTTCTTCTTCACTTGAAGAGGTGGGGGAGTGGAGGAGCTCAACACGGCGTTGCTTTGCCGGTGGTGCGAAGAGCTCGCGGTATTCCTTTGCGGTCATGCGGTGTTGTTGGGGTGGTTCTCCATCCTTCGGAGGTCTTCCGCCTCGGTATGCAATTGCGGGCTGTCCAGGGGGAGCACCTTCCTTCTTGATCCTATCCGTCTTCTCTAGAGCTTGGTGAAGAAGTGCCTTGGTCACATGAAGTTCCTTCCGAAGTTCCATCGACTCCAAGGCCAAGTGTTGCGCCAAACTATCGGCACAAAGGCTGAAGTAGGTCTGGAATTGAAGTGGAAGTCCTTCCTCTAATGGTGGAGCTGGTGCACTGCTCTCATCCTCACCTTCCTTCCGATAAGGCAAGAAACGGGTTGCCACCTCGTCTGCCATCTCTGGAAGAAGGTCTCGGAGGCGAGTGAGTGCCTTGAGGGTTGCCGTCTCGACGGCAAGAACTAGTGTTGCCATCTGCGGTCCCTCGAAGAACCAGCTTGTTGGAGAGTCATTGGCCTTCACGATCACTTCCACCTGATACTCCGTCTTGGTGTCGCTGACCCAATGCTCATGGTAGGTGTAAATGGGGGCTCGGTGAAACTGGCACTTCTTGAGGCTGTCCTCGAGAAGCACGGGAAATCCAGTTGTCAGGAAGTCTTCGGGTACGCCAGCCATCTACAAGGGTTGAATGGGAGAGGTCAATAAGGAAACATATCTTGGGTGATTAAGCTTAGAAAAGAAGAGAGGTTTAGATGGTCTCAAACTAACTAACGCCCATGCTAACTAAGGCTTCCTATAGTCAGGATGGCTCTGATACCAGCTCTGTGTGGACCCCGACTCATAAGTCGAGATCACCGAATGCACGTGTACAGTGATCCCAGAGATCAATGCTCACTGAACACACAGAAGCTGAATAACAAGAGTCTTACATCCATACATACCGTCTTACACAAATTATGACCATATTGGTCAAGTCTTACATGGATAAAGCCTTAAGGGCTGAACATCGAATGAAACACAACAGCGGAAATCTTCGTCGATAGATAGAACCCATGCCATCTGCCTTAACCCTACAGGCATTCTGACTGGGAAGCGTCCTAGTTCGCATGATCGTCTCCAAAGAATTCTTCTTCGAACTACTGCCCTTCCATGCCTGGCCAATTAAATAACCAGTGGCAAGCCAATGAGTACTTTGAATGTACTCGCAAGCAACCCATGTTTGGTTCAAGGCTCAACAATGCATGACATAGGTAATTTTTGAGGAAAGCTAGTTTTAAGTGCATTGACATGTTCAATAACTTGTAAGACATGCATCAGGAGAAATTAAGTAACCATGAGGACAAGTTACAGATATCAACATAAATAGAGAGGGCACCAACCCAACTCAATCATGTCAAGTCCTTGACTTGATCCAAGTATTTCTCCCCACTTATCCCACACACACATTGGTTTGAAAACACATGGACATAGTTTAAGCAGCACCGCCCAACTGTCCTCCACCGTGGGCTCGTGCGCCGGCGAGCTCGTGCTCGTCGGTACGGGCCTCGGGGGGCCACTGCACCGTGTCCAGGGGGTTTGCGGGGGTCGACTACGCCTAGAGGGAGAGAGAGAAGGAGCGGGGAGGGGGTCAGAGCGCGCGCGTGTGAGCTCGCCCATTGGAGCGCTCGGGCGGCCATGGCGCACGTGTGAGCAGAGGCGGGAGAGAGAGAGAGGGAGGAGGGGGGCGGCAGCGTGCCGTGTCCCGGACGTCGAGGCACCTCGGGGGACACGAGGGGGAGGCCCGAGGTGGTCAGAGGCGTTGGGCAGAGGGCGGCTACAGTCTTGGGGAGCGATCAGAAGCAGCCTCAGAGCCTATATGGCTGCCATGGCATTGTTTATGCCCTGGTGAGCGTGCCCTTTGATGTCTAGTGGCTCTAGGGGGGAGTAAAGAAGTGGGAGGAGGCTTTGGATGCTCTGGTGAGCCAGTGGAGTGAGGAGGGAGGAAGAAGGAGAGTGCAAAGGTGCTGACCAGAGAGAGAAAGAGGTGGTTTCACCCCTCCATTATTGAGCTGGGGTCTTGCCATTGATACCAGAGGTGAAAGGGGTCTAGAAGAAGCTGTGGTAAAAATTAGAGCTCTCCAAGATTAGTAAAAGGGGTCAAAACAGTGGTTTTTGCAAAGTGTCAGAAGGTGTTTGATGTTGATTAGGGCAAGAAAATGATCTCCAATGGCCATGATACTCCACAGGGTGAAATGTCACTTGGAATTAGGGTGTGCCACAAAGTTTGAGCTCATTTGGGTAAAGTTGCCAATGCAACTTTGGCAAACCCTAGAAATCAACAGAATTGGTTTTGGGTAGATCTAGTTGAGTAAATCACTTCTCCTTGATGCACCACTTGGTGTGGTAGCCTCATTTGGTCATGTGAACATGCTCACAAAAGTTGAGGTCAAGGAGAGAAAGTTGGTAGTACAAACTTGTTCAAATTTGGTTCTGGTCAGAGAGGGTTTTGGGGCATTTTGGGGGACCAAAATGAACTTGATTGACATGTGGCTTTGCAAGATCATCACAATATGCATTTGTGACTTGCTGGAATTTTCCTGGATTTTTATGAAAATATTTTTGTGGAAATATTTCAAATCCTTAAAATGGGCAGAAATGGTTTTGGGAGGTTTTGCCCATCTTCTGATCATAGCCATGTGTTGAAACTCATATATATGGAAAATATATGTCCACTGAGTTTCCCTGATTTTTCTCAAATATTTTTAAAGCTTTAAAATAATTTTAACCTATTTAAGACCATTTCTGGCCTTAAGAAAAAGCCTTTAAATAAAATAGAAAAATAACTTTTAAAATTATATTTTTGTGGTTTCTGGGTATACTATATCTAGTAGGATTCAAATATACCTTTGGAAGGATTTTTCACACCTTAAATCAAGTACTTGCAGTGCAATCCTCAATTCAGGGGTTTTTGGAAAACTAATTTTTGAAAATACTTTTTGGCCAAATTATTTTGTAGGAAAAATTCTATATTGCTTCTTATACATGGCATGATCATTGGGCTGATGCTTGGAGCAAGGAGATGAAATATAGGAGGTGAAGTAGTTGACTATATAGAGCACTTGCAAAAATCACAAAGGAAAGATCAACTCCAAAGATAAAAGCCAAATGATGCAAAAAGTTTTTGTTGGCCCAAATTTTCATGCTCTATTAATGCAAATAAACATGTCACAAAATGCAGGGTGTGACAACAAGAAAGTGAGTGGGAGTACTACAACATTTCTGATAAGTATATGTATGACATATTGTTGATCGGAAATAATGTAGAATTATTCTCCAAAGCATAAAGGAGTGTTTGAAAGGAGTTTTTCAAAGAAAGACCTCGGTAAAGCTGCTTACATATTGAGCATCAAGATCTATAGAGATAGATCAAGATGCTTGATAAGTTTTTTCAATGAGTACATACCTTGACAATATTTTGAAGTAGTTCAAAATAGAACAGTCAAAGAAAGAGTTCTTGCCTGTGTTACAAGGTGTGAAATTGAGTAAGACTCAAAACCCGACCACGGCAGAAGATAGAAAGAGAATGAATGTCATTCCCTATGCCTTGGCCATAGGTTCTATAAAGTATGCCATGCTGTGTACCAGTTCTATTGTATACCCTACACTGATTTTGGCAAGGGAGTACAATAGTGATCTAGGAGTAGATCACTGGACAGCGGTCAAAGTTATCCTTAGTGGAATAAGGATATGTTTCTCGATTATGGACGTGACAAAAAGGTTCGTCGTAAAGAGTTACGTCGATGCAAGTTTTGACACCGATCTGGATGACTCTAAGTCTTGATCTAGATACATATTGAAAGTGGGAGCAATTAGCTAGAGTAGCTCCGTGCAGAGCATTGTAGACATAGAAAATTGCAAAATACATAACGGATCTGAATGTGAAAGACCCGTTGACTAAGATTCTCTCACAAGCAAAACATGATCACACCATAGTACTCTTTGGTTGTTAATCACATAGCGATGTGAACTAGATTACTGAATCTAGTAAACCCTTTGGGTGGTGATCACATATCGATGTGAACTATGGGTGTTAATCACATGGTGATGTGAACTATTGCTGTTAAATCACATGGTGATGTGAACTAGATTATTGACTCTAGTGCAAGTGGGAGACTGAAGGAAATATGCCCTAGAGGCAATAATAAAGTTATTATTTATTTCCTTATTTCATGATAAATGTTTATTATTCATGCTAGAATTGTATTAACCGGAAACATAATACATGTGTGAATACATAGACAAACAGAGTGTCACTAGTATGCCTCTACTTGACTAGCTCATTAATCAAATATGGTTATGTTTCCTAACCATGGACAAGGAGTTGTTATTTGATTAATGGGATCACATCATTAGGAGAATGATCTAATTGACATGACCCATTCCGTTAGCTTAGCATACAATCATTTAGTATGTTGCTATTGCTTTCTTCATGACTTATACATGTTCGTATGACTATGAGATTATGCAACTCCCGTTTGCCGGAGGAACACTTTGTGTGCTACCAAACGTCACAACGTAACTGGGTGATTATAAAGGAGCTCTAAAGGTGTCTCCAAAGGTAGATGTTGGGTTGGCGTATTTCGAGATTAGGATTTGTCACTTCGATTGTCGGAGAGGTATCTCTGGGCCCTCTCGGTAATGCACATCACATAAGCCTTGCAAGCATTGCAACTAATGAGTTAGTTGTGAGATGATGTATTACGGAATGAGTAAAGAGACTTGCCGGTAACGAGATTGAACTAGGTATTGGATACCGACGATCGAATCTCGGGCAAGTAACATACCGATGACAAGGGGAACAACGTAAGTTGTTATGCGGTCTGACCGATAAAGATCTTCGTAGAATATGTAGGAGCCAATATGGGCATCCAGGTCCCGCTATTGGTTATTGATCAGAGACATGTCTCGGTCATGTCTACATTGTTCTCGAAACGTAGGGTCCGCACGCTTAAGGTTTCGATGACAATTATATTATGAGTTTATGAGTTTTGATGTACCGAAGGAGTTCGGAGTCCCGGATGAGATCGGGGACATGACGAGGAGTCTCGAAATGGTCGAGACGTAAAGATCGATATATTGGACGACTATATTCGGAGTTCGGAAAGGTTCCGAGTGATTCGGGTATTTTTCGGAGTACCGGAGAGTTATGGGAATTCGTATTGGGCCTCATTGGGCCATACGGGAAAGGAGAGAAAGGGCCAAAAGGGTGGCCGCACCCCTCCCCTTGGACTAGTCCGAATTGGACTAGGGAGGGGGGGGGGGGCGCCCCCTTCCTTCCTTCTCCTTCTCTCTTCCCTTTCCTTCTCTCCTACTCCCACTACATGGAAGGACTCCTAGTTGGACTAGGAAAAGGGGAATCCTACTCCCGGTGGGAGCAGGACTCCCCTTGGCGCGCCCAAACCTAGGGCCGGCCTCCTCCCTCCCTTGCTCCTTTATATACGGGGGCAGGGGGCACCCCATAGATACACAACTTGATCTTCGTGATCGTTCCTTAGCCGTGTGCGGTGCCCCCCTCCACTATATTCCACCTCGGTCATATCGTTGCGGTGCTTAGGCGAAGCCCTGCGTCGGTAGTACATCAAGATCGTCACCACGCCGTCGTGCTGACGGAACTCCTCCCCGACGCTTTGCTGGATCGGAACCCGGGGATCGTCATCAAGCTGAACGCGTGCCAAGAACTCGGAGGTGCCGGAGTAACGACGCTTGGATTGGTCGGATCGGGAAGACGTACGACTACTTCCGCTACGTTGCGTCAACGCTTCCGCTTCGGTCTACGAGGGTACATAGACAACACTCTCCCCTCTCGTTGCTATGCATCACCATGATCTTGCGTGTGCGTAGGAAATTTTTGAAATTACTACGTTCCCCAACAGTTCCAAGAGCTGAGAACGACATTGCGGATGGCCTGTCAAGGTGCGCCGCACTAAAGTTGCCTGTGGAACCAGGGATCTTTGTGCTCAAGCTGACTCAACCATCCGTAACACCGTCAACTGGACAGAGCAAGAAGAGGAAGTTGGTTTCGGGTGACTACTTTCCGGCAGAGCTCCCCGAAGCCGCCGCCAAGAAAGTCCCCAAGATCGACGCCAAGAGTGCTGAGGAGCAGTTTGCTCCGGCAAGCCTTAGGGTTTGTTCCGTTGAAGCAAACGCTCCCGACAAGTTTTGCTCCGGCAAGCTTGCCGGGGAGCATCAAGCTCCGGCAGAGCCGCAGGTTCTCGCCGTAGAAGCTGAAGTTCCCGCAACAGCAGATGTGCCTTTAGTCCTTGTTGTCGAGCCGCAAGCTCCAGCATGGGCACAGCAAATTGTCCGTTTCCTTCAGACAGGAGATCTTCCCGAAGAGCAAGAAGAAGCGGAAAGAGTAGCCCGGCAGTCTAGTATGTACTAGTTTGTCGACGACACACTGTATAGAAGAAGGCTCAACGGTGTGAAATTGAAGTGTATTCCCCGGGAAGACGGATAGAAGCTGTTGGCAGAGATACATGGAGGCATATGTGGTCACCACATTGGCGCAAGAGCACTTGCCGGCAAAGCGTTCCGGCAAGGTTTCTTCCGCCGACAGCCCTCCAGGATGCTGCGCACAAGTAACCAAGTGTGAAGTGTGCCGCCCATTCCAAACAGATACACCAGCCAGCTCAAGCTCTCCAGACGATCCCTTTATCCTGGCCATTTTCGGTCTGGGGGCTCGACATCCTCGGCCCCTTCCCCCGAGCTGTCGGGGGCTTTGAGTACTTGTACGTTGCAATCGACAAGTTCACAAAGTGGCCGGAAGTGGAACCAGTGAGGAAGGTGACGGCACAATCAGCAGTCAAGTTCTTCAGGTCGATTGTTTGCCGCTTCGGAATCCCTAACAGGATTATCACCGACAACGGCACACAATTTACGAGCCGCACCTTCATGCAGTACGTCCAAGACCTTGGCGCCAAGGTCTGCTTCGCTTCTGTTGCTCACCCGAGAAGCAACGGTCAAGCGGAGAGGGCAAACGCTGAAGTGCTGTGTGGACTCAAGACCAGAACTTTCGACAGGCTGCACGAGTGCGGAAGAAACTGGATCGAGGAGCTGCCGGTGGTTCTTTGGTCGATCAGGACGACGCCAAATCGAGCCATCGCCGCACACCTTCGCCTAGTCTATGGAGCAAGCAGTTATCCCCACGGAACTCGTGATACGGGTCACCTCAAGTGCTCGCTATGATGAGCTTGAGCAAGAGCAGCTGCGTGAAGATGACGCGCTGCTCCTTGAGGAAGATCGTCTTCAGGCCGCTGTGCGAGCTGCTCGCTACCAGCAAGCTTTGCACCGCTACCATAGCCACAATGTTAGCGCCAGAAGTCTCGAGGAAGGCGACCTTGTTCTTCGGCGCATTCAGTCTGCCAAGAATTCCAACAAGTTGACGCCGAAGTGGGAAGGCCCTTACCGGGTGAAACGAGTCACTAGGCCTGGCGCTGTCCGCCTTGAGACCGAAGATGGCGTTCCGGTGAGCAACTCCTGGAATATAGAGCATCTTCGTAAGTTTTACCCATAAGGTGCGGTTGTCGGACCCTGTTCCGGCAACCACCTTTTTGTACAAGTCTTGCCGCTGTTGCATGTAATCCTTTGTACAAAGCCGGGCGCAGACCCCATGCATAAGTGGAGCGCTGGCGCCCTAAGTTATAGCATGCATGCTAGATCGAGTCTCGTCCTTGGTTAGGGTCGATAGTGCTTAACAGCGGCTAACCCCTAGCTAGAGGTCGGGTGTGCGTCCCTTTGCTGTTCTTTCGTTTCCTTGGTCCGCAGGATTCGCATATCTTGGCCGGACCACTTGAGGACGAAAGAGAGAAGAAGGACGGACCAACATATGGACCCCGGCAAGCCAGCGTTGCCGGGGGCTGCAAGTACAAAGATTCACCCACGGCAAACCAGAGTTGCCGGGGGCTGCAATCTCAGATAAGTTTTTCATCCCTTATCATGCATTCTCTTACGGGCTGAGGAATGCGAAACCTCGTTTCTTCCTAAAAACTACCGTGCTCCCTTGACTCTAGGCCCTAGGGCTCGTTCCCGGGGCCGGGTTCGGTCGTAGTCGCGGCAGCAAAGGGACGAAACGAGGAGCCTGAACCCTCCTCATCCCTGCCTCCGCCAAAAGCGCAAGAAAGGTCGAGCGACGCGGGAAGATGGCAGGGCCTGCTGCCGGGCAAAGTGTCTATCTTAAAGATATAAAGGATTCGCTCCTTGACGTGGGTTCCACCCGCAAGACAAGTGACCCGGCAAGCATCCCCTTTTCATTAAAAACATTCCACTCAGGTACAGTCTATAGAGAATGAAAAACATGAAAGAGGGGATTACAAGTTTTAAATGCAGCTAATGCCCGAGGGCTTACAAATTAAAAAGAGATAAGGTGCCCGTAATCCTTTTCTTGTCCCTCTCTTCAGGAGGTAGGACAAGGAGGCGAAAAGGGCAAAAGGTGCGCCTAGGCGAGCTACGGGTGGCAGAAGACACCAAGAGAACGTCCCAGGGCGGATGGTGATGGCGACGCCGGAAGCGGGGCTCGAAGATGAGGCGGCGGGACGTCAGCACGCTGTCGAGGGCACCACGCCCCCGTACTCCGAGTTGACGGCCTTGCCGCCCGCCCTCTTCCTCTTCCACAGCCTCCCTACGCCAGCTGCCCAAGGAGACGGCCCCGCGGATTTCAAGGAGACGGCGACACGGATGATGGGGTCGCCGGTGCCGCTCGGAGCGACGCTCGACACCTAGTCGGACCCGTCATCCTGCCGCCCGTTCCCCCCCTTCGTCGCCGCTGCTGTCCTCCTCGTCACTCTCGCTCGAGGAGGAGCCTTCGCTATCGGAGGAGCTCTCCACGCAGCACCTTGCGCGAGTACCGAAGCACCCGAAGACCTTGACGGAGAGGAGACCGCCGTCCATCAGCTTAAAATGGAGGGTGAGTCCCTCCGTCAAGCTGTGGATGCGGGCGAACGTCTTCCACCCTCGGCCAAGATACATCACATTAGGGGCTGGGAAATCAACGCGGACTCGCGTGCCGCTGATTCCATAACCCCTCATGTGCAACCTCAGTGTTTCGGGCGGATCCGACTCCATTTAGCTTGCAAAGGGAGTTGGGAGTCGGAGGCGACGACGAGGCGGCCAACGCAGCCTGATGAAGAACTCGCAAGGGTCGTCTCCGATATGGACCGCCATGGGAAGAGGAGCCGCTAGCGGAGGCGAAGCCGGTGCGCCGCCCTGTCCGCCTCTTCCCCGAGCGCCTCGGCCTCGTCCTCGACCTCGCCCACGGCCTCGCCCCCTCCCTCTTCCCCTTACGGCTGGCTCCGCCACCACGGGTGCGAGGGGAGGAGGGGCGCGTTGCCTAGCGGCGACCCTCGCCGCCACTGTCGAAGGACCGGGGTTCCCTTTCTCCATGGCGAAGGAGAGAGAAGAGAGAAGAAGCTGAAGGAAAGAGGAGATGAAAGAATGCGGGTTTCCGTTCCCCCCCTCTCGCTCCTTATAAAGGAGCGGGGTGGGGGCTCGGCCGCCCCGCTCAGCCAATCAAGGCGAAGGAGGAGCAGGGAGCTGGGACCGACCCGCTGCCTCGACCCACGACGGCCCGGATTCCCGCCTCCACCGTCGCCACCCCAAGTGCATGGAAGCCGCGTGGCAGGCGTGCAGAACTGAGGCGACGGGTGAGGCGACCTCTTCCCTTCCCCCGTGATCGTGGGGAGTGGACGCCTCGAAGACTACGCCTCGGCCCCGTCCAGTAAATGAACCACGCCTCCACGCCTCCCTCCATTTATGGGGGAGGCGCAAACCGCCCACGATCTCCCCCACGACGCCGCGCTCGACGCGTGTCGTGCGGTGTGGGCGCGGTGGGTACGGAGCAGGATGCGGCGTGGCCCGGGCCGCGTGTGCCCGTGCACTGTTTTGGGCCTGGCCCAACAACGCTCGGCACCGTGTGTGGCCCAGGCACGGGGGCTCCTGTCGGTGTACTAAAGTAGGGGTACCTTAGCATCCCGAACTTGTTCACGGGCAGTCGCAGCGCCCCGCGGCAAGGCTTGCCGGGCGACCGCCAAGATCCTCCGTGCTTCCTCTGAAGCCATTCAAGAACAAAGTATTCAAGTTAAGGAAATGAGGCCCCGGCAAGAGGAGCTTGCCGGGAAGGCCAACCAAGGCCCCGGCAAGATGAGCTTGCCGGGAAGAGCAGCCAAGGTCCCGGCAAGAGGAGGTTGCCGGGCGCGACAAGATGACGACCGCGGCAAGACGCTTGCCGCAGCAAGCAGCCACTCTGTACCCGCGCTCCAGCTCATCCACCAACGTGTCGCTCTGGGACCATCCCAGGCGCACGTGGCGGGCGACTGTGCAGCCAGGGGTATGCGGTGGCGCGCAGCGATGACAAGATAGCCATCGTGGCGGACGGTGGCGCACCTGACGGTCCCTTTTCGCACTGTTTGGGCGACGCCGACGGGCATTTAATGCCCTTGTCCCCTGCCGTCAGGGTTAGGTGTGAAGCACTGTACAAGTAGCTGTACCAACTACAACTCTTTTCCATTTTTGCCCTCCTACGTTGCCACCTGTTGGTAACCCCTTGAGCATATAAAAGGAGGACCATGCGCAATGTAGGGGGGGGGGGGTTGAAAGCCATTTACGCTCGGTCTCGTTAGCAGCTGGTGTGTACTGTAGCTCCCAGCGCTCCTGAGCAAGAAACCAATACAATCCACAAAGCAGCAAGAGGGTTTTACGATCCGCGGCGGCCCGGCCGGGTAAACCGCTTCGTGTGTGTCGCCGATCTGCTCTTTGCGCCTCCGCCTCGCCGAACCGAAAAGGGGCTCCGGTCCCATAGGTGTTCGTGGAGCCAGTTTCCCCGACACAAGGCAAACCTCGCGAGGTCCTCGTGACATGAGCCATGACGATCGAGACCAGGCGGGCGCCTGGCGGGCGCCAGCCCGTGCAATGTCCTTGTTTCCCCTTTGGTGCTAATGGAGCAAGCGCAGGCGCGGAGTACCCAGGCATCAAGGAAAGGTTTCCATATCGGTCTAACGAGACCAAGACCAGCAGGACGGCAAAATGGAGGTCACCATGGAGCCCAAGACGGCGTCACCACCAGAGCCTTTTGCAGGAGAAGACCGCTTTTGTCAGGATAAGTTGTACTAGCTGTCCCCGTTCGAATTGGCCGTTGTTGGCTCCCTTCCCGCTCAATATTTGGGTAGAGGACCAGGGCCTATATAAGTAGAACTAGCCACCACAGTAGCGGGGAGGGGAATGAGATCTAGAGCCAACCCTTAGCCACACACCGAGCACAAGAACTCCTCAACCTCAAGAGGCGGTTCTTCTCCCCTTTTACTGTTCATCATCAGCCCAAGAGGCAATCCACCACCACCACACTAGAGTAGGGTATTACACCACAACGGTGTCCCGAACCAGTATAAATCTCGTGTCTTTGCGATTGTGAGTTCATCGAGCTTGTTCTTGAGATCTTAGCTAGTCAGGACGCGGATCGGTAGGAGGGAAAGGACTTCGTGCGCACCCCAGTATTCGAACCTTGAGGGTTTTGCCGGAACCCGTGATCCAAGATCCTCCTCTCTCTCGCTGGCACCAGAGTGCCATCGGGAGGGGAATCATCGCTGCGGTGATCGTCTTCATCAACATCACCATCATCATCACCATCCTCATCTCTTTTACGCGGTCTACTCTCCCGCACCCCGCTGTAATCCCTAGTTGAACATGGTGCTTTATGCCACCTACTAGATGGAAAGTGCGGCTTGCCGCACCCCGCACCCCTGCTGGGTGCGGTCACATATACCCTGACACGGTATGTCAGGGTTCAAAATCGATAGGTTTACATGTTAAGAAACTGAGAATGCCTTCATAGATAACATAACTGTGTCCAATACATGGCATCCAGGCAGTGCAATCCGCGAGGGTGCATGTCTCAACATTTGACCGAAGCATGTAACAACAAGCCAATAGGAACCAAGTATAGCATTTGTACTTATACATGATGATAATGAAGTAAAGAAACATTCAATTGCGACAGAAGTAAAACAGAGTGTTTCTCAAGATCAACATCAGATTATATACAGGATCAAACTCGGTTGGTTCATCTGACCACAAAAGACGACCATTGAACATGAAGTTCGATACAAAAGCGAGAACACATAAGAAGAGTCAACTACGGAGCCATAATCATTAAGCATACTAATAAGTGGCGTAATTCATCTGCCCAGTCGATATACTTCACAGGGACCCGCCTCACACGAACCTGATACAAACAAAATGTGAGATATATAGAGTATAATGAGTTCTGCACTAAAGCATCAAATAACTAAGCATTGAACAGGAAAAAAGATAAATACTAAAAGAAATAAATAGTTAAGTGCATCAAATAACTAAGCATGAGAACAATGACAACATAGTGGGAACACCAGAACAAAATAAAATTTAAGTAGCAGAAGCCAGATGACAGTCCAGATTGGCAGTTGAATTGATTATACACAACAGAAAAAGGGATCGTCAAACAACTTCTCAAAATTTTGTAACACCTTATGTAACAGAAATTACGAAAAGAGAGGGACCAACAAAGTTAAATAAATGAGCTGCTATACAATAAAACGCATCTTACAAGCTGCAAGTTATTTCAACAATTATAGAAATGGAGCACACACGGTTAAATACCCAAGGTACTACTAACTACACATGGAAACAACCAGGAATTACAACTTTAATCGTTCAAGTAACAGCAGGTCATATATAAAAAGTGAACATCACTCAAATTAGCCTACCCGAGTCTGCAAATCATCACCAGTGGCAATGTTACCCACCATGCGCAGAGCTGCAATGAGAACAGAAGTCGACGGGTACCTAAATAAATCAAATAATAGGAGTTAACATGTCAACCATGTGTCATGCTAGCTGATGGAAAAGGTGAACATGAAAAATGCTCTTACAAGAGAAGCTCCACAAGCCGAGGAAAAACACCAGACTCAATCACAGCGGGAGTGTCGGTGTCAAAACCGGCGGATCTCGGGTAGGGGGTCCCGAACTGTGCGTCAAGGTCGGATGGTAACAGGAGACAGGGGACACTTTGTTTTACCCAGGTTCGGGCCCTCTCGATGGAGGTAAAACCCTACTCCTGCTAGATTAATATTGATGATATGGGTAGTACAAGAGTATATCTACCACGAGATCAAGGAGGCTAAACCCTAGAAGCTAGCCTATGGTTTGATTGTGTATGATGATGTTGTTGTCCTACGGGCTACAACCCTCCGGTTTATATAGACACCGGATAGGGTTAGGGTTACACAGAGTCGGTTACATTGGTAGGAGATCTTGAACATCCGCACGCCTAGCTTGCCTTCTACGCCAAGGAAAGAACCTTCCGGACACGGGACGAAGTCTTCAATCTTGTATCTTCATAGTCCTGGAGTCCGGCGGGAGATATAGTCCGGCTATCCGAACACCCCCTAATCCGGGACTCCCTCAGTAGCCCCCAAACCAGGCTTCAATGACGATAAGTCCGGCGCGCAAATTGTCTTCGGCATTGCAAGGCGGGTTCCCCTTCAAATTTTGTGTACCTGTAGAAATAATGTCCGATTTTCATAATATAGCGCTCCTTGGCTTCCACGCCCAATAATCGCTGCCTTCCACGTGTTAAACGAATGCGAAAGGCCGGGGCATTTTTACATCCACACCCCTGGCCGCAAAAACGGGCCACCTATTTAACGGGATGAGGATCTAGATCCAAATCACGCCTCTCCCTTCCCACGAGAAATCATCAGAGTGCCCGCAGCAAAGATCCATTCCAACATGGCCAGCTGCCGCAATCCTCCTTCTCGCCCTTCCAGTCCTATCCCTGGAAACTGGAAGAGTTGTTCCATCCCGCACAGCAAGTTAGCGTCGCTGCAGGCCAAGGGATTCCTTCCTCAGGCTTGCATGGTCTCGGTCCGAGCCGGACTCGCCACCTACCAGGGCGGAAAGCAGGCGGAGAGCGCACCCAGTCCCTCCAAAGGAGAGCGGGTATGCCTTGTCCCTTATCTAATAAGGGGGCTAGGATTCCCAATTCACCCGTTTCTCCGCGGGCTGCTGGAGTTCTACGGCCTCCAGCTGTATCATCTCATGCCCGGCTCTGTATTACACATCGCGGGTTTCGTCGCTCTTTGCGAGCTATTTTTAGGCATCGAGGCTCATTTTGCTTTGTGGAAGAAGATATTCTGCCTGGTGCCCCGTTCTCAAGAGGGGTCCATATATCAAGTGGGCGGAGCCAAAGTATGGCGCATCACCGGGACCGGATACCCATCCGGAACCCCGAAGAAGGCGTCTGAGGACTGGCCTTCCGAATGGTTTTATATAGATGACGTCCCTCTGCCGGACCCTATCCGGGCCGGTCTCCCTGAGTTCAACAACGCTCCCCTGAAGAAACGCCTGAGCTGGCGCCCTCGGAACCCTCAGGGAGAAAGTGACAGAGACGTCCTTTACTTGATGGGCCGGATTAGACTGCTGGCTCATTCTGGACAAACCATGATTAGAGTCATGGCCATATGCATTATGCGAGGGGTGCAGCCGCTCCAATATAGAAGCCACCCCATGTGGGATTTCAACGGAGAAGATGACGCCACCCGCCACGGCCGCAAAGGGCCGGATTCGGCCGCCGCTCTAATGAAGATCCTGTCCTCTTTGTACAAGGGAGAAGAGGAGGAATTCCTCCGCGTCGACCCGCAGGGTGGATTTTCCATGCATAATCCCCCGAATTGGGTAAGCAGACAATTGTGCCCTTCCGTTCATTTTACATCCCTTTGATTAGATATGTAGTCTAACGACTTCAACGCAGGGACTGCGTCAGGAGGTAAAGGATATAATCAGCCGTCCCCCACAGCCCGAGGACCCCGAACGGTCCCTCGATCCGGACTCCGAAGAGGATCCGGACCTATCGGTGGAGCTTATAGACGGGGTGTTTCATCAGCTAAGCAAGGACAATGCCCTGTTAGCTATCATAGCTGACTATCCTGGGCTAATTCCGGCCTCCCAGGTGACAAATGCTGGAGCGTTACTCTTTTAGAAGGGATTTCACTCTTATGGATTCCGGTTGTTCTGACAGCAACCGTGTTTTGCAGGGGAGATTCCCGAGACGGGAGGCCGATCCTGCAGCAGCTGGCCAACAAGGGGCCACAGGGCCTCGCGGGGCAAAAAGGAATGTAATCCGGGCTGAGGTGTCGGAGCAAAGGTATAATGCACCCTCCTTTTCCCTGGCATTTTACTCCTTCAGGGTATATTAACATCCGTGCTATCTTCAGGACGAAGAGACCCCGCCGGACTATATCCGGGGAGGTAGCCAACCGTGCTTCCACCAGCCAGGCTCCAACGCCCGGCCCAGAAGCGGAGGCGAGCACAAGGCACGCACCAGACGCCCCTCCGTCAGAGGATGCGGGCAGACTGTCTGTCACTAATTCGGAGGTGGAGAGTGCTATGAACCACAGGCGTCGCCGGACAGTCCTTCGCGACGCTTGTTTCTCCCAGGAGGCTTTAGATGCCTTCAATGCGGGAGATGCGTACCTCCGTGCTGCTCAAGATGGTTTAACCAGAGCCACGGAACAATATGTGAAAGACATACGGGTAAGAATTTTTTTGGTAAATATAGACATACCAGTAGCCCCCGAGACTTGAAACAGTTAAAATAACTGATTTAAGGATCATATAACATGCAGTTTCTTACCGAGAAGAACACCGCTCTGTCCCAGGAGTTGGAAAGGTGCAAGGCCCAACTAGAGGCCGCACTATCGACAGCAGGGGAGTCTAAAGAGACCCCCTCAGGTAAACAATATATCAAAAGATTATTGTTCGGCTACAAGTGCCAATCTGACAAGTGGTATTGCAGATGGCGCCGGACTCGATCCGGACCGGCAATAGCTTCTACGCCAGTTGAAGGCTGGTGAGAGCGTGCTGACAAGGCTGAGGCAGGAGAATAACAATCTTCAAGATGCCAACACCAAATTGGACGTCGAACTAAAAGATGTGCGGTCCCAATTGTCGGACTCCACGAAGGAGAATCGACGACTTCGACGCGACATCTATAGTAAGTGCTTGAGCGAACTCTCGAAAAAAAAGTTCGGCGAGGAAGTCGATTAACAACTTTATGTCTGTAGGTATGCTGATAGGTCGTCCTGAAGAGGAGATGCCCACTTCTACGGGTGACCTTCTTCCCGAACTTTCGCAGCTGCATGATAGAGTTCGGCAGGCGATGCAAGGCGTTGTTCGAGCACTATGGCCTTCCCACTCCATGCCCAAAGGTCTTGGAGATCTTGCAGAGAATCTGGAGGGAGCTCGGCAGCGCTTCCAATTGTGGAAGAAATCGGCCTGCCGGCAAGGTGCTAGGGAAGCCTGGGCCATGGTGAAGACGCGTTATACCAAGTCTGACCCAAACCACATGGCCGAGGTCGGACCTGTAGGGCCTGATGGGATGGAGATCCCTGTAAGCTTAGTGTACGGCCAAGTAGAGTTGGCATCAAAGTATTCCAAGCAGGATCAGAATTAGACAGCTTTGTTAGATGGTATAGAGGAGGAATACAATCATTCACAATGACTGTGTAATTTAAAATTGACATATGTAATGCCTTCTAGCTGGATTGTAGATCGTTTGTCGTTGCCGACCTTTTCGCCTCGACCTCGGGACCTGACGGTCCGGAGTGTGTCCGAATACCATAATGGTTATAGAAGAACCAAGGTATGCATGGAGACCAGGTGTAGGGGTCATTAGTGCTTTATCAGACAAGTGCCCAACTAGTTATGTTATATTACATGGTTAGTAAGAAACATCTTCCAGAGAGAATAGTTCTGTTAAGGGTTCCTTTCGCTGGGGTGGCGTGCCCTAAAGTGCACGTCCGGACTGCAAATGCAGGAAATCATCTGGGGGCATGTAAAAAGTAAAAAAGGATCATCTTTAGTTCACCGACCGAATATTCCCTTAAGAACGCTAGCTTTCGGTTTCACCCAGTATGAGGTACACATCCGCTTATCCGCGAAGAATAATCGCAGAGGTGCTCCTTTACCCCTAGCCAACAATCGAACGAAGCGGTAAGCATGTGAGCCGAGCAACCCAGCTTGGCCAAAACTTAAGTCATATCGATGCATATAATGGTGAAGAAAAGGTGCATGCGAAGTCGACGATGCGCTGGGTGTAAAACCCATATAAGCAAGCTTCGTTAAAGAAGCCCCTGTGTTTTAAGGAGCGCGGATAGCGCGTCACTTAGTGAGCCCATGATGGGCTAAGAAAAAAGAGTAGGAGACAAAGTAAAGGAAAAAATGAATAAATGCAAATAATGGATGAGGAAGGAGACAAACACAGAGTCCGGGCGCTAAGCGAGAATCTTCTGAGACGTGTTATGCTCCATGGGTTCGCTCGAGTCGGTTATCCGACGATCTCACAAAGCGTACGCCCACCAGCTTAGGACTTGGTCGATTATGAATGGACCTTCCCATTTGGGGTTGAGTTTATTCTTTTGCTTGTCCGCAAAGCGAGAACTAGTTCACCAACATTATAACTTTTGGCCCGTATTTCTCCGCGCTTTGATATCTTCGAGCTTGTTGTTGATAAACGCGAACGGGCTTTAGCCACGGTCGCTCCTCTTCCGTAGCGCCCAGTTGTCCCGCCGATCAAGCTCGGCTTTTCTTTCTTCGTACATGCGCACTCGAGGTGAGTCATGAATGATGTCGCAAGGCAGAACTGCCTCAGCGCCGTATACCATAAAGAATGGTGTGAATCCGGTGGTACGGTTGGGCGTGGTTCGCAGCCCCCAGAGTACGGAGTCGAGCTCCTCTACCCAGTGCATATTAGATTCCTTAAGGGACCGCACTAGTCTGGGTTTGATGCCGCTCATGATGAGACCATTTGCGTGTTCCACCTGACCGTTAGTTTGTGGGTGATAGACGGAAGCATAGTCGAGCTTAATGCCCATGTTCTTACACCACAACTTTACTTCATCCGAAGTGAAGTTTGTGCCGTTATCGGTGATAATACTGTGGGGGACGCCATAATGGTGTATGACCCCGGATATGAAGTCTATCATAGGTCCGGATTCGGCCGTCTTGACAGGCTTAGCTTCTATCCATTTGGTGAATTTATCCACCATGACCAATAAGTATTTTTTCTTGTGGGTTCCACCTTTAAGGGGTCCCACCATGTCAAGCCCCCAGACCGCGAAAGGCCAAGTGATGGGGATAGTTCAGAGGGCAGTGGGTGGCATGTGGCTTTGGTTGGCAAAGAGCCTGGCAACCGACGATCGCTTGACTAGGTCCTGAAGGTCCTTTCGGGCCGCCGCCAATAGAAGCCTCAGACGGAAAGCCTTGCTTACAAGGGACCGAGCTGCAGCGTGGTGACCACCGAGTCCGGCATGAATTTCAGCTAATAGACTCCGCCCTTCCTCTTCGGAGATACACCTTTGAAGGACTCCTGTAGTGCTTTTCTTGTATAGCTCTCCCTCGTGGACTTTATAGGCTTTAGACCGCCGCACTATGCAGCGTGCCTCGTTTTGGTCCTCAGGGAGTTCCTGCCTAGTAAGGTAGGCTAGGAATGGTTCTGTCCACGGGGCGATGACCGCCATTATTACGTGGGCTGATGGTGTAATTTCGGTGTCCAAGCCACCGATTATGTCTGATTGTTCGGCGCCGGGTTGTGCGGTTAGGTCCGGGCTGTTGTCCAAATGTTCCCCCTCCCATGTCACGGATGGTTTAAATAATCTTTCTAAGAAGATGTTGGGGGGACCGATCTCGCTTTGTTCGGCGCGCTGTGACATCCGCTGCCTGGTTGTTTTCTCGGGCGACGTGGTGGAACTCCAGTCCCTCGAACTGAGCTGGCATTTTTAGCACAGCATTGCGATAAGCTGCCATCTTTGGATCTTTGGCGTCGAAGTCGCCATTTATTTGGGATATCGCGAGGTTTGAGTCCCCGCGCACTTCTAGGCGTTGAATGCCCATGGATACCGCCATCCGGAGACCATGTAAAAGGGCCTCAGATTCGCCGCGTTATTGGAGTCCGTGTACATAATCAGTAGTACATATTGACCGTGTCTCCGTAGTGGACGCCGAACGACGCCCTTGACCCTCATCCGCCAACATTTTGGAGCCGTCGAAATGCATGATCCAGTTTGAGTAAGCGCCATACTCTTTAGAGAGTTCGGCCTCTGTCCATTCGGTGACGAAGTCGGCTAGGACTTGTGACTTAATGGCTTGCCGTGGCTTGTAGATTATGTCGAATGGGAGGAGCTCTATGGCCCACTTCGCTATCCGACCCGTTGCGTCGCGGTTGTTAAGAATATCGTTGAGTGGTACTTCCGAGGCTACTGTGATAGAACACTCTTGAAAGTAGTGTCGTAGCTTTCGGGATGCCATAAATACCGCGCATGCGATCTTTTGGTAATGCGGGTATCGTGACTTGCACGGTGTGAGGACAGTGGACACGTAGTAAACTGGCCTTTGAAGGGGTAGTTTGTGTCCGTCCGATGCTCGTTCGACAACGAGTACTGCGCTGACCACTTGATGGGTCGCTGCAATGTACAATAGCATGGGTTCGCCGGTATTCGGCGCGGCCAGGACGGGGTTTGTTGCCAAGATGGCCTTTATTTCCTCGAGTCCGGCCGTGGCAGCATCCGTCCACTCGAAGTGTTCGGTGCGCCTTAGGAGGCGGTAAAGGGGCAATGCCTTTTCTCCCAGACGGGAGATGAAGCGGCTTAAGGCCGCCACGCACCCTGTAAGTTTTCTGTATTTGTTTTAGATCTTTTGGAACATCCAGTTGTGACAGGGCTCGGATTTTAGCCGGATTTGCTTCAATTCCTCTACCGGATACTATGAAGCCCAGGAGCTTTCCGGCTGGGACCCCGAAGACACATTTTTTCGGATTGAGCTTGATGTCGTATTCTCGTAGATTGTCGAATGTGAGTCTCAGGTCATCTACTAGAGATTCGACGTGCCTTGATTTAACGACCACATCGTCTACGTATGCCTCTACTGTTTTGCCGATCTGGTTTGCCAGACATGTTTGAATCATGCGCTGATATGTTGCGCCGGCGTTTTTAAGCCCAAAGGGCATTGTGTTGAAGCAGAATGGGCCGTATGGCGTGATGAATGCTGTTGCAGCTTGGTCTGACTCTGCCATCTTTATTTGATGGTAGCTGGAGTATGCATCGAGGAAACACATGGAATCGTGTCCGGCGGTGGCGTCGATGATTTGATCAATTCGAGGGAGGGGAAAAGGATCCTTTGGGCATGCCTTATTAAGGTCTTTGAAGTCGCACACACGTGCGCCAGATTTGTCCTTCTTGGTACCATTACTGTGTTTGCTAGCCATCCGGTGTTTTATATCTCTAATAAACCGCTTCCAATAGTTTGGCTAGCTCTTCTCCCATAGCCTGTCTCTTTGGCTCTAAAACGCCAAGAGCTTGTTTGATGTGTTTGAATCCTTCTCGGATATTTGCCGTGCTCGCCACTGCGTGGGATTCCCGGCATGTCTCAAGGGTGCCTGCTTAAAATGTCCCGCCTTCTTGTAGGAACTCGCTTGAAGGCGGCGTCTACATCAGGGTTTAGATTGGCCCCGATGGAGGCAGTTTTATTGGGGTCCGTTGGGTGGACTTGGAATTTGACTATTTCGTCCGCTGGTTTGAAGGATGTGGATTTAGATCTCTTGTCGAGTATCACATCATCCTTATTCACCGTGGGATCGCAGTCGCCGCTTCTTCTACCGCTAGGGCTTCAGATAGTGCCTCGAGGGCCAATGCGGCTGTCTTGTTTTCGACGCGGAGCACAATGTCCGGATCACTAGCGAGAGTGATGATTCCATTTGGCCCATGCATCTTAAGCTTCATGTACCCGTAATGGGGTATAGCTTGAAGACCGTGAATGCCTCTCGCCCTAATATGGCGGATAGCCGCTTTTGAACGGGCCACCGAACGTGACTTGTTCGGACCTGTAATTATCCGAAAGTGCGAATACCACATCCAAGCAGATTCTTCTGTGCAGCCAAGGCTTCCGTCTGGGATTATGCCTCTAAAAGTTGTGCTGCTTCGCTCAATGCGGTTCCAATCTATTTCCATCTTTTGAAGGGTTTCTCGAGATGAGGTTCAATCCGCTGCCTCATCCATAAGTACCTTTTGAGGCGCACATACCGCCCACTATGGGACCGAGGACGGTCTTGGCCGGTACTGCTGTTCGAATTTAGGTTCGCCGCCGCATTGAAGGTGATGGCGGTGTTGCTCCAAGGATTTATTGTTGCAACTTGGTAAACTTCGGTGAGGCTACGTAGTGCTCTTTTTTGCATATTAGTCAATGCGAAAGTCTCAGAGATTGTAAGGACGGCACTGAAGTTCTCGGGCTGGTTCTCCTCGACCTATGGAATTAGGAGATCTTCGCCAATCTTGGCCACCTGCCGGAGTATCCAACATGCCCTGAGGCTGTGTGTTGGTGCGGCGTCCACTGCGCTATGAATTTTGCAGGGTCCATCAAGCCACCTTTCTAGTACGGTTCCATGTCCCCTAGAGGGTTTTGATTTTTTGTTTAATTCGGGCGTCTTATTATAGTGCGCCCTTTTGATTCGGACGGGATTGCTATTCAGGGCCGGATGATCCCAAAATTTAACTTCGGTTTTCCAGGCGCTTTCCATCGCATAGTACTTTTGTACTATGGACGCCAAGTCGGCAAAACGTGTGATATTGCGGCGACTTACGGCGTTGAGTATCCCTTTGTCCGTGCAGTTATTGCAGAAGATTGAAATCGTGTCTCCTTCGTGGCGATCCCTTATCCTGTGCATGAGTAGGAGGAACTCGCCCAAGAATGATGTAATCGCTTCTTCCGCCTCTGCTTGACCTGAGAGAGATCGCTTAGGATTGGGCGAGCGGAACTCATTAAATCTGATGCTTCGCCTGGTTTACTGTTCGGAAGCCGAACAACCTCCGGGTTCGGCGGTCCGGAGCCTCGGATATTATCCGGTTTGCCTGATTCTAAGTTCGGGCCTTGAATTGCATCCTCCCCTCCGTGGATATTCGGCGTGGAGGGTTCCGGAATTCGGACATAGCTAGTCCTTAAGATCGACGAGGGGTCGCCGCATTGTGTCTCCACCACGGCAACGCGGTGGGTGACCTGCGGGGAGTTGATTTTCCTTAGATCGGGTTTAAGCCCAACCTGGTCGTAATTTGTGGCGACCCCCAAGGCAGCGATGCGATCCAGGAGCTCGTTTACGGAGGAGAGCTCCACCGGATCCAGTTGTTCGGCAGATGCCGGACTCACACGGAGATTGTTTTCGATGACGCGAGAGGTCACCGTCGGCGCAACGGCCGTAGGGGCGGTCATAAGAAAACCACCCAGCCGGAGGGTCTGGCCGATAGCCAAGGCTCCCTCAGTGACGGCGCCGTCTTTAAAGACGGGAAAAGACATCCTTCCTGACACGACGGCACGTAGGAACTCTCAATGAAAGCACCAATGTCGTGTCAAAACCGCGGATCTCGGTAGGGGGTCCCGAACGTGCAAGGCCAAGGTCGATGGTAACAGGAGACAGGGACACTTTGTTTTACCTGTGTTCGGGCCCTCTCGATGGAGGTAAAACCCTACTCCTGCTAGATTAATATTGATGATATGGGTAGTACAAGAGTATATCTACCACGAGATCAAGGAGGCTAAACCCTAGAAGCTAGCCTATGGTTTGATTGTGTATGATGATGTTGTTGTCCCACGGCTACAACCCTCCGGCTTATATAGACACCGGATAGGGTTAGGGTTACATGTAGTCGGTTACATTGGTAGGAGATCTTGAACATCCGCACGCCTAGCTTGCCTTTCTACGCCAAGGAAAGAACCTTCCTGACACGGACGAAGTCTTCAATCTTGTATCTTCATAGTCCCGAGTCCGGGAGATATAGTCCGGCTATCCGAACACCCCCTAATCCGGGACTACCTCTGGGAGGAACACCCTACACTTCAAAAAAGTTTGTTTGAGTACAAGGCTCAACCGATATTTAATATTGTTGATAAGGAAACAATTCATTCCGAAACTACATGTAAGTCCAACATAGCAAGCAGGGAATAGATTTCTCATGTGTATCTATCTAGAAATTAACCCACTAATTCAGGAATCTTCCTAATAGAGGAGCAACCGACTTCGGTTGTCAAGCTAAGTTGATGAGTTGTGTGTAGATCACTTAAGGAAAAGACTAAATGCATATTACTTTCCGCATGTGAGAGGGTGCATACTACACAAAGCACCGATTGTAGAGCATGTTCATGTCTCAAATAAAACACACAACCAAGAGAAGGAATTAACTGACCTGATCTGAAGGAGGAAAGATAGTGCCACCCCCTCTTCCACGGCCAAGAACATTCCTACAATAAAAAGAAATGCATCATTTTTATTATCCATCCTCACACATCTCTGCAAAAAAGAAGAAAATAAAGCCTTTGAGGGCAATCTGAACAGACTTGAGCATGACAAAATATCATAGAGAAGCAAATCACATATGCTGATGTTTATATAAAGCAGTTTAGACTTATCATCAAGTTTGTAGCTCAAAGCTCGACACATCAAGTTTGGCAAAAAGGAATATATCAAAAGCTAAGCAGCTTGCTCGATTGCTCAAGAGCGTACCTATATCAGTAATGGTCAATCATCATTGCCTCATATCAGAATTCTATTACAAAACATAGCAGACAAAATGTTGTAGCATTATTATTTATAGCATGTAAGAACAAATAGCTGCAACTGGTAACTTGCGGAAAAATAGTAGTGGTATCACAACAAATTAAACCAAGCTATGTGATGAGCACAACTACTTCAAAATATAGGATATTTTAAAAGAACTTCTAATATGCCTTGGTCGTAATGATTAAGGAACAACCCCAAAACCACCAACACACACCAAACAAAGGACAAAAAATGGATATTAGATGAAGAAGAATAGATATCAACACATAACAAGTAAAGAAAAATAAAGCAGGGCGTAGTTTACCTTATGAACCAAACAACAAAAGCAGGGTCCAGCAGTTTCCAATAGTGAACAGGATTCCAAGGCCACTTACAAACTGAAAGAAACAAACCAACAAAAAGTAAAAAGATAGAATACATTAACCAGGAACTATAAATTTGAGCACAACCATCTCAGAGAGTTGTTACTGGGGCCGTAGCATGAGTGAAAGCGCATTAGTATTATTACTTATACTCATACAACATTATTGTTTTAACTGAACTAAGCATCCGACAGTGTGTGAACAACACCATTTTGACAAACCAAATGACAGAAAAAACATTTTGGATCTACTGTTAACTCGATTCGGTTTCGAAGGTAATGCTGGTTCAATCGAGAAGTGCAACCTGCAATACTCTGGGCATGAAAAGGACACGCAAAATTGGTCAGTCGCAATCATGTGTATGTGTGACCCTTAAAAAATGCAGTTTCAAATAGCAAAAGAGATTCGGTTTCAAACTGCAGTTTCAAATAGCAAATAAAAAATCATGTGTATGTGTGACCCTGAACGCCGTCCAACCGGCGAGGAACCGTGTCGGAGTTGCGCCTTGCACCGCCCCGCCGACGAGCACAAACGCATAAAACAACCAAGTGACTTGCACGGAATACATGTCAAACAATATAACAATCAGATATGCTATCACAACAGGCGAATAGACATCTAGTATAACAGAACAATGTAATCGAAGTAGGGCTAGGCAATACAAAAAGCAATGCATATTTGATAGACCAGTTCATCTATCACTGGAACTGTATAGTATCTAGATGACTGCTAATAATAGTACGTCACTGCAGATATATTTGTAAGTCAAATGGAATCCGTTTTATTAAAAACCCAATTAATGGCCTGACTTTGATAAAGCCACAGGATGCTACAGGGCTAAAGGAGACGATGCTAGGGCGAGCGCAGACGGCGGAGGCGGCGAGGTAATCTATTCAGGAACTAAAATAAATAAATTCCTTACCTACTGCATTTTGCAAACCATTCTCGTGTTCGCCTTGGACAGAGGTTCATACTTCTACAGTATTACCTATCAAAGAACAGGGGAGTTATGGAGACACTTATAACCACCAGACTTCCTAGGCACATCTGGACCATCTTGTCATCATAGAAGTATTTCTTCTTTTCTTATCATAATCAAACAAAAGCAAAAGAACACACACAGCTTATAGAAGTCTTATACTTCAGATTGTACCCAAGATATGAGTAATCTAAATACTCTCTCATGGGTAATTTTTGCTGGTGAAAATTGACAGAATATAAGCACATCTTCATGTGTATGCTAGTGAAAAGGACAAACAGAAGTAAGCAATTGTTGCTTACTTGCTCTCACGAAAATTGCAAAGTAGAGAAAAGTCTGGTGGGATTTGGCCTCGTATAAATATAAGAAAAACACAGAAAATGCCATTATATAAAAACGTCAAGCATCAAGTATACATTTCACATTAAAGAGAAACATCTCAGAAATTCTTCCAAATCATCACAATTATCTTAGTGCTCACATGAACCTAATGAATAAGGTGGTCAACATTTGCATGTTTAAACATAAACAGTCAAGTTTGATTTATACTTACTATTTTCATAATCAGCGTGGATGTGAGACCATCTTCCTCAAGCTCTGAAAACTGTCTCCTGCAAGGCTCCTTCCTCATCATCACTTTGCTGGAGCCCTCCATTCTGTTCATCACCAGCTTTATTTTCAACCTCATCCCCTCTTCCAAAATATGAAGAAAAATGCCCGACAATGCTAGTGCAACCTGCACAGAATCAATTGAAATGTATGAGCAAGATACAATACACCCGAGTTTTAGTAAGCTAAGAATAAAATAATGTAATTTTTTTGTCAAGCTAGCAAAAAGAGTAAATCATTCCAGCTGGTGTTTTTATTTCCATTCATGAGTAGTTGACACCAAGTTATCTTTTCTCTTTCTTGGGGTGACACTGCACATACATATTCAAATTTCTGTCGAGCTCATGTAGGAATCTGACTATGTAGGTAACTAACACCGAGACTATCTTTTCTCTTTCTTTGTTTGAGACAGCACCTACATATGGGTCGCTGCCTTAATGTTTGGTCAAGTGAAGTACGCACTAAATTTGATTGCTGAAGCCAGTGCCGATGCTCACTATTTGATAAAATGAACAAAATGAATCATATAGTTCAAATTATATTTCGACTGGATTAGGAAGCAGAGAAATATATCGTGTTGAGTGAATGTAAAAGAATTACTTGCACGATGGAAGCGATGAAGAAAGACTTGCTAGTGTTTGCAAAACCAGTTCAACTGCCATCTATTTTCACTTCCCCAAAGGCAGAATCAAGCACCCAGAGATGTTCTGCATCAAAGGAAATAAATGACATAGCTAGACGCTTCGATTCAATCGTGACACTAATCATGCACGCAAATGTGTACAATCAAGATCGTGGACTCACGGAAGATATCACAACACAACTCTACAAATAAAAATAAGTCATACAAGCATCATAATACAAGCTGTGGGCCTCGAGGGCTCGAATACAAGTGCTCGATCATAGACGAGTCAGCGAAGCAACAAAATCTGAGTACGTACATAAGTTAAACAAGTTTGCCTTAAGAAGGCTAGCACAAACCGGGATACAATCGAAGAGGCGCAGCCTCCCGCTCGATCCTCCTAACTACTCCTCGGTCGCCGCTTCAGCAAAGACGTAGTAGTAGGCACCTCCATGGTAGTAGTCGCCATCGACGGTATGCCTCGATCTCGGGCTCCATCGTCTGGTTGCAGCAAACGAGTAGAGGAATGGGGAAAAAGGGGGAAAAGGCAACCGTGAGTACTCATCCAAAGTACTCGCAAGCAAGGAGCTACACTACATATGCATGGATATATATGTAAAGGGCTGTATGAGTGGACTGAACTGCAGAAAGCCAGAATAAGAGGGGGATAGCTAGTCTTATCGAAGACTACGCTTCGGTCGCCCGCCTTGCGCAGAGATAGAAGAGAATAGATCAAGTCCTCCAAGTAGCATCGTATAGCATAATCCTACCCGGCGATCCCCTCCTCGATGCCCTGTTAGAGAGCGATCACCGGGTTGTATCTGGCACTTGGAAAGGTGTGTTTTATTAAGTATCCGGTTCTAATTGTCATAAGGTCAAGGTACAACTCTGGGTCGTCCTTTTACCGAGGGACACGGCTATTCGAATAGATTAACTTCCCTGCAGGGGTGCACCAATAACCCACACGCTTGATCCCATTTGGCCGGACACACTTTTCGGGGTCATGCCCGGCCGCGGAAGATCAACACGTCGCAGCCCCACCTAGGCACAACAGAGAGGTCAGCACGCCGGTCTAAACCTAAGCGCCTGGGGTCTGGGCCCATCGCCTAAGCACACTCAAGACGCTATAGGGCGGCCGGAAGCAGCCTAGCCTAGTGGCGTTCAAATCCAATCCGTGGCCGCCGCCGCCGACGCCAAGAAGGCTTCACCGATACCACCACGCCGGGATACCCATAACTACTCCCACGTAGGTGGTTAGTGCGATAGACCAAATGGCCGACTCGGATCAAATACCCGGATCTCGTTAAGCGTGTTAAGTATCCGCGAACGCCGAACAGGCCATGCCACCTCTCTCCTAGGTGGCCCCTAACTCGCCTGCCGCCGCCTCAAAGTAACAATCGGGGGTCTGGGAACCCAGCCCACCTCTACCGGGATGGAACCACCGCCTTCAAACCCCCATCTCCTAACAAGATCACGGGTAATGTAACAAGATAAGGTGTATAGTATGTTCCCATGATCACCTCCCGAAGTGATCACGGCCCAGTAGTATAGCATGGCAGATGGACAAGAGTGTAGGGCCACTGATGGAACACTAGCATCCTATACTAATCAATAGGACAGCAGGTAAAGGTAACAACAGTAGTAGCAAGGACATGCTATGCATCAGGATAGGAATAACGGAAAGCAGTAACGTGCTACACTACTCTAATGCAAGCAATATAGAGAAGAATAGGCGATATCTGGTGATCAAGGGGGGGGGCTTGCCTGGTTGCTCAGACAAGAAGGAGGGGTCGTCGATGTAGTCGATCACAGGGGTACCGGCATCGGTCTCAGGGTCTACCGGAAAGAAGTAACAGAGGGGGAACACAATAAATAACAGAGCAATCAAATGTAACAAAAAGCAAGAAGCAAGAATACGTTGTGCTAGAGGTGACCTAACGCACGGATAGGTGATACGGTGAAGGGGGGAAAACATCCGGAAAATATCCCCTGTTTAGCGTTTCAGCGTAAGAGCCGAGAGGGAAAGTTGCGAGTTCGGTATGTTAGGGATGTGCGGCGGACAAACGGGCTGCGTATCCGGATTCGTCTCGTCGTTCTGAGCAACTTTCATGTTGAAATTAATTTAATCCGTAAAGATATGATTTTCTAAAGGTTTTATTAATTTCTGGAATTTATTTAATTATTTCAACATTATCCGTATTAGTAAATGATGACGCCAAGATGACGCCGCCAGTCAATGTATGCTGATCGGGTCAAATCGACGTGTGGGTCCCATCGTCGCTGACACATTTTAATTAACCAGTCTAATTAATCTAATCAAAATTAGTTAGGGGGTGTGGGCCCCACTGTCATGTTAATTAATTTAGCTAATTAACAGTAGTTAATTAGGTTAATTAAACATTAGGTTAATTAACCTTAATTAGTTAATTTAATCAGAATTAATTAAGTTGATTAATTAATTAATTAATTATTTTCATTATTTATTTATTTATTTATTATTTTTATTAACTCTTTTAAAAAAACGTTCTGGGGGCAAGGGCCCCACATGTCATAGGGCCATAGGGGCCAACAGGGTTAACGGGCGCGGGGGGTGTGGGCGTGGGCGCCCGTTGAGGCAGGAGCCTGTCTGGCGCGGCGAGGCGCCCAGCTGGCAAGCAGCAGCCTGCCCAAGGTGGCGCGGTGGCGGGTCGACGAGCGCAGGCGCCACGAACGTCGCCCCGCCCGAGGAGGGGCGAACCTCAAAGGGAGGGAGGCCATGGCCTCGACGAGGCAAGAGGCATAGAAAGGCGCTGCGCTGCCACCGGCAGTGAGCATGAACGGCGGCGACGACGCGGATGCGAGCGACGGGCACGCGCAGCAGTGTGGTGGTGAAGCGCGGGCGGGTCTGTAACGGAGAGAAGAGGGCGACGAGGCTCACGGCGGGGTTGTAGGGAGACGGCAGTGGGCTCGGGAGGGTTGAGGCGGTCCGACGACGGCGGGACGAGGCGACGACGCCGACGGGACGAGGAGTCCGGCGACAATGTGGTCGCGCGACGAGGCCTGTGAGCGCCGATGTCGAGGTGGCGGTGCGCTGGTCGGGTCGGGAGGCGACGGTGTCGGCGACGGCGCGTCAAAGCCGTGGAGTTACAATGCCATGGGCGGCGGCGCTGGGAACGGCGCCGATGTCGACTTCGAAAGTAGGTGAGAGGCATCCGTGAGGGGGGGCGGATGACGAGCGACGCAAAAGTGGCTCCATCGAGCGGCGAACGGGAACGGGTTATTGAGCCGATCCAGATCGGGGCGAGAGGACGAGAGAGGGGATCGTGGGAGGGAAGTGGGCATGACTCAGAGTTAGGGTTTCCCTCGTGGGGATAAGGCTCGGGTGGGGCGGCCTACTGGGTTGGGGGCCAGCCTAGCCGGTGAGTCGGGCCGTCTGCCTGATTGCTGAGGGCCCTTTTTTTGTCTTTTGCTTTTGTATTTTCTGTTTTCTTTTATTTTCTGTTTATTAGTTTTCTATTTTTTTTATTTTAATTTTAGTTTTATAAAATATAACTACAACTCCTAAATTAATGTTATAACTTATTCTACTGCCATAAAAAGTTTGACACCTAAATAAAATAGTTTGTATTATTATAATTTTTTAAAGGTATCTAATTAATTGTCATAGTTGTTGTTTTAATTACTTTAGAGTCTATAAACGTTTTATGAAAGGGTGGTTTCTCCACCCGTATTATCCATGATTTATTTGACACATTTTGGACATTTTAGTTTTAAATGTTTGGAAACTTTTGTTGTTTGACAATATTTAGAATTTTGAATTTGAAAGTTTCGAACCGACGCGAGATTAGCAGCAGAAATCGAGGTGACGTGGCATCACTAGCAGAGGTTCACTGTAGCTTAAATATCCGGGCGTCACAATTCTCCTCCACTACAAGAAATCTCGTCCCGAGATTTAAGCGGTGGAGTATAGAGGGGGAAGGTGTTGGTAGCGGAAAACCTAACGAGTCTTCTCGGTCTTGGCTGCCCTTTCGAAGAGGTTGATCCCTTTCGTTGCTATCTTCATTTCTCTACTTCAAGTCACCATGATCAATTCGTCATTCTTTCTTCAGGATCTTCACCGTACTTACGAAAGGGGGAGAAGGGAAAACCCTATAAGGACGGAATCTAACAAGATCGAGCATCAGACGGTTAACCCAGGGGAAGAAGCATAAGTATCTCTCGAATTGAAACTTAAGAAGATGTCGAGAGTAAACTAAGAAGGTACCATGAGAAGTTTCAAACCGATAGGCAAGCGTTCGATGCCTATCAGAAGGTGAAAGGGGTTCAGAGCAACGAGAATACGTATTGCGTCTGATACCCGAATAGTTCACTTTGCAGGTGGCCCGTGAGTTACATAAGAAGTCAAGCGCGAGGTATAACTTTGGAAACCGGGGGTGTACAGGAGAGTCAGGTTTCGATCCTGTGGAACTGTGGGTTATGGGCCGACCATGTGGGTTTAAAAGTAGAAAGGGGGCTGACATCTTGTACGATCACGATAGCAAGGCATGTTAGAGGGTAGCCTATCAGTTATGTCGGCAACAACATCGATACCAAGGGCGAGGAACGAAGAGAGCCATTTTCCTGCTCGTTGAACGAGGCGGGCCAATAGGCAAGGTTCTCGTCCATCGGTGGCTACCGAAATGTGATCAACAATAGTAACAGGGTCTGACTGATAAGGTGGTACACCGAGGTGTTTTCGTAAGCAGGGAAATATTACTGCTTCGATCATATAAACCTCAAGAAAAGGTTAAACCAAACAATGGAAAGGATAATATGATTATCAAATTAATCAGAACAAGGGAAGGGAAAATGTGTTTAAACACATATTTCAGTGGTATATCCTTTCCACGGACAAGCATAGCATGATGCCCATGACAGATATAACGAGAAAATCATTTAGGCAATGGGAGAGAATTTTCATGGCATTACCCATACAACGTGTTAGGATAATTAAGAAAGAAACATTTAGCATTGGGCTTCAAATGTTCTTGTTGAAAATCGAGTTCCATGACAAGCTTTTGAGATAGCATTGACATGGTCTTCAAACAAGGTCTGACTTTAGATACTCAATGGATCCATCAGAACAAATTTTATAAAATAGGTCTTACAATTTCTCCGTAAGAATGGTTATCCTTGCAAAAGAAATTACAATGATAGGTCCTCCACCCGGGGGGGGGTGCTAGGCATGACATCATGTTACCGGTTCATCAAAGGACCAACATCATAACTCTTGGGAAGTTGTCCCAACCATCATATCTGACCGAGAGTCAGATCCGATTGGTGTCATGATACCTCAGACTCAGGATGTCCGAGAAGAAAAGGTGCAACAAAATGACGAGAAGACATTATAAGATTATTGGGAAATGAATTATGGAACCGAGTTCCGAAACAAGAGTTCATTAGTAAACCAAGGAGAGGATGAGAAGGTGGCTGATGGACTCAGCGACAACTCATCGAGATTTCCAAAAAGATGGATTTCCACAATTATGTGAACAAGGAGATAACATTAGTCAGATCAAATGATATAATGATGTATGCTCGAGAAAAACATACACAGTTAAACATTGGTTGAAAGGTGCACCCGAAATATGGGCTGGGTTGCACGATCAATGTTAGAATGATGATTCAATAAGCAATAGACTTAGAATGAAACTGTAGACCAATAACTTCAAGGCAATAGGGTCGGTAGAAGTTTAGAATTTACACATCACAGACCATTTGTCGGTATTCTGGTTAGAAACAACACGGAGACCAAGAATGAACGGATATGACAAAAGGTATCACCTGCGTCAAGAATTCTTAAGAGGTGGTGAAATTACCACGACATTCTTGACACAAAAGGTGGTAATATTCCAAGGCAAAGAAGATCAAATGCTGGATAGCAAGGAACTCAATGTATAACACAAAACACGAACAAGTTTGTGTTGGAGGGAAGGCAATAAAGTGGTCGATGACAACACAAATCATCGAGGGGCAAGGATGGTAATTCTCATCATGAATTTGATTGATATTCTGGAATAGCTCAGAATATTGATAATGATCACGACACATTTGTCGAGAGATTACCTGAAGATGTAATCGATCCGCGATCACATCAAGTCAAAAGAATGATGAAGCAAGAGGTTATTGGAACCATGGTTTCGACACAAACTCGAAACCAAGTTTGTTATTCAAGATGGAACGATAAGGCAAGGAAATCAACGTAAGCTTAGCTCAATCGGCCAAAGTTATGCTCCTGGGATAAGGACCAGGTAGCACAGTTAAAATCGGCACGACAAGGATATAGCTTAACAGGCTAGGAATGGCGTGATCGGGTACAAACTCGTACTTTAAAGGAGATTATCAAGTGTCGTTGAACCATAGTGTAGACTTGGTTCAGTTATCGGTGTCTTTGAGTGTTTAATAACTCCGAGCCCACGAAAAATTGTAATTGGTGAGTATGTAGTACTTGATGAAGAACTCATAAAAGTTATGCAGTTCCAAGATAATCTCGAGATACCAGGGGGGTAATACTCGAAGACGGATCACAGTAGAGGTTGGACTGGGGTATTGATCCACAGAAGACAAGTGCTTACACTTGCCCAGGAAATGGTATTTAAAGGAGAACATGGTCGGAACCATGATTGCAAGGGATCAATTTACCGATACCAAAGGGTATTATTTCACGGAAATAGTTACAAGAAGCTTCCAGGATAGGATCTACATCGTGTCTATGGGCATGAACACAAAGTTCAAGGTCGACTACCACTTCTCCAATGCATAACCTTTCATTCACTTCTCGCGTTCGATGAAGTTGTATTGTTGAAATTTTATCTGGCAAAATACCAGAAGAGTATGACTCGTGAAACTTCCGAGTTCACACGGTTTAGAGAAGGCATATGTTCAACCCATAGGGCTTCTTAGAAACATATACCACGGTTTCAAGGGCAAATAACACAAGCTCGATAGTAGAGCATGGGTGATAAAACGAGAGGATACAATTTACCGAAGGCATTATGTATCAGGGGAAGAACTTATCGAGGTTTTTGTATACGAAGGACACTGTTGGATGATATTTCAACAAAGGATCCGATGATCCATAGTGAAGCTGGTGTGAGTATCGTCACACAACCAGAGGGAGAAACAAGGTGAAGGCATTGGATTATAGAAGCAACTGGCTAATACAAAGCTCACATGAAAAGGAATTATGATTTTCAAATCAAAGGATCCGAAGCAAACGCTCTGATTAAGCCTGGATAAGTTGAGTAAGATTAAGGTAAAATCGACAACAATTTGATTGGTCGAGATTCAGCTCATTTTTAAATGACGTCTGAGCCGAAAGAATGAATTCTAGGATCTGATTGAGGATTGCGAGCATTCGCAACATTTCGAATCAACAGACTCAAAATGATAATGACAAGGGATGCCAATATGATTACGAGGCTTATGGGATTAACCATAATGCAAGCAAGCAAGAATTTCAAGAGCAGTAGGCTCCTGAGGATTTTCGGAAGATCGAATGGTATATCGAAGATTGGTGACATACAAGAATCAACTGGGGGATGAGCGGATACTCGATAAGTGCGAGAATTATCCATAGGGCTATTCAGGTGTCAAGAACTGCAAGGCAGTAAGCTCAAAGGATTATCGAAACAACGACGAGTGTTTCGGGGTATCTTGTAATAACAAGACCAACTGGGGATGAATGTAAGAATAACAACTGTAAGTAGTTATCCTTAAGGGTTTACGGTGGAAGGGGACTTGCAAGAGGTATGGCACAAAGTATCGAAGGAACATCCGAGAGTATTGTCATAATCTCCTGTTGAAGCAATCGATCATCCGTAATTACAGGGCTCTCCGGCAGGAAGTGGTAACGAGAACCTAGAGTTAAATTTTAGCAAAATCATTTAACCCGAATAGAAGAGATGTCAGAGTCCCAGAGTATAGGCTAAGGAGTAAAAGATCCTACTACCACCCGATGGCGACGTGTGCCCGTAAGACACACAGCCAAGTTAGTAAAACAATTTTCATCGACTAGACTCAACTTCGGCCAAAGAGTTGGAAAGGGGGATTCCTACTGAGCAATGGGCTCGATACCAATTCAGACGCCTCGATTCAATCGTACACTAATCATGCACGCAAATGTGTACGATCAAGATCGTGGACTCACGGAAGATATCACAACACAACTCTACAAATAAAAATAAGTCATACAAGCATCATAATACAAGACAGGGGGCCTCGAGGGCTCGAATACAAGTGCTCGATCATAGACGAAGTCGTGGAAGCAACAAAATCTGAGTACGGACATAAGTTAAACAAGTTTGCCTTAAGAAGGCTAGCACAAACGGGATACAATCGAAGAGGCGCAGCCTCCCGCTCGATCCTCCTAACTACTCACTCGTCGCCGCTCAGCAAAGACGTAGTAGTAGGCACCTCCATGGTAGTAGTCGCCATCGACGGTATGTCTCGATCCCGGCTCCATCGTCTGTTGCAAAACAAACGAGTAGAGGAATGGGGAAAAAGGGGAAAAGGCAACCGTGAGTACTCATCCAAAGTACTCGCAAGCAAGCGAGCTACACTACATATGCATGGATATATATGTAAAGGGTCAGACAAGGACCGAATCAGTAAAGCTGTAATAAGAGGGGTTAGCTAGTCTTATCAAAGACTATGCTTCGTCGCCTCCGTCTTGCAAAGCAGATAGAAGAGAATAGATCAAGTCCTCCAAGTAGCATCAGATAGCATAATCCTACCCGTGATCCCTCCTCGATGCCTGTTAGAGAGTGATCACCGTTGTATCCGCACTTGGAAAGGTGTGTTTTATTAAGTATCCGGCTCTAGTTGTCATAAGGTCAAGGTACAACTCCGGTCGTCCTTTACCGAGGGACACGGCTATTCAATAGATTAACTTCCTGTAGGGTGCACCAATAACCCACACGCTTGATCCCATTTGGTCGACACACTTTTCGGTCATGCCCGCCGCGGAAGATCAACACGCCGCAGCCCCACCTAGGCACAACAGAGGTCAAACGACGGTTAAACCTAAGCGCCAGGGTCTGGGCCCATCGCCTAAGCACACCAAGACGCTATGAGGGCTACGGAAGCAGACCTAGCCTAGTGGCATTCCGGTCCAATCCGGCCAAGGCCGCCATCGGCCGACGTCAAGAAGGTGATACCGATACCACGACGGGATACCCATAACTACTCCCACGAGGTGGTTAGTGCGTATAGACCAAATGGCCGCACTCGGATCAAATACCCGATCTAGTTGCTGCGTGTTAAGTATCCGCGAACGCCGAACAGGCAGAGCCACCTCTCCTAGGTGGCCCTAACGCCTCTATCGCCTCGCCTCAAGTAACGATGGGGCCGTCGGGAACCTGTGCCCACCTCTACCGGATGGAACCACCGCCTTCAAATTTCCATCTCCTAACAAGATCATGTAATGTAACAAGATAAGGTGTATAGTATGTTCCCATGATCACCTCCCAAGTGATCACGGCCAAAGAGTATAGCATGGCGATTTGACAAGAGTGTAGGGCCACCGATGGAACACTAGCATCCTATACTAATCAATAGGACAAAGAGTAAAGGTAACAATGAGAGTAGCAAGGACAAAGCTATGCATCGTGATAGGAATAACGGAAAGCAAGAATGCTACACTACTCTAATGCAAGCAAGATAGAGAAGAATAGGCGATATCCGGTGATCGAGGGGGCTTGCCGGTTGCTCGAGACAAGAAGGAGGGTCGTCGATGTAGTCGATCACAGGGGTACCGGCATCGGTCTCAGGGTCTACCGGAAAGAAGTAACAGAGGGGGAACACAATAAATAACAGAGCAATCAAATGTAACAAAAAGCAAGAAGCGGCAATACGTTGTGCTAGAGGTGACCTAACGTACGGATAGGTGATACCGACGAAGGGGGAAAACATCCGGGAAAATATCCCCGGTGTTTCGCGTTTTCGGGCAGAAGAGCCGGAGAGGGAAAGTTGCGAGTTCTAGATGTTAGGATGTGTGGCGATTTAACAGCCGCGATCCGGATTCGCCTCGCTGCTCGAGCAACTTTCATGTTGAAATTAATTTAATCCGAGTTACGGATTAAAAGATATGATTTTCTAAAGGTTTTATTAATTTCTGGAATTTATTTAATTATTTCAACAATATCCAGAATAGTAAATGATGACGTCAGCAGTCAACAGGGCGTTGACTGGGTCAAACTGACGTGTGGGTCCCATTGGTCAGTGAAACATTTTAATTAACCAGTTTAATTAATCTAATCAAAATTAGTTAGGGGGTGTGGGCCCCACTGTCATGTTAATTAATTTAGCTAATTAACAGTAGTTAATTAGGTTAATTAACCTTAATTAGTTAATTTAATCAGAATTAATTAAGTTAATTAATTAGTTAATTAATTAATTAATTATTTTCATTATTTATTTATTTATTTATTTATTATTTTTATTAACTCTTTTTTAAAAAAACGTTCTGGGGGCAAGGGCCCCACATGTCATAGGGCCATAGGGGCCAACAGGTTAACCGCACGGGTGGGCGTGGCGCCTGCTGAGGCCGAGCTCGTCTGGCGCAGGCGAGGCGCCGCCAGCAGCAGCAGCGGCCAAGGTGTGGCGGTGGCGGTCGACGAGCGCAGTGGCGCCATTTAACGTGCGCCGTGCGTTCGAGAGGGCGAACCCGGATGCGGAGAGGCCATGGCCTCGACGAGGCAAGAGAAACCGCCGCGCAAGCCACCGGCGATGAGCGTGAACGGCGGCGACGACGCGGGATGCGAGCGACGGGCACGCAGTGAGTGCGCGGTGAAGCGCGGCCGTCTGTAACTGAGAGAAGAGGGCGACGAGGCTCACGGCGAGGTTGTAGGGAGGCAGCGATGGGCTCGTGAGGGTTGAGGCGGTCCGACGACGCGGGGACGAGGCGACGATGTCGACGGGACGAGGAGTCCGGCGACGGCGTTGTCGCGGATGAGGCCCAGAGCGCCGATGTCGAGGTGGCGCTACTGGTCGGGTTGTGAGGCGACGGTGTCGGCGACGGCGGCCAAAGTCAGGAGTTGCCAAATGTCATGGCTGGCGGCTGAACGGCGCCGATGTCGACTCGAAGGTGAGTGAGTGAGGCATCCCATGAGGAGTGGCGGGTGACGGCGACGCGATGGGGATGGGGCTGGTGCGGTGGCTCCATCGAGCGGCGAACGGAGAACGGGTCGAGGTTGAGCCCGATCCAGATCGGCGAGAGGACGAGAGCGTGATCGTGGGAGGAAGTGAGGCATGACCAGAGTTAGGGTTTCCCTCGTGGGGATAAGGCTCGGGTGGGCGGCCTACTGGGTTGGGCAGGGGCGGCTTTGGGCGTGGTGGGCTGTCTGCCCCATTGGCTGTGGGGCCCCTTTTTTTGTCTTTTGCTTTTGTATTTTCATTTTCTTTTATTTTCTGCTTATTAGTTTTCTATTTTTTATTTTAATTTTAGTTTTATAAAATATAACTACAATCGCTAAATTAATGTTATAACTTATTCTCTCGCCATAAAAAGTTTGACACCTAAATAAAATAGTTTGTATTATTATAATTTTTTAAAGGTATCTAATTAATTGTCATAGTTGTTGTTTTAATTACTTTAGAGTCTTTAAACGTTTTATGAAAGGGTGGTTTCTCCACCCGTATTATCCATGATTTATTTGACACATTTTGGACATTTTAGTTTTAAACGTTTGGAAACTTTTGTTGTTTGACAATATTTAGAATTTTGAATTTGAAAGTTTCGAACCGATGCGATATTAGCAGCAGAAATCGAGGTGACGTGGCATCACTAGCAGAGGTTCACTGTAGCTTAAATATCCGGGCGTCACAACAGTGATAGACATTTTGTATCCCCTTGACCCAGTAATGTTCTGTAAGCGTGTCCAATCAAAATAATCGGGGGACAAAGATGATGCCAAGAAATCAACTACCAAGTACAAAAAGCAATAAATTGTCATTCTGACAACAGAATCACAACAAATTATGCAAGATTGTATTACAATGCTATATTAGAATCTCATATTACACAACTCAAAGTATACTTTACTTTCAGTAGAACTAATAAAACAATTGGCTAACAGTAGGATATAGATCAACATTTAATAGCTATGTAAATAAGTATATATACTCTGCACCTACTGTAAGTTGTAAATCAGACAATTTACGCAGAAAAACTAATAAAACAATTGGCAAATAGCAGAACTAATATGTTTGAACCAATCACGTGGAAGCTAAAAATAACTCACTGAGCCTGTTTGAGAAGAGCAGCTCCCCGCGAAATCGAGGGCGACCTTTCCACCCATGGAGTGACCCATGATTATCATCAGGCCGTGTCCAGTACAACTGATCTCGCGCAAAGGGCTTCATATATTAGAAATCATACACAGACGACAATCACAAATTCTCCTGGACTGGACAATTAGCAGGCATGACAACTGAACCAAGCAAAAAAAAACTAAAACTAATCAGCCCATTTACCCCATGCTGAACCAAACCATCCCCTGACCACACTACCTTTCTTCTATAATTAACACTCTGCAATGAGGAGACAGTCATGTGCACGACAACATAAACTATCAACGTTGTATAATGAAGGAATTCATACATTAGAAATCTTATGCACACCAGTCAATCAATTAAACAGCGGGAATCACAAATAAAAAGGATCTCCTGGACTAAACAATTAGCAGCCACAACAAACTGAACCAAGCAAAAAAAACTAAAACTTATCAGGCGATCTTCCAAGCAAAGAGACAAGACACTAAAACTAATTGAGTACTATTTTATTTTCTAATCCCATGATGGAAATGTGTGCAACTTAGAAAGACAATGAAGATGGAATAACTTGGCATGTTTTTGACACTGAAATGTCTAAACTCCTGCTCACTAACAACATCGAATGTGGCAATGTACTACATGGAGTCCAGATGACACCTGGTAGGCAAAAAATAACATATCCGACATGATACGTCATATGAAAATGACCAGGCTTATGTTTCAGCCTTAAGATAATGTATATCAAAGATGTTAGTTTTATTTGATTTATGCAGAAAAAACTATAAAACTGTAATCAACCTGCATGTTATATAACCAATGGCATCAGACGCCCTAATAGCGTATCAGAACTGCCTGATTTTGATGAATGTTTGTTCCTGGATCAGGCATCGCTGAAGTGTATGTCGAGGGTGATTGGGTGGATCTGCCACATGTTCAGTGATGCATACTCCTCCAGGCATTCCTTCGGCTGAGCCTCACTGCACCCCTATTTTTAAAAACATTCGAGCAGGAGAATTTATATTGGCAATCAATGCCCAACAATGGTGGTACCAATTAATGTAGTTGTAGGTAGAGATTATACCTTTCTGGAGATCAGATTAAGAGCATGACCATATTTCACATCCATGCTGCTAGTCCTTGCTGCTTCACCTCTCAAGGTGGAATATATGTCACGGATCACCGCTGGCGGTCATCAGAGCAGATCGAGTACTTTGACATCTGCATCAGGCGTAGTGCTTCATCGACGTCTCTCCAGGCAACAATTTCTGAAAATCAAAGCCTTGCCAAAGCCTGAAAATAACCAAGATCATATTTTTTAAAACATACAGATTTTCATAACCTGGTAGTGACCACGGTCAACCAGAATATAGAAATCAATCGTGTAATAGAAATCAGGTGGATACAGGATAGACACAAATTAAACCAAAATCAGAAAACAAAACAAATTTGCATGTAAACTGAAAAATAAACAAATGCCACAACTCTACTTGAGTTCGAGCTATTCCCCAAACTAAATCTAAATCTAAATGTAAACCAAAACATAAATAAATGCCCCAACTCTGCCTGAGTCCTCGCTACTTTGCAGTGCCTGAAAACTTGGAACGGTCTAAAGGAAACACACTATTGATGTAAGCACGGGAACGAAAATAATTATTTTGTGCCAATAAACCACAAGCAAGATGTCCAGAAGCAGAACATCTTTTCGCATCCAAGAGATGTACAGAACGAAAATAGTGGTTCAGTTATCTTAACCCCTTATCTGGATTCGGTTTAGAACAGAGGCAATATCTAGGGAGCCTTGATGCATAAATTATATAAGCAAAGCACGTGAAGGCAGGACTTTTCTTGAATTGGTGCCAGGTTGTCTGTGCAATTGGGGTACAGCTAGTATAGAAAAGAACCCGAACCTTTTCCATGGCGCCTCATTATCTTCCTCTTGCCAAACCAAACTCTCCTAGTTTAGCCTAAAAATGACATACACAGGACAACGATTAGCAAATTGGAGAGGGGGTGAGAGAGAGACCCGAGATCCACATGTAGGTTGAGCTTGATCCGTTAAATTCAACACAGCTAGGGGAGGATGTTGGAGGATGACCACCGTCGTCTCATGTGGTGCACCGGCGGTAGGCAGTGCCCACGGCCTGCTGCTGCGCCGCCTTGCCCTGCTGCTGCTCCTCCCCGCTGCCGCCGCCGTCGTGCTCCTCGTCCTCCCTCCGCTGCTGCTCATCGTGGTTCGAGGAGGTGGGTGGCGGCGGTGGCGATGTGGGTGGGAGGAGAGGAGGCGCGCGGGAGGGAGGCGGCTGCGGGAGGGAGGGAGAGAGGCGGAGGCGGCTAGGTCTCCAGGAGTGCCCCCCTTTTATACCCCCACGACGCGAAATGAACGGAATGGCCTTGTGGGGGCATGGTATTTACATTATTTTGCCATTGGAATTTTATCCGACGGCCCAGGACGATCAGGTAAATATCAGATAGCCCACGGTGATCTGGCCTGAGATCCGACGGCCTGTAACGCGAGGACATTTTGATCCGACGGTCCAGAATCCAAACGCACGGGGAGGCTTCGTTTTGCTTCGGACTCTAACAATTGGGTTATGATCCAATGATGTGTTGCCATCCTATGATGTTTTGAGTAGATATCCTTTTGTCTTTGGGTTGATTGATGATCTAGATTGGTATGAGTTGTATGTTTTATTTTGGTGCTGCCCTATTGTGCCTCCAGGTCGCTGTAAGCGTGAGAGATTCACCGTAGGGTGTTGCAACACGCTCATGATTCACTTATAGTGGGTTGCTTGAGTGACATAAGCATAAACCCGAGTAAGGGGGTTGTTGCGTATGGGATAAAGGGGACTTGATATGTTAATGCTATGGTTGGGTTTTACCTTAATGATATTTAGTAGTTATGGATGCTTGCTAGAGTTCCAATCATAAGTGCATATGATCCAAGAAGAGAAAGTATGTTATCTTATTCCTCTCCCTCATATGAAATTGCAATGACGACTACCGGTCTTGTTAACGATTGCCTAGGATAATTCCGCACACCGACCCATCATTATTCCACACCGCTATTTATAATATGTAGTAATATATTCTAACTTTATGATAACAACACCTACTTTTATATTTTAGCTCTCCGAGACCATGCAAAGTTATCCTCTTCATACCTACAACGTAGTTTTATTTCTCGTTCCTAGTTGGAAGCAAATGTTCGGTGTACGTAGAGTCGTATCAGTGGCAGATAGGACTTGAGAGAATATTGATATTACCTTTAGCTCCTTGTGGGTTTGACACTCCATGCTTATCACTTCCACCTATGGGAATTGCTACGATGATTCCCTGCACTTGGGGATTATCAGGCGACCTTCTGACGATGGTCTTCTCAGACTCCATGATCAGCATAGCACCCTCGCAGCCGTTCACTCCAAGTGTCCCGACCACCGCTTCACGGAAGTCTGCGGGCGCCGAGAGGCTCTTGGGGTCATTGGGCCACTTCAGAAGAGCTTGACGTCAGGTAATCACAGAAGACAACTCCATGAACCGCCTCGCTTCCATGTCTCTGGCCTGGTAGAAAATTCCGTCCATCACCTGCATCCTCAAGATATCACGTTGGCGATGTTCTACTTCGTCGGGGATGTCAACTCCGCCAAGGACGCGTTCAAGCTTGGCCACCACATCATCAGGATTGAGGCGTGGATTTTATAATTCACCGATGTGGAGCGCGGGAAGCATTCGCTGGAGCGCGGGAAGAGTAAGTGGAGCACACACACAACCAGAATACCGTATCCGGTGCGACGTGTTATTTATCATACAAGTGTTAACATAAGGAAATGTATGTGTAACTTACTAATCATCGCACACGAGTACTCGCAGACGCATCGTGTGTGATACTCCTAGCCACCGCAAGCAACTAGTTTGCATTTTTCAAAGTTTTTTGTACACACAGAATTGCACACACGAACTAACTGTATTAACCGTCTATGTTATAATTTCTCAGCGCAAACAGTTCATCCGAGTCGGCTGTTTGCCACGTATCACACACATCTTGTTAAGTTGAACTATTTTTGTTGTGTTCGCTAATCAAAAATAGGTTGTGCGAGTGAACCGTATGCTCTATATCACACACACCTTGATCTCGCTAACCGTTTCTATTGCACTCCCTAATAGCAAACAGTTCATCGCAGTGAACAGTATGCCATATATCACACACACATTGATATGGCTGCCCGTTTCTATTGTCCTACCTCATCGCAAACAGTTCGAACAGGTTAACTGTGTGCCCTGAATCGCACACGCAACTAAAATCTGAACTGTGTTTGATGGCTCCGCCATCACAAACATTTTGCACCTTTTTTGACGGTTTTTTACATCCCCATTTGCGATTAATGCATCGCATACAGTTTCATCAAGGGGTCTCTGATCGTAGTGTCGCATTAGCAGCATCCTGCAGTAGTGCTCCATCAACATCTTCACCAGCACCATCTCCTCTCAAACCCTAGTTTATCTCTTGTATTACATCTTGGTCTCAAAACCTCAGATTGGTACCTGTGGGTTGCTAGTAGTGTTGATTACTCCTTGTAGTTGATGCTAGTTGGTTTATCCGGTGGAAGATCATATGTTCAGATCCTTCATGATAATCAATACTCCTCTGATTATGATTATGAATATGCTTTGTGAGTAGTTACATTTGTTCCTCAGGACATGGGAGAAGTCTTGTTATAAGTAATCATGTGAATTTGGTATTCGTTCGATATTTGATGAGATGTATGTTGTCTCTCCTCTAGTGGTGTTATGTGAACGTCGACTACATGACACTTCACCATTGTTTGGCCTAGGGGAAGGCATTGGAAAGTAATAAGTAGATGATGGGTTGCTAGAGTGACAGAAGCTTAAACCCTAGTTTATGCGTTGCTTCGTAAGGGACTAATTTGGATCCATATGTTTCATGCTATGGTTAGGTTTACCTTAATTCTTCTTTCGTAGTTGCGGATGCTTGCGAGAGGGGTTAATCATAAGTGGGATGCTTGTCCAAGGAAGGGAAGCACCCAAGCACCGGTCCACCCACATATCAAATTATCAAACTAACAAACGCGAATCATATGAGCATGATGAAAACTATCTTGACAAGAATTCCCATGTGTCCTCGGGAGCGCTTTGCTTCATATAAGAGTTCGTCCAGGCTTGTCCTTTGCTACAAAAAGGATTGGGCCACCTTGCTGCACCTTAGTTACTTTATTTACTTGTTACCCGTTACGATTTACCTTATCACAAAACTATTTGTTACCGATAATTCAGTGCTTGCAGAGAATACCTTGCTGAAAACCACTTGTCATTTCCTTCAGCTCCTCGTTGGGTTCGACACTCTTAGTTATCGAAAGGACTATGATAGATCCACTATACTTGTGGGTCATCAAGACTCTATTCTGGCGTCGTTGTTGGGGAGTGAAGTGCCTTTGATAAGTGGAATTTGGTAAGGAAACATTTATATAGTGTGCTAAAATTTACTATCATTTACCTACTCGAGAATGACTAGGAATTAAGCTTGGGGATGCTGATACATCTCCAACGTATCTATAATTTATGAAGTATTCATGCCATGTTTACAACAATTTTATATGGTTTTGGTATGCTTTGCATGGAACTAACCCGGACTGACGCTGTTTTCAGCAGAACTACCGTGGTGTTGTTTTGTGGGCAGAAACGGAAGTTCTCCAACTGAGCTGAAATTTTTTAACGGTCTTTCTTGGAACAAAAGAGACCCCCGAAGCTTTGTGGGAGGGCCTGAAGAGCCACGAGGAGGGCACAACCCACTAGGGTAGCTATGTGTTTAATCTCTCCCTCTCGTGTTCTTGAGATGTCACGATCTTGATGTATGTTTTGCTAATATATTCGGATCATATAGTGTTTTCCCCTCTCTATCTTGTTGTGATGAATTGAGTTTTTCCCTTTTTGATTTCGTTGTTATCGGATTGAATACTTTTATGGATTTGAGAGCACTAGATATATGTCTTGCATATGAATACTCCTGATGACAATGGGGTATCATATTGATTCACTTGATATACGTTTTGGCACTCAACTCGCGGATTCCCGAGGTGACATTGGGGTAATCTACGCATAGGGGTTGATGCACGTTCTTGTCTTTGTTTCTCTGGTAGAAATCTTGGAATAAAGTTTCATAGTAGACATCATCCACCATACCTACCTATGGATTGAGTATGATCCTTCAAGTAAGTTGTCATCGGTGCAAGCAATAAAAATTGCTCTCTAAATATGAATGATCTATTAGTGTGAAGAAAATAAGCTTGATACTAACTTGTGATATGGAAGAACTAAAATCGACGGACTGCATAATAAAGGTCCTTATCACAAGCGGCAATATAAAGTGACGTTCTTTTGCATTAAGATTTTGTGCATCCAACCATAAAAGCACATGACAACCTCTGCTTCCCTCTGCGAAGGGCCTATCTTTTACTTTTATCTTCTACCCTTATACAGAGTCTTGGTGATCATCACCTTCCCTTTTTACACTTTTTCCTTTGGCAAGCACTATATTTTGGAGAGATCCGGATATATATATATAAATATATATATATATACACTGATATGTAAGTTATCATAACGTATTATTGTTGACATTACCCTTGAGGTAAAAGGTTCAGAGGCGAAACTATAAGCCCCTATCTTTCTCTGTGTCCGACTGAAACTTTGGACCCATAAATATCACGTGAGTGTTAGCAATTGTAAAAGATTAAATGGTAGTTGAGTATGTGGACTTGCTGAAAAGCTCTTATATTGACTCTTTCCGATGTTATGATAAATTGCAATTGCTTCAATGACTGAGATCATAGTTTGTTAGTTTTCAGTGAAGTTTGTGATTCATACTTTGCTTTGTGAATGAATTGTTACTTTAGCATAAGAAATTATATGGCATTATATGTTGTTGTTCTAAAGATGATCATGATGCCCTCATGTCCGTATTTTATTTTATTGACACCTCTATCTCTAAACATGTGGACATATTTATCGATATCGGCTTTCGCTTGAGGACAAGCAAGGTCTAAGCTTGGGGGAGTTGGTACGTCCATTTTGCATCATGCTTTTATATTATTATTTATTGCATTATGGGTTGTTATTACATATTATATCACAATACTTATGCCTTTTCTCACCAGCAGCTGGGATTCTGGACTGGAAAAGGAGCAAATATTAGAGACCTCTTCTGCACAACTCCAAAAGTCCTGAAATTTCACGGAGCATTTTTTTGGAATATATAAAAATATTGGGCGAAGAAAGAACCAGAGGGGGGCCACTAGCCAGCCACAAGGGTGGAGGGCGCCCCCGACCTTGTGGGCACCCTGGCAAGCCTCCGGTGCACATCTTCTGCTATATGGTGTGTTTTGACCTGGAAAAAAAATCAGAAGGAAGCTTTCAGGACGAAGTGGCGCCGTCTCGAGGCGGAACCTGGGCAGAAGCAATCTAGGGATCCGGCGGAGCTGTTCTGCCGGGGAAACATCCCTCCGGAAGGGCGAAATCATCGCCATCATCATCACCAATGATCCTCTCATCGAGAGGGGGTCAATCTCCATCAACATCTTCACCAGCACCATCTCCTCTCAAACCCTAGTTCATCTCTTGTATTCGATCTTGGTCTCAAAACCTCAGATTGGTACCTGTGGGTTCCTAGTAGTGTTGATTACTCCTTGTAGTTGATGCTAGTTGGTTTATCTGGTGGAAGATCATATGTTCAAATCCTTAATGATAATTAATATTCCTATGATTATGATTATGAATATGCTTTGTGAGTAGTTATGTTTGTTCCCGAGGACATGGGAGAAGTCTTGTTATAAGTAATCATGTGAATTTGGTATTCGTTCGATATTTTGATGAGATGTATGTTGTCTCTCTAGTGGTGTTAAGTGAACATCAACTACATGACACTTCACCATTGTTTGGCCTAGGGGAAGGCATTGGGAAGTAATAAGTAGATGATGGGTTGCTAGAGTGACAAAAGTTTAAACCCTAGTTTATGTGTTGCTTCGCAAGGGACTAATTTGGATCCATATGTTTCATGCTATGGTTAGGTTTACCTTAATTCTTCTTTTGTAGTTGCGGATGCTTGCGAGAGGGGTTAATCATAAGTGGGATGCTTGTCCAAGGAGGGCAGCACCCAAGCACCGGTCCACCCACATACCAAATTATCAAAGTAACGAACGCGAATCATATGAGCGTGATAAAAACTAACTTGACAACAATTCCGATGTGTACTCGGGAGCGCTTTGCTTTGTATAAGAGTTCGTCCAAGCTTGTCCTTTGCTACAAAAAGGATTGGGCCACCTTGCTGCACCTTAGTTACTTTATTTACTTGTTACCTGTTATGATTTATCTTATCACAAAACTATCTATTACCGATAATTTCAGTGCTTGCAGAGAATACCTTGCTGAAAACCACTTGTCATTTCCTTCTGCTCCTCGTTGGGTTCGACACTCTTACTTATCGAAAGGACTAAGATAGATCCTCTATACTTGTGGGTCATCAAGACTCTTTTCTGGCACCGTTGCCGGGGAGTGAAGTTCCTTTGGTAAGTGGAATTTGGTAAGGAAACATTTATATAGTGTGCTGAAATTTACTGTCGCTTGTTACTTTGGAAAATAATCCTTCGAGGGGCTTGTTCGGGGTATCTTTACCTTGACGGGAAGAGAAAAGAGTTTCTCCTCAAACTACTGCACCTATTGAAAATATTTATTATGAAATTCCTTCAGGTATGATAGAGAAACTGCTAGCTAATCCTTATGCAGGAGATGGAACATTACATCCTGATATGCACCTCATCTATGTGGATGAAGTTTGTGGATTATTTAAGCTTGCAGGTATGCCCGAGGTTGTTGTCAAGAAGAAAGTATTTCCTTTATGTTTGAAGGGAAAGGCATTGACATGGTATAGGTTATTGGATGATATTGGATCATGGAACTACAACCGATTGAAATTGGAATTTCATCAGAAGTTTTATCCTATGCATCTGGTTCATCGTGATCGGAATTATATATATAATTTTTTGCCTCGCGAAGGAGAAAGTATTGCTCAAGCTTGGGGGAGGCTTAAGTCAATGTTATATTCATGCCCCAATCATGAGCTCTCAAGAGAAATTATTATTCAAAAAATTTATGCTCGGCTTTCTCATAATGATCGGTCCATGCTCGATACTTCTTGTATTGGTTCCTATATGAAGAAGGATATTGAATTCAAATGGATTTATTGGAAAGCATTAAACACAACTCTGAAGATTGGGAACTTAACGAAGGTAAGGAGTCAGGTATAAACCTTAAGTTCGATTCTGTTAAATCTTTTATGGATACCGACGCTTTTCATGATTTTAGCACTAAATATGGACTTGACTCTGAGATAGTAGCTTCTTTTTGTGAATCATTTGCTACTCACGTTGATCTCCCTAAGGAGAAGTGGTTTAAATATCATCCTCCCATTGAAGGTAAAGTAGTAGAACCTATTAAAGTTGAAGAAGAAACTATCACTTATAATGCTGATCCTATTGTTCCTACTGCTTATACTGAGAAACCACCTTTTCCTGTTAGAATAAAAGGTCATGCTAAAGGTTCAACTATGGTCAACAAAAGTAATATTAGAAAACCGAAACCCTCTGAGCAAATTAAAGTTGAACCTAGTATTTCCATGTTTAAAGATCTCTTGCTCGATAATATTGATGGGCATGTTATTTACTTCTGTGATGAAGCTGCTAGAATTGCTAAACCCGATATGAAAGATAAACATAGACCTGTTGTTGGCATGCCTGTTGTTTCTGTTAAAATAGGAGATCATTGTTATCATGGCTTATGTGATGTGGGTGCTAGTGTGAGTGCAATTCCTTATACCTTATATAAGAAATTATGAATGACATTGCACCTGCTGAGATAGAAGATATTAATGTTACCATTAAGCTTGCTAATAGAGATACTATATCAACAATTGGGATTGTTAGAGATGTTGAAGTCTTGTGTGGGAAGATAAAATATCCTACAGATTTTCTTGTTCTTGCTTCCCCACAAGATAATTTTTGTCCTATTATATTTGGTAGACCTTTCTTGAATACCGTTAATGCTAAGATAGACTGCGAGAAAGATATTGTTACTGTTGGTTTGGGGGATATGTCTCATGATTTTAATTTCTCTAAATTTCATAGACAACCTCATGATAAAGAATTGCCTAGTAAGGATGAAATTATTGGTCTTGCTTCTATTGTCGTGCCTCCTGCTGATCCTTTTGAATAATATTTGCTAGACCATGAAAATGATATGTTTATGAATGAAAGAAGGGAAATAGATGAAGTATTCTTTAATCAAGGGCCTATTTTGAAACACAGTTTTCCTGTTGAAATCCTTTGAGATCCTCCTCAGCCTAAGGGTTATCCCATTTTTGAGCTTAAACAATTACCTGATACTCTGAAATATGCTTATCTTGATGAAAAGAAGATATATCATGTTATTATTAGTGCTAACCTTTCAGAGCATGAAGAAAGGAAATTATTGAAAACTCTAAAGAAGCACTGTGCCACTATTGGATATACTCTCGATGATCTTAAGGGCATTAGTACCACTCTATGTCAGCACAAAATTAAATTGGAGAAAGATGCTAAACTAGTTGTTGATCATCAACGGCGGTTAAATCCTAAGATGAAAGAAGTGGTAAGAAATGAAATATTAAAGCTTCTGGAAGCAAGTATAATTTATCCTATTGCTGATAGTCAATGGGTAAGCCCTGTTCATTGTATCCCTAAAAAGGGAGGTATTACTGTTGTTCCTAATGATAAGAATGAATTGATTCCTCAAAGAATTGTTAGAGGATATAGAATGGTAATTGATTTTCGCAAATTGAATAAAGCTACTAGAAAAGATCGTTGCCAAGGGAGTTGTAGCGAGATGCTGCTAATGCAGCTATTTCTGATGTCCGGACGATGCAGCGGAAGTGAAAAGAAAAATATATGATGCTTAGACCGTTCAGACAGGGATGACCCTCTACCTTTTATTGAGCAAATGCTAGAAAGATTATCCAAACATACACATTTTTGTTTTCTAGATGGTTATTCTGGTTTTTCTCAAACACGTGTGTCAAAAGAAGACCATGAGAAAACCACTTTTACTTGCCCCTTCGGTACCTTTGCTTATAAATGTATGCCTTTTGGTTTACGTAATGCACCTGCTACCTTTCAAAGATGTATGACTGCTATATTTTCTGACTTTTGTGAAAAGATTGTTGAGGTTTCCATGGATGATTTCTCCATTTACGGAACTTCTTTTGATGATTGCTTAAGCAACCTTGATCGAGTTTTGCAGAGATGTGAAGAAACTAATCTTGTATTGAATTGGGAAAAGAGCCACTTTATGGTTAATGAAGGTATTGTCTTGGGGCATAAAATTTCTGAAAGAGGTATTGAAAAAGCCAAAGTAGATGCTATTGAAAAGATGCCGTGTCCTAAGGAAATCAAAGGTATAAGAAGTTTCCTTGGTCATGCTGGCTTCTATAGGAGGTTTATTAAAGACTTCTCTAAAATTTCTAGGCCTCGCACTAATCTCTTACAAAAATATGTTCCTTTTGTTTTTTATGATGATTGTGTAGAAGCATTTGAAATACTTAGGAAAGCCTTGATTTCTGCACCTATTGTTCAGCCACCTGATTGGAATTTACCCTTTGAAACTATGTGTGATGCTAGTGATTATGCTGTTGGTGCTGTTCTAGGACAACTCTAGACAGTTCCTAGAGAAACTATGCTACCACTGAAAAAGAATTTTTAGCAGTTGTAGTTGCATGTGATAAGTTCAGACCTTATATTGTTGATTCCAAAGTAACTGTTCACACTGATCATGCTGCTATTAAATATCTTATGGAAAATAAAGATGCTAAACCTAGACTTATTAGATGGGTCCTCTTTCTACAAGGATTTGATTTGCATATTGTTGATAGAAAGGGAGCTGAGAACCCTGTTGTAGACAACTTGTCTAGGTTAGAGAATGTTCTTCATGACCCACTACCTATTGATGATAGCTTTCCTGATGAACAATTAAATGTCATAAATGCTTCTTGTAATACTCCATGGTATGCTGATTATGCTAATTATATTGTTGCTAAATTTATACCACCTAGTTTCACATACCAGCAAAAGAAAAGTCTTTCTAAGATTTAAAACATTACTTTTGGGATGATCACAACTTTATAAAGAAGGAGTAGATGGTGTTATTAGATGTTGTGTACCTAAGGAAGAACAGGAACAGATCATACGCAAGTGCCACTCCGAGTCTTACGGAGGACACCACGCTGGAGACAGAACTGCACATACGGTATTGCAATCTAGTTTCTATTGGCCCACTCTCTTTAAAGATGCTCGTAGGTTTGTCTTATCTTGTGATGAGTGCCAGAGAATTGGCAATATTAGTAGATGTCAGGAAATGCCTATGAACTATTCACTTGTTATTGAACCATTTGATGTTTGGGGCTTTGATTATATGGGACCTTTTCCTTCCTCTAATGTGTATACACATATTCTAGTTGTTGTTGATTATGTTACTAAGTGGGTAGAAGCTATTCCAACTAGTAGTGCTGATCATAACACTTCTATTAAGATGCTTAAAGAAGTTATTTTTCCGAGGTTTGGAGTCCCTAGATATTTAATTACCGATGGTGGTTCACATTTTATTCATGGTGCTTTTTGTAAAATGCTTGCTAAGTATGATGTTAACCATAGAATTGCATCTCCATATCATCCTCAGTCTAGTGGTCAAGTATAATTGAGCAATAGAGAGATCAAATTAATTTTGCAAAAGATTATTAATAGATCTAGAAAGAATTGATCTAAGAAACTTGATCATGCTTTGTGGGCTTATAGAACTTCTTATAAGAATCCTATGGGTATGTCTCCGTATAAAATGGTTTACAGAAAAGCATGTCACTCACCTCTTGAGCTAGAACATAAGGCATATTGGGCTATTAAAGAGCTCAATTATGATTTCAAACTTGCCGGTGAGAAGAGGTTATTTGACATTAGCTCACTTGATGAATGGAGAACCCAAGCCTATGAGAATGCCATGTTGTTTAAAGAAAATGTTAAAAGATGGCATGACAGAAGGATACAAAAGCATGAGTTTAATGTTGGTGAGCATGTTTTGCTATACAACTCTCGTTTAAGATTTTTTGCAAGAAAGATCTCTCTAAATGGAAGGCCCTTACATCATCGAGGAGGTCTATCGTTCCGGTGCCATAAAAATTAACAATGCTGAAGGCAAAAATCCGAAGGTGGTAAACGGTCAAAGACTCAAACATTATACCTCAGGTACTCCCATAAATGTCGAGACCAATATAATTGATACCGCAACACCGGAGGAGTACATAAGGGACACTTTCGAGAATGTTTCAGACTCCGAAAAGGAATAGGTATGTGGTACGGTAAGTAAACCGACTCCAAAACGTTTCCAATGATAAACTTTCTCTGTTTTGGAATATTTAAAAAATTAGGAAAACTAAAAGTAGTCCAAAAGAGACACGAGGCCACCACAAGGGTGGAGGGCGCATCCTACCCCCTAGGCGCGCCCCCCGACCTTGTGGCCACCTCGTGTGCCCTCCGGACTCTGGACACCGTTTTCTTGCACGATACTTCTTATGGTCGGTAAAAATTCATTATGTAATATCCTGAAGGTTTTGACCACCGTACCATGAAAATATCTCGTGTTTTTGTTTCGAGCTGTTTTTCCTGACAGATCTAGATCATCATGACGTCTCCAAGCGCCCCCAAGGACAAGTTTTTGAGAAGGTCATCAACCCCTACCTTGCGGAGGTGCTGCGACACCCTCAAGCCATTGAGATGCATGAGGGGGTGCTGCACATCCGCGATGTTGAGGGGCTGAAGAAGACCGGATGCATGGAGACACGACTCGAAGCAGTGGAGCAACAAGTTTTCAAGTGTCAATGGATGGTGGAGCGTGGACTCAACACCAATCACATGATGATCGCCGAGTTCACCAACAATCACAAGCTGGATGCCAAGAACATTGGCGAGGCCATCTTCAAGCTTCACGAGAAAATTGAGCACCTCCAAGCCCAGATCTATGACCTGCAAAACCAAAACTGTGAGTATGAATAAAGATTTAAGAGGATGAGTTTGGCTGCAGATTTGAGGATCCCGGACACTCATTCATCTTTCTATGATGGTGAGCCTATGCCTTGGAAGATAGATGATAAGCCAACTTCATCAACAACTCCATCATCACCACCTCGAATAAAGAGACATAAATACATGGGTATGGGCACTCCCCTTGGCAACTAGCTTGGGGGAGTGCCCGGTTGTAGCGACCCGACCTCAGACGGTCAAGTCTCTGTGCTTAACTCTCATCACTGGATTGGTATGCTGACACCCACAATACTCCAGGATTTATAACAGAGGTAAATCACATGTATAAAGTAACGTAAATACTATTACCTCAATCCAAATAGCGGAAGAAACAACAAGGTTGTGGATTCCCATCAACACCAACGGCAAAGTTGAGTGTAGAAATCGTAACCCTAACGTATCACTTACTCGTCGTAAGATTCCTGCAACATGAGATGTTGCAGCCACAAGGGTCAGTACATTGAATGTACTGGCAAATTCACACCATAGGATAATGATGAATAATAGCTATCACTACATGCATATTTGGCTGGTGGGAAAGCTCTATGGTTATAATGTTTTTGTGAAAAGCCAATTTTCCCTACTGCAAAGGAATATATTTTATTTAACTACAAAGTTGGTTGAAAACATTGAGAATGGTAAATCCCCATCTCAATCCCAATTAAAAGGTAATTAATAACCCAACAAAATTAATTTAGAGTGATGAGATCAACATGATAATCCAAGAACTAGATAATCAAGATGTCCATAACCGGGGACACGGCTAATCATGATTAGTTTGTACACTCTGCAGAGGTTTGCGCACTTTTCCCCACAAGACTCGATCTCCTCCGTTGGATTTCTCGCATTACATGGTGTTTGAGAAACGGATGACTGAGACACGGTCTTTCACAAGCACTAACTCTTTACTCTGGGTGGACAGTTACACCTACTGTCCCCTACATCTGCAAGCCCACCACTGAAAGAGGTCATGCAACATACTCAACTATGCTAGAGCCCATATTAGCTTGTGGCTGCACACGGAAGTTTCTAGCATGAATAATCTTATGATCCCTTTGAGCCTGGGTGGCATTCCATAGGGTGATCACACGGGTACTCCGGGATCCCCTTGGTCAAGCACTGGGTTCTCCAGGTGCCTGGGCAAACCACTAGGTGCTCTAGGGTGCCCCAACCAATCCACCAACATGTGTATTAAAGTAGCCACCTTAAGTTAACCATTAATGATAACTCTCACATCTGTCATGAATACACTCAACCAATCCACATCTACGAGCATAGCAGAGCAGTATAAGCATAACGTAGTAGTAACTCCCAAGGTTTGAATGCAGGAGAATAGGTTCCTACCTCATCAACTACTTCCCAGTACCCACATGTTATTCAGATCCTACTCATGCAATGTTTGAGGGTTGAAACTAATGCATACAAACTAGGTAATGAAAAGGGATATGATCAAAGTGTGAACTTGCCTTGTACTGTTGATGAAGATGATTTGCACTCATAACTCCTGATAGTTCTACTCGTCACACTCCGATCAATCTAGCGTAAGCAAGCAATAGTAACCACACATAAGCAATCACTCAAAAGATCAGGAAGAACGAAGAAGACAATTCAGAAAACATCAAAACCAAGCAAATAACTCTTGCAACATAAAACAATTTCTAATAGTACCAAAATTATATGAATTTGGCCTTATCAGAAAGTTTAGGTCAAGAGCTTCAATTTGCATAAAGAATCAACTCAAACGGAGCTACGAAACTCAAGTTATGAACAAAAGAAGTTCAAATACAAATCTGTTTGATTTCAAATTTTAAATTTGCAAAAACATGTTTAAGTTGGTTTTACTGGATAGAGGAGATCATAACGAAGAAGTGGGCATTGGTTTCGTTGGATTTGGACAAACGAGCGAAAAGCAGCAAACGTTTGAAGAACAGGGACTAAACTGTAAATAAAATAATTACAGATAGGTCCCTGGCAAAACAACTAAAATAAAAAGAAAAGACTATCGAGCGAACGCTCGCTATCTTGTTCTAAACAGAGAACGTTCATTGAATAGATCTAACAAAAAAACTAAATCAGGTTTTTTGTACAAAACCGATCTAAACCAAAAGGACTAAACCGGACCGGGGCGGTTTCTTTACCGGTTCGGCCGGTTCAAGTCGGCGGCGAACGGCGTCACGGCGGCGGCTTCAGCGAGGAACGGCAGCGGCGACGACTATGTGGGCGGCTGCAGCGACAAGGCGAGGCGGGGCGAGGCGAATCGGCGGTGCGCTGCCGCGGCGAAAGGCGGCGGTGATGCAGATCGGTGCTGCGAGGGGAGGCGACTCGAGCGGCGGCTACAGAGAGAGAGGGTGTCGGGGGCAGCGCATTTATAGGAGGGGAGGGGAGCAGGATGGCGTGGGGGAGGGGGCACGGCAACGAGGGACTCGGATGGAGTCTGGCGATGGCGGCATGCCAGGCGGACTCATACTGGGGTCGATGATTGACGGCGACTGGTCAGGGAGTTGGGCCGGCCTAGTTGGCGGGAGTTTTTTTAATAAACATTTTTCCAGACAAACAAAAATAAAATAAATAAAAATATTATATAGGCATATAATATATCAAAATTTTCAGAAAAAGATCATATATGATTTGAACATTTTTCTAGCATCAAATAAAATCCACACAAATTGAAATAAAGCAAAGAGTGCTACTGTTGCAATAAAACCTCATAAAAATCATTTAAAAAAACCAAAAAGATTTCAAATTTATTTCTCTCCAATTTTCTATTGCATGGAATCATTTTACCCTATTTTCCGTATATTTTATTTACGGAGAATAGTAATTTGAATAAAACCAAATAACTCCAAATTGAAAATAATTTCAAAGGAACTTTGAATTTTTTTCTTTTAAACTTCCAACTCATATTTCATATGTTTTTGAAGAAGTCATTTTATCTTCTCTCATGAAAGTCATTGAGTTGCTTAGAGTTTGTGAATTGGAAAATATTTCCAAATGAAATTCAAATGTTTTCAAAACCCTTTATCATTTAATTAATTGGAAGAAGTCATATCATCTTCTCTCTAGGGTTTTGTATTTGAAAAGAATTTGAATTCATGTAGATCATAAATGAAAAATGTAAGTTTGGGAAAGTCCTTTTGTTCCCTCTCATTTAACTTTCAAAAGTTTCAAATTTCACTCCATTTCACACAAGCAACCACACCACAATCAAACAATCAATCAAAACTATGTATTTAATATAACATTCCAAAATTTAGAATTTTGGGATGTTACAAACCTACCACCCTTAAAATGAATCTCGCCCTCGAGATTCCGAGAGGCTAGAAAGAAATAGGTTAGGTTTGGGGGTCTTCTCAAAATCCATCGATCATCTCCAGGGTCTGGGGTTCTACCACCCTTAGAAGCATTGATACGGTTCCATCAAAGCTCATATAATCCATCCTAATCATTGACAATGTCCATCTTCTCAGATCTTTAGGATAATTCCTTCTCTGGGCTCTTCCGGCAGTGGCGTAACCTTTACCGCAATTCTTCTGTCCTTTCATCTTGGTAAGGTTGTTCTGTGACTGGGTCTTCTTAGCTGATGGGTCTGGTGCCAGTACTAAAGAACTATCGATATCTCCTGGTGGTCAACAGTTTATGGTTTCTCCTGCAGGAAATGGGTCTGGGCTTCGTTCTCACCGTATGACCTACGATTGGCAATAGCTGCCTTGTACAAAGGGAAAAAATTGTCATACCATTCTAAGGTTCAGTTAGGTTTAATATCGCCGTCTCTCTACTATAGGTAAGTCACTTAGATTTACCATCCCATATAGCAAGGCGAATAATAAGAGTAAGTCGGTATGGTGATCAATCCATCCCGCACCCAAATCATTACCTTGTATATGGTTTTGCGAATCTCGCATTCTAACACTCGGTCATCCTCACAAGCATTGCAGAATTTCTCTTGTCAACGAACTAAGTTTGGATAAATCCATGGATTCTGCAAGCCAAACAAACTTCTAACGTTCCTTCACAACTCTCAGGTTTTGCGTAAACTCCTATAAGATCGTCTGTTGATAAAGTCGTATCTTCTTCCAGGGTTTTCCTTCAGCAAGAGTGTGCTTGCTTCTTGGCAGGTCCTAGGACCTATGGGTTACGGCCCATCTCATCACTTGTAAACCTTGAACTCATCATCGGGGCAACTGATCATTATTCCAACATCCAGCTTCCTAGCATACTTAAAATCCCTCCAATTGTTCTGTCTCCCTTCCTTCTATTTGTACCAAACTCAGACGTGAGTACTCAGACTCATCCTGGAATTACAATTGCTCCATATTACCAACATTATACCTCCTTTATATCTAGTAGTACTTCATCTCTTCATATTCTTGGGATACCCCACATATTGAGACAAAACTCGTACTTATTTTGTCAAAAGTCCACTCTGTGGAATATCATTATCTTTTCCAGGGGTCAAGTGTTCTTACAGGGTAATACCACCCTTAAAATGCACAAATCTTCCATAGACCATATTTCTCATATCCTCGAAAATGGTCAAAATCTTTCTTCATAGAGTAACTAATCTTAAAATCCAAATCATTACCAATGATGCTAACTTTATTGATTCTCAAATTATCACAATCTCCTGCATTTCCATTACATGCCTCAACTCAACACCTCAATAAAAAAATGTTCCCACTACTACTACTATGTTTCTCACAGACTCAACTATTCAACACGCAAATCCTCATTGGGACAATCTTTGGCAAAGTGCCCTGCTTCATTACAGCAGAAACATATTACTTCTGACAAGGCTCAAGGTTTCCTTGTGATTTCAAAGCCTCCTTGGGTCCTCGGCTTTCTTTTTGGGCAACTGCTAAAGTAGCGCCCTGAATCTTTGCACCTAAAACTTGTGATATGACTCAGGTCCTTCCTGGGATCCAATCTATTTCTCTTCCTGGTCTTTTCCGTGCCATTTAGGGCTTCTATTTCCCATGGGTCATACTCTACTTACACTATCGGAAATGCTACTAGATCCCCATTTAGACAATTTTGGGAGATGTGTCCTTCTTCTCCACATGAATAGCATGACTTGGTGTAGGCTTTAATTACGTTTCCTTTGTGTGTGTCCTCGACATCTTCCTTCATCACCAGTTCTTCCAAACTTTCCTTGAGGGCTCCTTTCATTACTTCTTTGTTCTGCTGTACGGTTCTTTGTACCATGGGGTAAATGTGACACTGAGCAGGGTAGTGGGTAGTCCCTTCAGACAAGAAACAAGTAATCTGCCTAGTTGGGCATTCTTCAGCTGGGTGACTTCCTTCACAATTAGGGCATTCACCCTTGTGTTCCTTATGGTTGTGTCCTATTTCTCCACAGAGCTTGCATGCACAAGGCTTCTTCATATCATTTCCATAAGGCTTCAATTTCTGGGACACAAACTGGGACTTTGGCAAAGTCAACTTAAATTCTTCCCAAGTGGTTACTCCTTGCCATCCATTGATGGTTTGGTACATTCTCCACCAAGTAGAAGCACCTCTTTCAAAGCACTGAAAAGCATGCTGGTTCATATCATTTCTGGCTATAGTGTTATTCTCTAGGTGATCCTCCATATTCTGAATCCATCGGTCTGTTTCTAATTGACTTATCGGTCCCAGGAATGTGAGTTCACCTCCATTCCTCCTCTATTGGTCCATGGATTTTGGGGTGGGATGAGAGAGACAGAGAGGGATACACACAATGCAAACAATAGTTTTGAAAAGATATATTTTATTTTGTGGCTGTTGGAAAAACATCAAACAATATGACAGCTCACAAACGTCGCATCTAACGTAGGTATACAATAGGGGTTTGGTCTTCTAAAGGTCAATAAATCTTCAAAGTCACCAAACTCTTCAAGTCTTGTTCATGTCTCTGATGGCTCCTTCCGATCGTGCTTGTCCTTCTCAAGTTCTTTTGCCAGATCATCTCTGTTGACGCGAAGTCTCTCGTGACGTCCTTTAATATTCTGGAGTTGCGTTCCAAACTTCTGGATTTCAACATCCTTGGCATGAACCATGGTCCTACTGTCCTTCAGTTTGTCGGGGAAACGACACCTATGGGATCACTGAAATCCCTTCTACGGTTGGCGGGCACGGGGTTGTGAGAAGAGCAGGTTTAGGAGCTAGCACAAAGATCATTTACCCAGGTTCGGGCCGCGTGGATGCGTAATACCCTAGTCCTACTTTGGTGTGTATTTCAGAGTGTTCTTGAGCTCTTGAACTAGCTATGGTGGCTGCATAGTTCCAAAGAGCCGAATCCCCCTCCGGTATGCCTCGGGCCTGCTTTTATAGTTGAAAAGGGGTTGCCACAGTGGCACACATGAGGTGGAAAGGTGTACAGTGCATGAGCTTATCGTCCGACATTACATGACAAAGCGCATTAAATGCGCTACTTAGGTGTCCGTTAGCTTTATCGGGGACGGGAACGAGGCCCGTCCCGTCCGTCGCCGCTCCGCCTCGCTTCGATATGCGCCCAGGCCAGTGATGTGCGCAGCACCATGTAGGCAGGCATGCTGCTGAGGTGGCGCGGTGGCAGGGCCTTCACGAAGATCTGCATGCCACCACACAGGTGCTTGCTGAGTTTGGCCTGGAAGCCGCATGTTGCCACACAGGTGCCTGCCCATCTGGTTGGGCTGGCAGCTGCATGCGAACGGTGGCGGAGTCTTGGTTGATGTAGGCCTGGCTATGGACCCGCATGCGTCCTTGGCAAGGGTCTTGTCGGGGGCCCGGCAAGGGTCTTGCCATGGTAGCATGGTTGTCCCCGGCAAGGATCTCGCCGGGGGTCTTGTGGATCTATGATCTTGACAAAGATCTGCATGCCACCATGGAGGCGCCTCCCGAGCCTTCGTCCCATCGTGGTTGGTTATGTTGGAAGTCCTGGGCTCAAGGATGGCGCGCCCCGCTGGTGCTGGGCGAGCTGCCCCGGCAAGGGTCTTGCCGGGGGAACCTGCTTCGTCCCTCTGCTCTTTGTGTTCTTGGTCTCGGCGTTGCTTTTGTTGGCCTTGTGCTTCGCTTTCCCTCCGGCTTCCCTCCTCTGCTTTATTAAGTGTGGTCGCGGGCGTGGCTCCGACTGCCCGTGCACAAGTTAAGGGGTCAAAAGGAGAGCCCTACTTTTGTACACCGACACAGTTCCTGACGAAATCTTCGGTATCTCGAGTTTTTGTTCCTCTAGTTTGGCTACTTCAGCTTCTGGGTCCTAAGTTCTTAGATAAATGCTTTCTCATCAACACGACTTCCTGCAGGTCCATCTTAAAATTCTTGATGTAATACTCCAGATCCTGGTGATACACCAGCTAAGGTTAAAACTGCATCCTTTGCTGATAGGTGCTCCATTAGCCTTCTTCCATCCAATCCTTCCGAAGAAATGCATGCTTAACTCAGCACGGTGACAGTAGCATAAGCGGGCGATAACACCATGGTTAGCAGTGTCTATGCCCATGTTACTGCCATGAGCTTTCATTCCATAGTTGATATCTCCTGCCTTAGGGTTTTTCTTGACAAACTTTGAGTTCTAATGCTCCATGTTCCGGTCTTTCTCCAACACGCCTTGATCTTGGGTGTTGACAGCTTCAATAGTCTGACAGGTTCCATAAGGATACCCTTCCTTGGTCATACAAATCTGGAAATTCTTCATAGCCTTCAAATTCTCCTAGTCTTCGGAGTCTTCAACCGTTGTAATTTCCATTATTCAAATGTGCAGTAAAATCCTCTTTATTTCGAAGTGGTCTTTAGTTGTATGACATCTTGTACATTCTTGGAGTGGTCTCATCAGTCGTATCTTTGTGTAGTCAAGGAGTATAGTCTAACTAAAAGGGAATATTTGATAAAGCTCGGAAAAGAAGAGAGGAAAGGATATTTTTGAAAATAAAGTTTTAGAGAAAATCTTTCCTATGGGCTTGCCAGTTTCTAGGGTCACGTCCAACAGTCAACATGTGCTCTAATACCATCTTGTAGCGACCCGACCTTAGACGGTCAAGTCTCTGTGCTTAAGTGTCATCCCTGGGTCGGTATGCTGACACATACTGTACTCGAGAATTTATAACAGCGGTAAATCACATGTATAAAGTAACGTAAATACTATTACTTCAATCCAAATAGCGGAAGAAGCAACAAGGTTCTGGATTCCCATCAACACCAACGACAAAGTTGAGTGTAGAAATCATAACCCTAACGTATCACTTACTCGTCGTAAGATTCCTGCAACATGAGACGTTGCAGCCACAAGGGTCAGTACATTGAATCTACTGGCAAATTCACACCATAGGATACTGATGAATAATAGCTATCACTACATGCATATTTGGCTGGTGGGAAAGCTCTATGGTTATAATGTTTTTGCGAAAAGCCATTTTTTCCCTACTGCAAAGGAATATATTTTATTTAACTACAAAGTTGGTTGAAAATACTGAGAATGGTAAATCCCCATCTCAATCCCAATTAAAAGGTAATTAATAACCCAGCAAAATTAATTTAGAGTGATGAGATCAAAATGATAATCCAAGAACCAGATAATCAAGATGTCCATAACTGGGGACACGGCTAATCATGATTTGTTTGTACACTCTGCAGAGGTTTGCGCACTTTTTCCCACAAGACTCGATCTCCTCCATTGGATTTCTTGCACTACATGGTGTTTGAGAAACGGATGACCGAGACACAGTCTTTCAGAAGCACTAACTCTTTATTCTGGGTGGACAGTTACACCTACTGTCCCCTACATCTGCTAGCCCACCACTGAAAGAGGTCATGCAACATACTCAACTATGCTAGAGCCCATAATAGCTTGTGGCTGCACACGGAAGTTTCTAGCATGAATAATCTTATGATCCCTTTGAGCCTAGGTGGCATTCCATAGGGTGATCACACGGGTACTCCGGGATCCCCTTGGGAAAGCACCGGGTTCTCTAGGTGCCCGGGCAAACCACTGGGTGCTCCAGGGTGCCCCTAACCAATCCACCCAGATGTGTATTAAAGTAGAAACTTTAAGTTAACCATTAATGATAACTCTCACATCTGTCATGAATACACTCAACCAATCCACGTCTACGAGCATATCAGAGCAGTATAAGCATAACATAGTAGTAACTCCCAAGGTTTGAATGCAAGACAATAGGTTCCTACCTCATCAACTACTTCCCAATACCCACATGTTAATCAGATCCTACTCATGCAATGTTTGAGGGTTGAAACAGATGCATAAAAACTGGGTAATGAAAAGGGATATGATCAAAGTGATTCACACTGATAACTCGTCATAGTTCTACTCATCACCCTCTGATCAATCTAGGGTAAGCAAGCAATAGTAACCACACCTAAGCAATCACTCAAAAGATCAGGAAGAACGAAGAAGACAATTCGGAAAACATCAAAACCAAGCAAATAACTCTTGCAAAATAAAACAATTTCTAACAGTATCAAAATTATGTGAATTTGGCCTTATCAGAAAGTTTAGGTCAAGACCTTCAATTTGCAAAAAGAATCAACTCAAACAGAGCTACGAAACTCAAGTTATGAACAAAAGAAGTTCAAATACAAATGTGTTTGAATTCAAATTTTAAATTTGCAAAAACATGTTTAAGTTGGTTTTACTGGATAGAGGAGATCATAATGAAGAAGTGGGCGTTGGTTTCGTTGGATTTGGACAAACGAGCGACAAGCAGCAAACGTTTGAAGAACAGGGACTAAACTATAAATAAATTAATCACAGATAGGTCCCTAGCAAAACAACTAAAATAAAAAGAAAAGACTATCGAGCGAATGCTCGCTATCTAGTTCTAAACAAAGAACGTTCATTGAATAGATCTAACAAAAAAACTAAATCATTTTTTTACAAAACCGACCTAAACCAAAAAGACTAAACCGGACTGGGGCGGTTTCTTTAGCGGTTCCGCCGGTTCAAGTCGGTGGCGAACGGCGTCGCGGTGCACGTCCACGGCTTCAGCGAGGAACAACGCGACGGCGACTACATGGGCGTCTACGGCGACAAGGCGAGGCGGGGCGAGGCAAAGCGGCGGTGCGCTGTTGCGGCAAAAGGCGGCGGCGATGGAGATCGGCGCTGCGAGGGGAGGCGGCTCGGGCGGCGGCTATTGAGAGAGAGAGGGGGTCGGGGCGGCGCATTTATAGGAGGGGAGGGGAGCAGGATGGCGTGGGGGAGGTGGCACGGCGACGAGGGACTCGGGGAGTAATCTGGTGGCGTGCCAGGCGGACTCATACAGGGTCGATGGTGACACGACTACTGGTTTGGGAGGCTGGGCCGGCCCGATCGTGGGAGTTTTTAATAAACATTTTTACAGACAAACAAAAATAATAAAAACAAAATAAATAAAAATATTATATAGCATATAATATATCAAAATTTTCAGAAAAAGCTTTTCTACAATCTGAACATTTTCTAGCATCAAATAAAATCCACACAAATTGAAATAAATCAAAGAGTGCTATCTGTTGCAATAAAACCTCATAAAAATCATTTAAAAAACCAAAAGATTTCAAATTTATTTCTCTCCAATTTTCTATTGTAGGAATCCTTTTACCCTATTTTCCATATATTTTATTTTTGGAGAAAAATAATTTGAATAAAACCCAATAACTCCAAATTGAAAATAATTTCAAAGGAACTTTGAATTTGATTCTTTTAAACATCCAACTCATATTTCATATGTTTTGAAGAAGTCATTTATCTTCTCTCATGAAAATCACTGAGTTGCTTAGAGTTTCTAAATTGGAAAATATTTCCAAATGAAATTCAAATATTTTCAAAACCCTTTATCATTTAATTAAATGGAAGAAGTCATATCATCTTCTCTCTAGGGTTTTGTATTTGAAAAGAATTTGAATTCATGGAGATCATAAATGAAAAATGAAAGTTTGGGAAAGTCCTTTTATCCCCTCTCATTTAACTTTCAAAACTTTCAAATTTCACTGAATTTCACACAAGCAACCACACCACAATCAAACAATCAATCAAAACTATCTATTTAATATAACATTCCAAAATTTAGAATTTAGGGATGTTACACCGGTATCGTTTCACCATCACACCTTATCTTTATTTCTTTTCTTAGTTTGATCCTTTTGGTTATATCTTTATCTAGTAGAATAAAGTTTTAGTATGATCTAGCTTTGAGTTTTGCTTTATCTTCCCTCTATGTAATCGAGTCCGTGAGATATATAATAAAGAGTAGTTTTGAGTTGAGGGCTTTGCTTTCTTGCTATGATCTTGAGGGAATAAAATAAAATAAAGAATAAAAAGAAATAAAAAGATCATATATTGATCTTATGGAGAGTAATGACTTCACATATAAAGAGTATGATGAATAAAAGTTGTTGAGAGTTGACAAATTTAGTTTTGGTCATTGTTGCAATTAATAGGAAGTAATAAAGAATGAGAGGCTTCACATAGAAATATACTATCTTGGGCATGTTTTGTAATTGTGAGCACTCATTAAAATATGACATGCTAAAAAGTTGATGTTGGAAAAGGAAGACAACATAATAGGTTATGTTTTCTTATATCCGAATAGAATTTATATTGTCATGGATCATCCAATATGTTGAGCTTGTCTTTCCCTCTCATGCTAGCCACACTCTTTGCACCAAGTAGGGATACTACTTGTGCTTCCAAACATCCCTTAACCCAGTTTTTTCATGAGAGTCCACTGATACGTCTCCAACGTATCTATAATTTACGAAGTATTCATGCAATGTTTACAACAATTTTATATGGTTTTGGTATAATTTGCATGGAACTAACCCGGACTGACACAGTTTTCAGCAGAACTACCGTGGTGTCGTTTTTTGTGCAGAAATGAAAGTTCTCCAAATGAGCTGAAACTTTTTGACCATTTTTTTGGAACAAAAGAGACCCCCGAAGCTTCGTGGGCGGACCAGAAGAGCCATGAGGAGGGCACAACCTACCAGGGCGCGCCTGGTGGGCCAGGCTCGCCCCGATGGGTTGTGCTCATCTCAAGGCCCATCTTTGCGTGAAACCGACGCAAAAAAATCCTATAAATAAGGAAACCATCAGAAATAAACCTAGATCATAAGTTCTGTTGCTGCATGCCTCTGTAGCCAGCGAAAACCAATCTAGACCCCGTTTCGGCACCCTGCCGGAGGGGGGGAATCATCTTCGGTGGCCATCTTCATCATCCCGGCGGCCACCATGATGAGGAGGGAGTAGTCCGCCCTCGGGACTGAGGGTTTGTACCAGTAGCTATGTGTTTAATCTCTCTCTCTCTCTCTTTCGTGTTCTTGAGATGTCACGATCTTGATGTATCGTGGGCTTTGCTAATATAGTCGGATCATATGGTGTTTTCCCCTCTCTATCTTGTTGTGATGAATTGAGTTTTTCCCTTCGAGATTTTGTTGTTATCGGATTGAATACTTTTATGGATTTGAGACCACTTGATATATGTCTTGCATATGAATACTCGTGGTGACAATGGGTTATCGTATTGATTCACTTGATATATGTTTTGGCACTCAACTCACGGATTCCCGAGGTGACATTGTGGTAATCTACGCATAGGGGTTGATGCATGTTCTTGTGTTTGTTTCTCCGGTAGAAATCTTGGGGCACTCTTTGAAGTTCTTTGTGTTGGATTGAGTATTATGAATCTAAAATTATTTGGTGTTATTTTAGTACGAATTCTTGGATAGATCGATCGAAAAGATTAGCTTCGAGGTGGTTTCGTACCCTACAAATAATTTGTTATTATGTTCTCCGCTAGATAGGAACTTTGGAGTGATTCTTCATCGCACTTTGAGGGACTGTTATATGATCCAATTATACTAACATTGTTGAGAGATTACACTAGTGAAAGTACGGACCCTAGGCCTCATTTTCAAGCATTGCAATACCGTTTTTGTGCCCGTTTACTATTTGCTACCTTGCTGTTTTTATTTATTAAGATTATAAAAATATATTTCTACCATCCATATTATACTTTTATCACCATCTCTTCGCCGAACTAGTGCACCTATACAAATTGCCATTGTATTGGGTGTGTTGGGGACACAAGGGATTTCTTGTATTTGATTGCAGGGTTGTTTGAGAGAGACCATCTTCATCCTATGCCTCCCACGGATTGATAAACCTTAGGTCATCCACTTGAGGGAAAATTGCTACTGTCCTACAAAACTCTGCGCTTGGAGGCAATCCGTGTCTACAAGAATAAAATTGCGTAGTAGACATCAGGCTCTTTTCTGGCGTCGTTGCCGGGGAGGCTAGGTAAGCGGCACTCACATCCCGTCATCGAAGCTCTTTTCTGGCACCATTGCCGGGGAGGTGAGTGCTTGAAGGTATATCTTTAGATCTTGCAATCAAATCTTTTAGCTTCTTGTTTTATCACTAGTTTGGTTTATAAAATAAAACTACATAAAAAATGGAACTGAGGTTGCATCATATTATTGATCATCTTTATAATATCTTTCTTGAAAATGATGGAGCGGAAAATTGTGCTCAATTGTTAGAAGAAGAACTCAATAAATTTTTTGGCACAAAATATTTGAATGATCGATGAGCATTATTGAATGTTGTTAGTACGAATTCTTTGAATATCCAAAATGCTATTGATAATTGCACAAGTCATGACAAAAATGTTTCTTATAAGGATGTCAATTGTAGTGGAGTGCATAAAGTTTGTGAAGACGTGCCTTACAGGGAAGATAGATTTTGCAAGAAGCATAAACATGATGAAACTAATTCTTTGCTCAAAGTGATAGATGAATTTGCTACAAAATTATGTTCTCCTTTTCTTATTACTTGTGAACTTTGCAATAAGGTTGATCATCTTAATTTCCAATGCAAACTTTTTCATGATTGAATCATGGCCAAATATTATAATGATATGATCACCCTTGAACTTTATAATGATCTTTGCCTATTTTTGGGGAGTGAATAATTGACATATAAAAATAGTTGGTTTGAAGTATTCATTCTCACGAACAACATTGAAACTATACTAAAAAATGTACATATGTTTTGCATGGTAAATTGCAATGAGAATGCTTATATTGCCAACTATAGAAAGATGGGAAAACCAATAGAATATAAAAGGAGTACTAATGAAAGGGTAAAGATTTCCACTTTCGCTCATATTGTCTCTCATGACGAAATAGGTGATGATAAAAGGAGCTCCCTATTCAACCAATCTTATCAATAAGAAGCTTGGAAAAATTAATTAAACCCACACATGATGTGGTGAAGAAAAAGAAAAGAAGAAGAAAGAATCGAGGTAAAAAGGTATCTGTCCCAAATAGTGTTGCTCCTATTATTGTTGTGCCTCATGAAAATGAATCAAAAATAATTGTGGAGGATGATGCACTTGATGATGATATTGCTTCTATGTCTTATGGCACAATGTTCGAGAGCACTATTGATGATGATTTTGTTATGCCCATTGCTTGTTGTGATGATTATGTTTGGGAAGATAATGATACTTCTTATAATCTTGGAAATCTTTTTGGCACCAACTTGGGAAATTATGATGATAGCAATTGTTATACCGTTGGTGCTATTCATACTATTAATGATGAGAGTGATTATGCTTATGATATGCCAAGCCACAAGCTTGGGGATGCTATGTTTGATGATAATGACATATTTGAGAATTTATTTGCTGCAATTAATGTTTATCCCAAGCTTGAGGTTGCTATGCTTAATGAAGATGATCTTTTTAGTCCCCTTCCCTTGAATGATTAAATTTGCTATGATGATTGCATGCCTCCCACTTATGATGATTATTGTGATGATACTTATGTTATAAAAAGTAGTGATAATTATTGTCATAACTTTGAATATCCTTCTACTGAGCATTACACTTTTAATGTGGTAACAATTTATAGTATTCGAGCTTCATATGATACTCCCACCTTTGTAAATGAGAAGAATTTATCTTATGTGGAGAGTAATAAAATTTCTACACTTGTGGATCATGAAAAGAATGTTTTATGTGATGGATATATTGATGAATCTATTCATGATGCTACTGAAAATTATTACGAGAGAGGAACTTATGATTCATGATGCTCTTGTTATGTTTCAATCTGTATCTTTTATGCAAGCATCATTGAACTTATCATGCCTAGCTAAAAGGCACTAAAGAAAAGCTCTTGTTGGAAGACAACCCAACACTTTTACCTACTATTTTTATGTGTTCACATGATTAGGCTACTTAATTAACCATGTTTTATAGCTTTTGTTTTGATAAAGTGCCAAGTAAATCCTTTGGGATAGTGTGGATGATAGTTGACTTGAATCTGTGCAAAAACAGAAACTTTTGCTTCCAGAAACAGAATTGTTTAAATTAACTTGAGCGTCGCAAAATTCTGAATTTTTTATAGATGATTTATATACAAATTTTCTACGTGGTCCTAATTTTTCATAATTTTTGGAGTTGCAGAAGTATGACTAATATTCAGATCTTTACATACTGTTCTATTTTTGACATATTTTGTTTTCAATGCATAGCTTGCTCGTTTCTAGTTTCTATAGCTTATATTGCTCAATATAAATTGTGGAAATGATGAGGTACAGTAGGAATTGTGTGAGAACAATTATGAATCTTGTCTTTGACAGTACCAAAGTGAATGGTTTGTCTTTATCATACTAACCCGTCTCACGAAGTTCCGTCAAGTTCTGTGTGATTGAAGTTTTGGGTGAGATATCGATATGAGAGGAATAAGGAGTGACAAGACCCTAAGCTTGGGGATGCCCAAGGCACCCCAATATAATATTCAAGGAAGATCCAAGCAACTAAGCTTGGGGATGCCCCGGAAGGCATCCCCTCTTTTGTCTCCAACATTATCGGTAACCTCACTTGGAGCTATATTTTTATTCGTCACGTGATATGAGTTTTGCTTGGAGCGTCATTTTATTCTATTTTTATTTGCTTGCTGCTATTTATAATAATGTTTTGTATCTTTTATTTCAATAAAAATGTCAAGGATAGCCTTTACCATGCTTATTTTGCAAGTCTACACGTTGATGTTTAAGAATAGAAAGTTTTCTTTCATTGTCTGAATTCTTCTCGAAAGTCAGAACATGATAAAATCTTGCAATTTTTTAAAAATATGCTATCGTAAATTTTCTATAGTGTGGTAATTTTTCAGAATTGTTTGAGCTAGGGAAGTATGAGGAAAATTGCACTCTTTACAGACTGTACTGTTTAGACAAATTGTTGTTATGTTTGCATTGTTTGCATATGTTTGCGTGTTTAGTGATTCTGCTTAAGGATAGGACTATTAAATATGCAAAGGCATTTAGTATGCAATGTTGAATAATAATTTTAGTGATTTGCTACAGTATAGAATGATAAGGTTTTTGCATTAGTTTATACTAACTTATCTCACAAGTTCTTGTTGAGTTTTGTGTGCATGGAGTTTTTAAGATTTAGGGAAACCGTGATATAAAAGGAATAAAGGAGACACAAAAGCTCAAACTTTGGGATGTCCAAGGCATCCCAAGATAATATTTCAAGAAGTCTCAAGCATCTAAGCCTGGGGATGCCCCGGTAGGCATCCCACCTTTCTTCATCAACAATTATCGGTTAGTATCGGTTGAGCCTAAGTTTTTGCTTCTTCACACGAGTTGTGCTATTCTTGAAATGTCTTTTTTTTGCTTGTTGTTTGACTAAAATACTTATATCTGAAAGTTTTAAATAAGAGAGAGTCCTCAAATAGCTACCCATTTACTTAACTACTCGTTTGATCTTCACTTATATCTTTTTTGAGTAGTTTGTCATTTACTCTTGTGCTTCACTTTTATGCTATGAGGAAATTGTTGAATGAATTGAATATCATGAAGTTGAAATTGTATGTGCATATTGATACGTCTCCAACGTATCTATAATTTATGAAGTATTCATGTTGTTTTATTACCATTCTTCGATATTTTACAATCATTTTATAGCAACTTTATATCATTTTTGGGACTAACCTATTGACCCAGTGCCCAGTGCCAGTTGCTGTTTTTTGCTTGTTTTTTACATCTCAACAAATCAATATCAAACGGAGTCCAAACACCGCGAAACTTTTTATGGATTTTTTATAGACCAGAAGATATCCAATGGGCCACAAGAACAGGGGGTGACCGAGGGGCACAAGCCACCGAGGCGCGCTGGGGCCCAGCGCCAGTGGGTTGTGCCCACCTCGGTGGCCTCCCGCATCACCTCTCCGCCCTATAAATTCCCAAATATTCCAAAAACCCTCGGAGTTAACCTAGATCAGAAGTTCCACCGCCGCAGGCCTGTGTAGCCAGCAAAAACCAAACTAGACCCCGTTTTGGCACTCCACCGGAGGGGGGAATCATCACCGGTGGTCATCTTCATCATCCCGGCAACCACCACGATGAGGAGGGAGTAGTCCACCCTCGGGGCTAAGGGTTTGTACCAGCAGCTATGTGTTTAATCTCTCTCTCTCTCTCTCTCTCTCGTGTTCTTGGGATGTCACAATCTTGATGTATCGCGGGCTTTGTTAATATAGTCGGATCAAATGGTGTTTTCCCCTCTCTATCTTGTTGTGATGAATTGAGTTTTCCCTTTGAGATTTCGTTTTATCGGATTGAATACTTTTATGGATTTGAGAGCACCTGATATATGTCTTGCAAATGAATACTCGTGGTGACAATGGGGTATCATATTGATTCACTTGATGTATATTTTGGCACTCAACTCGCGGATTCCCGAGGTGACATTGGGGTAATCTATGCATAGGGGTTGATGCACGTTCTTGTCTTTGTTTCTCCGTTAGAAATGTTGGGGCACTCTTTGAGGTTCTTTGTGCTGGATTGAGTATTATGAATCTGAAATTATTTGGTGTTATTTTAGTATGTACTCTTGATAGATCGATCAGAAAGAATAGCTTCGAGGTGGTTTCGTACCCTACAAACGATTATTCTTCTTATGTTCTCCGCTAGATAGGAACTTTGGAGTGATTCTTCATTGCACTTTGAGGGACGGTTACATGATCCAATTATATTAGCATTGTTGAGAAATTGCACTAGTGAAATTACGGACCTAGGCCTCATTTTCAAGCATTGCAATACCATTTTTGTGCCCATTTACTATGTGCTACCTTGTGGTATTTATTTATTCAGATTATAAAAATATATTTCTACCATCCATATTACACTTTTATCACCATCTCTTAGCCAAACTAGTGCACCTATACATATTGCCATTGTATTGGGTGTGTTGGGGACACAAGATATTTCTTGTATTTGATTGCAGGGTTGTTTGAGAGAGACCATCTTCATCCTACGCCTCCCATGGATTGATAAACCTAGGTCATCCACTTGAGGGAAAATTGCTACTGTCCTTCCAAACTCTGCGCTTGGAGGCCCAACACGTGTCTACAAGAATAAAGTTGCGTAGTAGACATCATCCACCATACCTACCTATGGATTGAGGAAGATCCTTCAAGTAAGTTGTCATCGGTGCATGCAATAAAAATTGCTCTCTAAATATGTATGATCTATTAGTGTGAAGAAAATAAGCTTTATATGAACTTGTTATATGGAAGAACTGAAAGCAACGGACTGCATAATAAAGGTCCTTATCACAAGCGGCAATATAAAGTGACGTTCTTTTGCATTAAGATTTTGTGCATCCAACCATAAAAGCGCATGACAACCTCTGCTTCCCTCTGCGAAGGGCCTATCTTTTACTTTTATCTTCTACCCTTATACAGAGTCTTGGTGATCATCACCTTCCCTTTTCTGCTTTTTCCTTTGGCAAGCACTATATTTTGAGAGATCCGGATATATATATATATATATATATATATATATATATATATATATATATATATATACACTCATATGTAAGTTATCATAATGTATTATTGTTGACATTACCCTTGAGGTAAAAGGTTCAGAGGCGAAACTATAAGCCCCTATCTTTCTCTGTGTCTGACTGAAACTTTGGACCCATAAATATCACGTGAGTGTTAGCAATTGTAAACATGTGGACATATTTATCGACACCTCATGTCCGTATTTTATTTTATCGACACCTCTATCTCTAAACATGTGGACATATTTATCGATATCGGCTTTCGCTTGAGGACAAGCGAGGTCTAAGCTTGGGGGAGTCGATACATCCATTTTGCATCATGCTTTTATATTATTATTTATTACATTATGGGTAGTTATTACAAATTATATCACAATACTTATGCCTTTTCTCTCTTATTTTACAAGGTTTATATGAAGAGGGAGAATACCGACAGCTGGGATTCTGGACTGGAAAAGGAGCAAACATTAGATACCTATTCTGCACAACTCCAAAAGTCCTGAAATTTCACGAAGCATGTTTTTGGAATATATAATAAATATTGGGCGAAGAAAGAACCAAAGGGGGGCCACCAGCCAGCCACAAGGGTGTAGGGCGCGCCCCTGACCTTGTGGGCCCCCTGGTAGGCCTCCGGTGCACATCTTCTGCTATATGGTGTGTTTTGACCTGAAAAAAAACAGAAGGAATCTTTCGGAATGAAGCGGCACCGTCTCAAGGCGGAACCTGGGCAGAACCAATCTAGGGCTCCGGCGGAGCTGTTCTACCGGGGAAACATCCCTCCGGGAGGGGAAAATCATCGCCATCATCATCACCAACGATCCTCTCATCGAGAGGGGGTCAATCTCCATCAACATCTTCACCAGCACCATCTCCTCTCAAACCCTAGTTCATCTCTTGTATTTGATCTTGGTCTCAAAACCTCAGATTGGTACCTGTGGGTTTCTAGTAGTGTTGATTACTCCTCATAGTTGATGCTAGTTGGTTTATCCGATGGAAGATCATATGTTCATATCCTTAATGATAATTAATATTCCTCTGATTATGATTATGAATATGCTTTTTGAGTAGTTATGTTTGTTCTTGAGGACATGGGAGAAGTCTTGTTATAAGTAATCATGTGAATTTGGTATTTGTTCGATATTTTGATGAGATATATGTTGTCTCTCCTCTATGAAGAAAATATGCCCTAGAGGTAATAATAAAGTTGTTATTTATATTTCCTTATATCATGATAAATGTTTATTATGTTTATTATTCATGCTAGAATTGTATTAATCGGAAACTTAGTACATGTGTGAATACATACACAAAATAGAGTGTCCCTAGTATGCCTCTACTAGACAAGCTCGTTAATCAAAGATGGTTAAGTTTCCTGACCATAGACATGTGTTGTCATTTGATCAACGGGATCACATCATTAGAGAATGATGTGATGGATAATACCCATCTGTTAGCTTAGCATTATGATCGTTGAGTTTTATTGCTATTGTTTTCTTCATGACTTATACATGTTCCGCTGACTATGAGATTATGCAACTCCCGAATACCGTAGGAACACCTTGTGTGCTATCAAGCGTCCTGGCGTAGCTGGGTGATTATAAAGATGCTCTCTGGTGTCTTGAAGGTGTTTGTTGGGTTGGCATAGATCGAGATTAGGATTTGTCACTCCCTATATCGGAGAGGTATCTCTGGGCCCTCTCGGTAATGCACATCACTATAAGCCTTGCAAGCAGTGTGACTAATGAGCTAGTTGCGGGATGATGCATTACGTAACGAGTAAAGAGACTTGCCAATAACGAGATTGAACTAGGCATGATGATACCGATGATCGAATCTCGGGCAAGTAACATACCGATGACAAAGGGAACAACATATGTTGTTATGCGGTTTAACCGATAAAGATCTTCGTAGAATATGTAGGAGCAAATATGAGCATCTAGGTTCAGCTATTGGTTATTGACCGGAGAAGTGTCTCGGTCATGTCTACATAGTTCTCGAACCTGTAGGGTCCGCACGCTTAACGTTCGATGACGATTTGTATTATGAGTTATGTGTTTTGATGATCAAAGTTTGTTCAGAGTCCCGGATGAGATCACAGACATGACGAGGAGTCTCGAAATGGCCGAGACAGAAATATTGATATATTTAACCATGTTATTCGGACACCGGAAGTGTTTCGGGTAAAATCGGAGTACCGGAGGGGTTACCGAAACCCCCCCAGGGAGTTGATGGGCCTTAATGGGCCTTAGTGGGAAGGAGAGGTGGCAGCCAGGAGCTGGGGCCCCCCTAGCCCAGTCCGAATTGGACAAGGGGTTGGGGCGCGGCCCCTCTCTCCCTTCCTTCCCCCTTCTCCTTTAGGTGGAAACCTACTAGGACTTGGAGTCCTAGTAGGATTACCCTTCTCCCGGCGCGCCTAGCTTGTTCGGTCGGCCTCCCCCTCCCTCCTTTATATACGTGGGGATGGGGGCACCCTAGAGCACACAAGTTGATCTTTTAGCCATGTGCGGTGCCCCCCTCCACAGTTACACACCTCGGTCATATAGTCGTAGTGCTTAGGCGAAGCCCTGCACCGATAACTTCATCATCACCATCACCACACCGTCGTGCTGACGAAACTCTCCCTCGGCCTCAACTGGATCAAGAGTTCGAGGGACATCACCGAGCTGAACATGTGCAGATCGTGGAGGTGCCATACGTTCGGTACTTGGATCAGTTGAATCACGAAGACGTTCGACTACATCAACTGCGTTACTAAACGCTTCTGCTTTCGGTCTACGAGGGTACGTGGACACACTCTCCCGTCTCTTTTCTCTGCATCTCCTAGATAGATCTTGCGTGATCATAGGTAAATTTTTTGAAATACTGCATTCCCCAACAATGGCATCCGAGCCAGGTCTATGCGTAGATGTTATATGCACGAGTAGAACACAATGAGTTGTGGGCGATAATAGTCATACTGCTTCTTACTTTGATTCGGTGCTATTGTTGGATGAAGCGGCCCAGACCGACATTACATGACCGCGTTCATGAGACTGGTTCTACCGACGTGCTTCGCACATAGGTGGCTAGTGGGTGTCTGTTTCTCCAGCTTTAGTTGAATCGAGTTTGACTACACCCGGTCCTTGTTGAAGGTTAAAACAACACACTTGATGAAAAATCGTTGTGGTTTTGATGCATAGGTAAGAACGATTCTTGCTAGAAGCCTATAGCAACCACGTAAAACTTGCAACAACAAAGTAGAGGACGTCTCACTTGTTTTTGCAGGGCTTGTTGTGATGTGATATGGTCAAGACGTGATGATATATAAATTGTTGTATGATATGATCATGTTTTGTAAAAGTTATCGGCAACTGGTAGGAGCCTTATGGTTGTCGCTTTATTGTATGAAATGCAATCGCCATGTAATTGCTTTACTTTATCACTAAGCGGTAGCGATAGTCATAGAAGCAATAGTTGGTGAGACGACAACGATGCTACTATGGAGATTAAGGTGTCAAGCCGGTGACGGTGGTGATCATAACGGTGCTTTGGAGATTGAGATCAAAGTCACAAGATGATGATGGCCATATCATATCACTTATTTTGATTGCATGTGATGTTTATCCTTTATGCATCTTATTTTTCTTAGTACGGCAGTAGCATTATAAGATGATCTCTCTCTAAATTTCAGGGTATAAGTGTTCTCCCTGAGTATGCACCGTTGCTACAGTTCGTCGTGCCGAGACACCATGTGATGATCGGGTGTGATAAGCTCTACGTTCACATACAACGGGTGCAAGCCAGTTTTGCACATGCAGAATACTCGGGTTAAACTTGACGAGCCTAGCATATGCAGATATGGCCTCGGAACACTGAGACCGAAAGGTCAAACGTGAATCATATTGTAGATATGATCAACATAGTGATGTTCACCATTGAAAGCTACTCCATCTCACGTGATGATCGGACATGGTTTAGTTGATATAGATCACGTGATCATTTAGATGACTAGAGGGACTTCTATGTAAGTGGGAGTTCTTAAGTAATATGATTAATTGAACTTTAATTTATCATGAACTTAATCCTGATAGTATTTGCAAATTATGTTGTAGATCAATAGCTCGCGATGTAGTTCCCGTTTATTTTTGATATGTTCCTAGAGAAATATAAGTTGAAAGATGATAGTAGCAATGATGTGGACTGGGTCCGTGATCTGAGGACTATCCTCATTTCTGCACAGAAGAATTATGTCCTTGATGTACTGCTAGGTGACAGACCTATTGCAGGAGGAGATGCAGACGTTATGAATGTTTAACAAAGCTCGGTATGATGACTACTTGATAGTTTAGTGCACCATGCTTTATGGCTTAGACCCGGGACTTCAAAAATGTTTTAAACGCCACGGAGCATATGAGATGTTCCAAGAGTTGAAATTGGTATTTCAAACTCATGCCCATGTCTAGAGGTATGAGACCTCTGACATGTACTTTTCCTACAAGATGGAGGAGAATAGCTCAGCTAGTGAGCATGTGCTCAGATTGTCTGGGTACTACAATCGCTTGAATCAAGTGGGAGTTAATCTTGCAGATAAGATAGTGATTGACAGAGTTCTCTAGTCACTATCACCAAGTTACTAGAACTTTGTGATGAACTATAATATGCAAGGGATATGACGAAATCGATTCCCAAGCTCTTCGCGATGCAGAAATCAGCGAAGGTAGAAATCAAGAAATAGAATCTAGTGTTGATGGTTAACAAGACCACTAGTTTCAAGAAAAGGGGCAAGGGAAAGAAAGGGAACTTCAAGAAGAATAGCAAGCAAGTTGCTGCTCCCGTGAAGAAGCCCAAAGCTGTACCCAAGCCTGGAACTGAGTGCTTCTACTTCAAAGGAAATGGTCACTGGAAGCGGAACTGCCCCAAATACTTGGCGGATAATAAGGATGGGAAAGTGAACAAAAGTATATATTATATACATGTTATTGATGTGTAATTTACTAGTGTTCGTAGTAGCCCCTGGGTATTTGATACTGGTTCAGTTGCTATGATTAGTAACTTGAAACATGAGTTACAAAATGAACAGAGACTAGTTGAGGGCGAGGTGACGATGTGTGTTGGAAGTGATTCCAAGGTTGATAAGATCACCATCGCACACTCCATTTACCTTCGGGATTAGTGTTGAACCTAAAATAAATGTTATTTGGTGTTTGCGTAGAGCATAATATGATTGGATCATATTTATTGCAGTACGGTTATTTATTTAAGTCAAAGAATAATTGTTATTCTGTTTACATGAATAAAACCTTCATTGGTCATACACCCAAGGTGAATGGTTTATTGAATCTCGATCGTAGTGATACACATATTTCATAGTATTGATGCCAAAAGATGCAAAGTTGATAATGATAGTGCAACATACTTGTGGCACTGCCATTTAGGTCATATTAGTGTAAAGTGCATGAAGAAACTCCATGCAGATGGACTTTTGGAATCACTTGATTATGAATCATTTGATGCTTGCGAACCATGCCTCATTGGCAAGATGACTAAGACTCCGTTCTCCGGAACAATGGAGCGAGCGACTGACTTATTGGAAATAATACATACCGATGTATGCAGTCCGATGAGTGTTGAGGCTCGCGGCGGGTATCGTTATTTTCTAAACCTTCACATATTATTTGAGCAGATAGGGGTATATCTTCTTAATGAAACACAAGTCTGAAACATTTGAAAAAGTTCAAAGAATTTCGGAGTGAAGTAGAGAATCATCGTAACAAGAAAATAAAGTTTCTATGATCTGATCGCGGAGGCAAATATTTGAGTTACGAGTTTGGCCTTCATTTAAAACAATGTGAAATAGTTTCACAACTCACGCCACCTGGAACACCACAGTGTAATAATGTGTCTGAACATCATAACCGTACTTTTTGGATATGGTGCGATCTATGATGTCTCTTACCGATCTACCACTATCGTTTTGGGGTTATGCATTAGAGACAACTGCATTCACGTTAAATAGGGCACCATCTAAATCCGTTGAGACGACACCGTATGAACTATGGTTTGGCAAGAAACCTAAGCTGTCGTTTCTTAAAGTTTGAGGTTGCGATGCTTATGTAAAAAAAGCTTCAGCCTGATAAGCTCGAACCCAAATCGGAGAAGTGCATCTTCATAGGATACCCAAAAGAAACTGTTGGGTACACCTTCTATCATAGATCCGAAGGAAAGATCTTTGTTACTAAGAATGGATCTTTTCTAGAGAAGGAGTTTCTCTCGAACGAAGTGAGTTGGAGGAAAGTAGAACTTGATGAGGTAGTTGTACCTTCTCCCGAATTGGAAAGTAGTTCATCACAGAAATCAGTTCCAGTGATTCCTACACCAATTAGTGTGGAAGCTAATGATGATGATCATGAAACTTCATATCAAGTTACTACTGAACCTTGTAGGTCAACCCGAGTATAGTCCACACTAGAGTGGTATGGTAATCCTTTCTGGAAGTCATGTTACTAGACCATGACGAACCTACGAACTATGAGGAAGCGATGATGAGCCCAGATTCCACGAAATGGCTTCAGGCCATGAAATCTGAGATGGGATCCAAGTATACGAACAAAGTATGGACTTTGATTGACTTGCCCGATGATCGGCGAGCCATTGAGATTAAATGGATCTTCAAGAGGAAGACGGACGCTGATAGTAGTGTTACTATCTACAAAGCTCGAATTGTCAAAAACAAGTTTTCGACAAGTTCAAGGTGCTGACTACAATAATATTTTCTCACTCGTAGCGATGCTTAAGTCTGTCTGAATCATGTTAGCAATTTCCACATTTCATGAAATCTGGCAAATGCATGTCAAAACTGCATTCCTTAATGGATTTCTTAAAAAAGAATTGTATATGATGCAACCAGAAGGTTTTGTCAATCCGAAAGGTGCTAACAAAGTGTGTATGCTCCAGTGATCCATTTATGGAATTATGCAAGCATCTCGGAGTTGGAATGTACGCTTTGATAGTGTGATCAAAGCATATGGTTTTATACAAACTTTTGGAGAAACATGTATTTACAAGAAAGTGAGTGGGAGCTCTATAGCATTTCTAATATTATATCTGGATGACATATTGTTGATTGGAAATAATACAGAATTTCTGGATAGCACAAAAGGATACTTGAATAAGAATTTTTCAATGAAACACCTCACTGAAGCTACTTACATATTGGGCATCAAGATCTATAAACATAGATCAAGACGCTTGATAATACTTTCGATGAGTACATACCTTGATAAGATTTTGAAGGAGTTCAAAATGGATCAGTCAAAGAAGGAGTTCTTTCTTGAGTTGTAAGGTGTGAAGTTGAGTAAAGACTCAAAACCCGACCACGGCAGAAAATAGAAAGAGAATGAAAAGTCATTACCTATGCCTCAGTCATGGATTCTATAAAGCATGCTATGCTGTGTACCAGACCTATTGTGCACCTCACCATGAGTTTGGCAAGAGGGTACAACAGTGATCCAAGAGTGGATCACTGGACAGCGGTCAAAATTATCCTTTGTGGAATAAAGACATGTTTCCCAGTTATGGAGGTAAGAAAAAGTTCGTCGATGCAAGCTTTGACACCGATCTGGATGACTTGGAGTCTCAATCTAGATACATATTGAAAGTGGGAGCAAATATCTAGAGTAGCTCCATGCAGAGCATTGTAAACATAGAAATTCGCAAAATACATACGGATCTGAATGTGGCAGACCCGTAGACTAAAACTTCTCTCACAAGAAAAACATGATCACACCTTATTACTCTTGGGTGTTAATCACATAGCGATGTGAACTAGATTATTGACTCTAGTAAACCCTTTGGCTGTTGGTCACATGGCGATGTGAACTATGGGTGTTAATCACATGGCGATGTGAACTATAGATGTTAATCATGTGGTGATGTGATCTAGATTATTGACTCTAGTGCAAGTGGGAGACTGAAGGAAATATGCCCTAGAGGCAATAATAAAGTTGTTATTTATATTTCCTTATATCATGATAAATGTTTATTATTCATGCTAGAATTGTATTAACCGCAAACTTAGTACACGTGTGAATACATAGACAAAACAGTGTCCCTAGTATGCCTCTACTTGACTAGCTCATTAATCAAAGAAGGTTAAGTTTCCTGACCATAGACATGTGTTGTCATTTGATAAACGGGATCACATCATTAGAGAATGATGTGATGGACAAGATCCATCCGTTAGCTTAGCATTATGATCGTTGAGTTTTATTGCTATTGCTTTCTTCATGACTTATACATGTTCCTCTGACTATGAGATGATGCAACTCCGAATACGGAGGAACACCTTGTGTGCTATCAAGCGTCACTGGCGTAATCGGGTGATTATAAAGATGCTCTACAGGTGTCTCCGATGGTGTTTGTCGAGTTGGCATAGATCAAGATTAGGATTTGTCACTTCGATTGTCGGAGAGGTATCTCTGGGCCCTCTCGGTAATGCACCTCACTAGCTATAAGCCTTGCAAGCAATGTGACTAATGAGTTAGTTGCGGCATGATGCATTACAGAACGAGTAAAGAGACTTGCCGGTAACGAGATTGAACTAGGTATGATGATACCGATGATCGAATCTTGGGCAAGTAACATACCGATGACAAAGGGAACAACGTATGTTGTTGTGCGGTCTGACCGATAAAGATCTTCGTAGAATATGTAGGAGCCAATATGAGCATCCAGGTTCCACAATTGGTTATTCACCGGAGATGTGTCTCGGTCATGTCTACATAGTTTTCGAACACGTAGGGTCCGCACGCTTTACGTTTGATGACGATTCGTATTATGAGTTTATGTGATTTGATGTGCCGAAGGTTGTTCGGAGTCCAGGATGAGATCACGGACATGACGAGGAGTCTCGAAATGGTCGAGACATTAAGATTCATATATTGTAAGGCTACATTCAGACACCGGAATGGTTCAGGTCGTTTCGGATAAGTTTCGGAGTACCGGGGGTTACCGAGACCCCCCCCCCCCGGAAGTTATTGGGCCTCATGGGCCTAGTGGTGGAAGAGAGGACACAGGCCAAGGTGTGGCGCGGGGCCCCCTAGCCCAAACAGAACTGGACTAGGGCTAGGGGGTCGGCCTCCCCTTTCCTTCTCTTCTTCCTCTCCTTCCTTCTTGTTCTACTTGGACTAGGAAAGGGGGAAACCTACTCCTTCTAGGAGTAGGAATCCCCCCCATGGTGAAAGGGAACAACATATGTTGTTATGCGGTTTGACCGATAAAGATCTTCGTAGAATATGTAGGACCCAATATGAGCATCCAGGTTCCGCTATTGGTTATTGACCGGAGATGTGTCTCGGTCATGTCTACATAGTCTTGAACCCGCAGGGTCCGCACACTTAACGTTCGATGAAGATTTGTATTATGAGGATGTGTTTTGATGACCGAAGTTTGTTCGGAGTCCCGAATGAGATCACGGACATGACGAGGAGTCTCGAAATGGTCGAGACATAAAGATTGATATATTGGACCATGTTATTCGAACACTGGAAGTGTTCCGGATGGTTTCGGGTAATAACGGAGTACCGAAGGGGTTACCGGAACCCCCCAGGGAGTTGATGGGCCTTAGTGTGCCTTAGTGGGAAGGAGAGGCGGCAACAAGGAGGTGGCGCCCCCCCCAAGCCCAGTCCGAATTGGACAAGGGGTTGGGGGCGCGGCCCCCCTCTCCCTTCCTTCCCCCTTCTCCTTTAGGTGGAAACCTACTTGGACTTGGAGTCCTAGTAGGATTCCCCTTCTCCCGGCGCACCAAGCTTGGCCGGCCGGCCTCCCCCTCCCTCCTTTATATACGTGGGGAGGGCGGCACCCTAGAGCACACAAGTTGATCTTTTAGCCGTGTGCGGTGCCCCCCTCCACAATTACACACCTCGCTCATATCGTCGTAGTGCTCAGGCGAAGCCCTGCGCCGGTAACTTCATCATCACTGTCACCACGCCACCGTGCTGTTGGAACTCTCCCTCGGCCTCAACTGGATCAAGAGTTCGAGGGACGTCACCGAGCTGATCGTGTGCAGATCGCGGAGGTGTCGTACGTTGGGTACTTGGATCGGTTGAATCATGAAGATGTTCGACTACATCAACTGCGTTACTAAATGCTTCCGCTTTTGGTCTACGAGGGTACGTGGACACACTCTCCCGTCTCGTTGCTATGCATCTCCTAGATAGATCTTGCGTGATCGTAGGTAAATATTTTGAAATATTGCGTTCCCCAACACACTAGTGGTGTTATGTGAACATCAACTACATGACATTCACCATTGTTTGGGCCTAGGGGAAGGCATTGGAAGTAATAAGTAGATGATGGGTTGCTAGAGTGACAGAATCTTAAACCCTAGTTTATGCGTTGCTTCGTAAAGGGCTGATTTGGATCCATATGTTTCATGCTATGGTAAGGTTTACCTTAATTCTTCTTTCGTAGTTGTGGATGCTTGCGAGAGAGGTTAATCATAAGTGGGATGCTTGTCCAAGGAAGGGCAACACCCAAGCACCGGTCCACCCACATATCAAATTATCAAAGTAACGAACGTGAATCATATGAGCGTGATGAAAACTAACTTGACAACAATTCCCATGTGTCCTCGGGAGCACTTTGCTTTGTATAAGAGTTCGTCTAGGCTTGTCCTTTGCTACAAAAAGGATTGGGCCACCTTGTTGCACCTTAGTTTCTTTATTTACTTGTTACCCGTTACGATTTATCTTATCACAAAACTATCCGTTACATGCTTGCAGAGAATACCTTGCTGAAAACCACTTGTCATTTCCTTCTGCTCCTCGTTGGGTTCGACACTCTTACTTATCGAAAGGACTATGATAGATCCCATATACTTGTGGGTCATCAAAGATCATGGTGCTACTTTGAAGCACAAGTGTTGAAAAAGGATAGTAACATTGCCCCTTCTCTCTTTTATCTCATTTTTCTTACTTTTTTGAAAAACAACCCCATATATTAATCAGCTTAAAAAGTTCTTACAGTCGTTCATTACAGAATACACCACGCAGGGCGGACCACTATAATAAAGAAGACCATCTTACCTATTGTCAAAACTAAACTTGGCAATCTCATGCGCCGCCATGTTTGCCTGGCTATTGATCTTGACGATCTTGAAATTATTTGTAAGCTTCATAATGCCTCTTTCTTCCCTCTTGAAATCAACAAAAGGGGACCCGTCAAGAAAATCATTTGCAAGAAGGGAGACCACAAAAGAGATATCAGATTCTACAATAATGGGTTTATTGAGACTGATACCAACATACAGCCCGGCAAGGCACGCACAAATCTCCGCTTCATCTACACACGTGCACGACCCAATAAAAGCCCAAAGAGAAAGGATGACTTGGCCCGTATGATCCCTAGCAATAACCCCCATGCTGGCAGCGCTCATGCTCTCCAAAAAGATGGATCAACGCTAATCTTAAAGACCTTGGACGAAGGAGGCTGCCAAGTCCCTTGATTCCTTGCTGAAATATCAACGACCTCTTGTACATCCACTACGCTCTTACCTTTCTTGCTCAAATCCGATTGTTTGTTGGAATGACAGGAAGTGTAAGATGCCCAATAGCTTTCCAGAAACAAAGGAGCAGAACAGACAGATTCCCTCCCTTTATAAAAAATAAGATCATTCGTTAAGTGCCAAGCTCTCCAGAAATTGAATAAAACTTGCTCACGGACATGAGAATTCAGCTGATCCAGAAGAACAAGAAGTCAGTCTGGACCTGAGAATTTAAAGATCATTTCTTCCGGAATATTCCACACATCCCTCATAGCAAAACGAAGAGCATGAGCCTTTGGACACATCACAAGAGCATGATAAATATTTTCGTCCTCAATGCCACAGATAGAGCAGATATCAAATTCAGTTTGGTGGTGAGAAACTCTGTTTACCTAAACCGCCAAACTATTTGAAGCCGCTTGCCAGGCAAAACTTTTGATCTTTTGTGGGACATTCACCTTCCAAATAATATCCCAAAGCCGTCTCTCCCCATCCACAACACCAATTGATTGGCCCAGATCTTCCTTGCGATCATTAAGATTCATCGCCATTTTGTACGCGCTTCGAACAGAAAACAATCCATTCTTTTCAAAGTGCCACGCAACAAAATCACCATCCCCCGAAGACTGAATACACATATTTAGGATCTCCTCAGCATCATGAGGATAGAAAGCGTGTTTTATCAAATTCCGATCCCAATTTCTCGAGCTGCTCAAGAATAGGCCAGACACACATTTAATCATTGTTCTGCTCTTCCTTTCCAAAATTTTAAGGATGGATTTCCTAGGCAGCCAATTATCTCTCCAAATATTAATATTTATTCCATCGACCAGTCTCCAAATAACACCTTGTTTAAGAAAATCCAAACCATGCATAATACCTTGCCATGTAACCAATGTCGACTGCGGAAACACAGTGTCCAGTAGATGTCCATGGGGGTAATACTTGGCCTTTAACACCCTTGCAACTAACGACTCTGGCAACACCAAAATCCGCCAAGCATGCTTTGCAAGGAGAGCTTGATTAAATAGTCTAAGATTGCAAAATAAACGACCTCTCCTTTTGGCCTGGTTAGTTTATCCCAAAGCGAGCCAGTGTGTTTTCCTTTTATTTTATTCACCCCCCACCAGAAATTCCTAATAACTTGCACTAGCTCTTCACAAATAGATGCCGGAAATTTAAATATACCCATTGCATACACTGGTGCGCGTCGGTCCTTAACAAACGATTTTTAACCCCTTTTCGCGACGGCATTTGGAACCGTCGCCAAGTGAGTGTGTGCTACCTCTTGAGCATGCGTTGGGTTTCCCTTGAAGAGGAAAGGGTGATGTAGCAAAGTAGCGTAAGTATTTCCCTCAGTTTTTGAGAACCCAGGTATCAATCCAGTAGGAGACTACATGCAAGTCACCTAGTACTTGCACGAATAATCAAGAACCTTGCAACCAACACGATAAAGGGGTTGTCAGTCCCTTCACGGCCACTTGCAAAAGTGAGATCTGATAAAGATAATAAGATAATTATTTTTGGTATTTTTGTTGTACAAATTGGAAAGTAAAGATTGCAAAATAAACGGCGACTGAAATTGGCAAGTTGACGGAAAACTAATATGATGTAAAATAGACCCGGGGGCCATAGGTTTCACTAATGGCTTCTCTCATGATAGCATATATTACGGTGGGTGAAAAATTACTGCCGAGCAATTGATAGAAAAGTGCATAGTTATGAGAATATCTAGGCATGATCATGAATATAGGCATCACGTCCGTGTCAAGTAGAATGAAACGATTCTGCATCTACTACTATTACTCCACACATCGACCGGTATCCAGCATGCATCTAGAGTATTAAGTTCATAAGAACAGAGTAACGCATTAAGCAAGATGACATGATGTAGAGGGATAAACTCAAGCAATATGATATAAACCCCATCTTTTTATCCTCGATGGCAACAATACAAAATGTGCCTTGCTGCCCCTACTATCACTGGGAAAGGACACCACAAGATTGAACCGAAAGCTAAGCACTTCTCCCGTTGCAAAAAAGATCAATCTAGTAGGCCAAACTAAACCGATAATTCGAAGAGACTTGCAAAGATATCAAATCATGCATATAAGAATTCAGAGAAGAACCAAATATTATTCATAGATAAACTTGATCATAAACCCACAATTCATCGTATCTCGGCAAACACGCCGCAAACAGTATTACATCAAATAGATCTCCAAGAACATTGAGGAGAACTTTGTATTGAGAACCAAAGAGAGAGAAGAGGCTATCTAGCTAATAACTATGGACCCGAAGGTCTGTGGTAAACTACTCACACATCATCGGAGAGGCTATGGTGTTGATGTAGAAGCCTTCCGTGATCGAATCCCCCTTCGGCAGATCGCCCGAAAAGGCCCCAAGATGGGATCTCACGGGTACAGAAGGTTGCGGCGGTGGAAAAGTGGTTTCGTGGCTCCCCTGGATGTTTTCAGGGTATAAGAGTATATATAGGCGATAGAAGTATGTCGGTGGAGCTACAAGGGGCCCACGAGGGTGGGGGGCGCACCTACCCCCTGGGCACGCCCTCCTGTCTCGTGGCCGCCTCGTTGCGTCTCTGACTTCCATTCCAGGTCTCCTGGATTGCGTTTGTTCCAAGAAAGATCCTCATGAAGGTTTCATTCCGTTTGGATTCCGTTTAATATTCCTTTTCTGTGAAACACTGAAATAGGCAAAAAAACATCAACTGGCACTGGGCCTCCGGTTAATAGGTTAGTCCAAAAAATAATATAAAAGAGCATATTAAAGCCCATTAAACATCAGTTTCCCCAAGCTTAATTCATGCTCGTCCTCGAGTAGGTAAATGATAAAAATAGATTTTTTGATGTGGAATGCTACCTAACATATTTTCAATGTAAGTTTCTTTATTGTGGCATGAATGTTCAGTTCCGAAAGATTCAAGACAAAAGTTTAATATTGACATAAAATAATAATACTTCAAGCATACTAACCAAGCAATTATGTCTTCTCAAAATAACATAGCCAAAGAAAGCTCATCCCTACAAAATCATATAGTTTGGCCATGCTCCATCTTTGTCACACAAAATGCTCTCATCATGCACAACCCCGATGACAAGCCGGGCAATTATTTCATACTCCGATGACAACCCCGAGTACTTTAGTATTCTCAAACTTTTTCAATTTTCACGCAATACATGAGCGCGAGCCATGGACATAGCACTATGGGTGGAACAGAATATGATGATGGATGTTGTGTGGAGAAGACAAAAGGGAGAAAGTCTCACATTGACGCGGCTAATCAACGGGCTATGGAGATGCCCATCAATTGATGTCAATGCGAGGAGTAGGGATTGCCATGCAATGGATGCACTAGAGCTATAAATGTATGAAAGCTCAACAAAAGAAACTAAGTGGGTGTGCATCCAACTTGCTTGCTCACGAAGACCTAGGGCATTTGAGGAAGCCCATTGTTGGAATATACAAGCCAAGTTCTATAATGAAAAATTCCCACTAGTATATGAAAGTGACAAAATAAGAGACTCTCTATCATGAAGATCATTGAGGGAGTCCTGGATTAGGGGGTGTCCGGGTAGCCGGACTATACCTTTAGCCGGACTCCTGGATTATGAAGATACAAGATTGAAGACTTCATCCCGTGTCCAGATGGGACTTTCCTTGGCGTGGAATGCAAGCTTGGCGATGCGGATATTCAGATCTCCTACCATTGTAACCGACTTTGTGTAACCCTAACCCTCTCCGGCGTCTATATAAACCGGAGGGTTTTAGTCTGTAGGACGAATCCCAACATACAACAATCATACCATAGGATAGCTTCTAGGGTTTAGCCTCCATGATCTCGTGGTAGATCTACTCTTGTACTACCCATATCATCAATATTAATCAAGCAGGACGTAGGGTTTTACCTCCATCAAGAGGGCCCGAACCTGGGTAAAACATTGTGTCCCTTGTCTCCTGTTACCATCCGCCTAGACGCACAGTTCGAGACCCCCTAACCGAGATCCGCCGGTTTTGACACCGACATTGGTGCTTTCATTGAGAGTTCCTTTGTGCCGTCGCAATCAGGATGGATGCCTCTCCCCGTCTTTAAAGACGGCGCCGTTATTAAGGGAGCCATGGCTGTCGGCCAAACTCTCCGGTTAGGTGGTTTTCTTATGACCGCCTGTTCAGCTGTTGCACCGACGGTGACCTCTCGGGTCATCAAAAGCAATCTTCACGTCAGCTCGGAATTCGTCGAGCAGTTGGATCCAATGGAGCTCTCTTCCGTAAACGAGCTCTTGGATCGCATCGCCACCCTGGGGGTCACTACGGATTATGACCAGGTTGGGCTTAAACCCGGTCTAAGAGAGATTAATTCTCCCCAAGTCACCTATCATGTTGCCGTGGTAGAGGCGCAGTGCGGCAACCCTTCATCTATCTTAAGGACTAGCTACGTCCGAATTCCTGATCCCTCCAAGCCGGATACCCGCGGAGGGGAGGATGCAACTCAAGACCTGAACTTAGAATCAGGCAACAGGCTAGATTCGTTGGACAACATCCAAGAATCCAAACTTCAGAGTTCGGAAACTCCTTGGCCTCTGAGTCCTAGATTGGGTGAGGTTTCAGATTTATTCCACCCACCCACCCGAACATAAGCAATCTATCCCAAATCAGGCAAAAGCCCGAAGAAACAGTACGTCATTATTGGGCGAGGTTCCTCCTGGTTATGAACAGGATAAAGGACTGCCGCGAGGAAGACGCAATCTCAATCTTCTGCAATAATTGCACGGACAAGGGAATCCTCAACGCCATAAGTCATCGCGATATTACACGCTTCGCTGACTTGGCGTCCATAGTACAAAAGTACTGTGCGATGGAAAGCGCCTGGAAAACCGAAATAAAATTTTGGGACAATCCGGCCCTGAATAGAAACCTCGTCCGAAATAAAAGGGTGCATCATCGTCAGACACCCGGGTTAAAAACCAGAAAACCAAAACCCTCTACATGGCATGAAACCGTACTTGAGGGATGGCTTAATGGACCCTGTAAAATTCATAGTACAGAGGAAGCCACACCAACTCACAGCCTTAGAGCATGTTGGATACTCCGGCAGGTGGCCAGAATGGGCGAAGATCTCCTAATTCCGGAGGCCGCAGAAAGCCACCTCAGGGACTCCAGTACAGTCTTAACAGTGTTCGAGACCTTCGCATCAAATAATATGCAAAAAAGAACACTCCGCAGCCTCGCCAGAGTTTATCAAGTAGCAATAATAAACCCATGGAGTGACATGGCTATTACTTTTAATGCCAGTGATGAACCTAAATTCCGAGCAGCTCGAGCACCAACAGCATTGGTCCTTAGTCCAATTGTGGACGGCTTTCACCTCACCAAGGTACTCATGGATGGAGGCAGCGGATTGAACCTCATTTACGAGGAAACCCTTCAAAAAATGGAAATAGACTGGAACCACATCGAGCGAAGCAGCACGACCTTTAGAGGAATAAACCCCAGTCGGGAAGCACGCTGTACAGGAAAAATCACACTAGATGTGGTGTTCGGCACGCCGAATAATTACAGGTCCAAAGAGGTCACGTTCGGTGGCCCGTTCAAGATGCGAATACCACGCTCGCTAGGGCGGGAAGCGTTTACAATCTTCCAAGCAATACCCCATTATGGGTACATGAAGCTCAAGATGCCCGGGCCGAACGGAATTATCACTCTCGCTAGTGATCTGGACATAGCGCTCCGCGCCGAAAACAAGACAGCCACATTGGCCCTTGAGGCACTATCCGAAGCCCTAGTGGCTGAGGAACTGACTACGCTGCGCTCCACGGTGAACAGGGACGATGTGATACTCGACAAAAGATCCAAGTCCACCTCCTTTAAACCAGCGGATGAAATAGTCAAATTCCAGGTCCATCCAACGGACCCCAATAAAACAGCTTCCATCGGGGCACAATAAAACCCTGATATAGACGCCGCATTGCGAGAATTCCTACGTGATAATTGGGACATCTTCGTCTGGCACCCTTCAGACATGCCAGGCATCCCATGCAGGCTGGCCGAACACAGCTTAAATATCCTAAAAGGATTCAAACCTGTCAAACAAGCCCTTCGGCGTTTCTCCGAACCCAAGAGACAGGCCATGGGAGAGGAGCTAGCCAAGCTACTGGAGGCCGGATTCATCAGAGATATAAAACATCCGGACTGGCTAGCAAACCGGGTGATGGTACCAAAGAAGGACAAATCCTGGCGCTTGTGGGTTGATTTCAAAGACCTTAACAAGGCTTGCCCAAAGGATCCCTTCGCCCTCCCCCGCATCGATCAAATTATCAACGCCCCTGCAGGACACGATTCGTTGTGCTTCCTTGACGCATAGTCCGGCTACCATCAAATCAAGATGGCAGAGTCAGACCAAGCCGCAACGACATTCATCACACCATATGGCCCATTCTGCTTCAACACAATGCCCTTCGGGTTCAAAAACGCCGCCGCAACATATCAGCGCATGATTCAGACATGTCTGGCAAAACAGTGGAGGCATACGTGGATGATGTGGTCATAAAAACAAGACATGTCAAATCTCTAGTAGACGACTTGAGGCTTACATTTGATAACCTCCGAACATATGACATCAAGCTCAACCCAGAAAAATGCGTTTTCGGCGTTCCAGCCGGAAAGCTCTTGGGCTTCATTGTATCCGGTAGAGGAATCGAAGCAAATCCAGCCAAGATCCGAGCTTTGTCACAATTGGATATCCCAAAGGACCTCAAACAAATACAAAAATTAACCGGATGCATGGCGGCTCTAAGCGCTTCATCTCCGCTTGGGAGAAAAGGCACTACCCTCTATCGCCTCCTTGGCGACCGACCGCCAGTGGGCGGATGCCACGGCGGACTCAACGAAATAAAAGCCATATTGGCAACAAACCCAGTCCTGGCCGCGCCAAACACCGGTGAACCAATGCTACTATACATTGCAGCAACCCATCAGGTTGTCAGCGCAGTGCTCGTCGTCGAGCGGGAAACGGACGGACACAAATTCCCCCTTCAAAAGCCGGTCTACTACGTGTCCACTATCCTCACTCCATGCAAATCACGGTACCCCCATTATCAAAAGATTGCATACGCGGTATTCATGGCATCCCGGAAGCTACGACACTACTTTCAAGAGTGTTCGATAACACTAGCCTCGGAAGTACCGCTCAACGATATTATAAACAACCGCGACGCAATGGGCCGGATTGCAAAATGGGCCATCGAGCTCCTCCCGTTCGACATAACTTATAAGCCACGGCGAGCTATCAAGTTGCAAGTTTTGGCCGACTTCGTCGCAGAATGGACGGAGGCCGAACTCCCTAAAGAGTACGGCACGTATTCAAACTGGATCATGCATTTCGACGGCTCCAAAATGTTGGCCAGACTAGGGGCTGGCGTTGTTTTGACGTCCCCCACAGGAGACACAGTTCAATATGTACTCCAGATTATCTACACGGACTCCAACAATGCAGTCGAATAGGAGGCCCTTTTACATGGTCTCCGAATGGCAGTATCCATGGGCATTCAACGCCTAGAGGTGCGCGGGGATTCGAACCTCGCGATATCCCAAGTAAATGGAGACTTCGATGCCAAGGATCCAAAAATGGCAGCTTACCGCAACGTCGTCTTAAAAATGTCAGCTCGGTTCGAGGGGCTCGAATTTCACCACATAGCCCGGGAAAACAATCAGGCGGCAGACGTCCTGGCACGCATCGGCGCAAAACGCGATGCAGTCCCCCAACATCTTCTTGGAAAGGCTGTTCAAGCCATCCGTAGTATGGGAAGGGGAGCCTGGTAATAACAGCCCGGACCCAACCACCCTGTCCGACACCGAACAATCTGACATAATCAGAGGCTCTGCCAATGAAATTACAACTTCAGCCCACGTAATAATGGCCGTCATCGCCCCATGGACAGAACCATTCCTAGCCTACATTACTAGGCAGGAGCTCCCAGAGGACCAAAATGAGGCACGCTGCATAGTGCGGCGATCTAAGGCCTATAAAGTCCATGAGGGAGAACTTTATAATAAAATCACTACCGGAGTCCTTCAAAGGTGCATCTCCGAAGAGGAGGGGCGGAACATGCTGGCTGAAATTCATGCCGGACTCGGTGGTCATCATGCTGCAGCTCGGTCCCTTGTAAGCAAGGCTTTTCGTACAGGCTTTTATTGGCCGACGGCCCGGGCAGACGCTCAGGACTTGGTCCAACGATGCGTCAGTTGCCAGCTTTTTGCGAACCAAAGCCATATGCCACCCACCGCCCTCCAAACTATCCCCATCACTTGGCCTTTCGCAGTCTGGGGGCTTGACATGGTCGGACCCCTTAAAGGTAGAACCCACAAGAAAAAATACTTACTGGTCATGGTGGACAAGTTCACCAAATGGATCGAAGCCAAGCCTGTTAAGACGGTCGAATCCGGACCGGTGATAGACGTCATATCCGGGCTCGTACACCGTTACGGTGTCCCCCACAGCATCATCACTGATAACGGCACGAACTTTACGGCCGACGAGGTAAAACTCTGGTGCAAAAACATGGGCATCAAGCTAGATTATGCCTCCGTCTATCACCCACAAACTAACGGCCAGGTCGAACGTGCAAATGGTCTTATTATGAGCGGCATCAAACCCAGATTAGTGCGGTCCCTCAAGGAATCCAACACGCACTGGGTAGAGGAGATCGACTCTGTACTCTGGGGGCTGCGGACCACGCCGAATCGCACCACCGGATACACACCATTCTTCATGGTGTACGGCGCAGAGGCCATTTTGCCTTGCGACATAATTCATGACTCACCTCGAGTGCGCATGTATGAAGAAAGAGAAGCCGAACTCGATCGGCCGGACAGTTTGGACACCTTGGAGGAGGAGCGTGACGTGGCAAAAGCCCGTTCCACATTCTATCAACAGCAGGCTCGAAGATATCAAAGCAGAGAAGTACGGGCCAAAAATTACAATGTTGGCGAACTAGTTATACGCCTGTCGGACAAGAAAAAGGACAAACTGAAGCCCAAGTGGGAAGCTCCCTTCATAATCTACCAAGTCCTGACTGGTGGAGCGTACCGCCTGCGAGATGCATCGGATAACCGACTCGAGCCGAACCCATGGAACGCGGCCCGTCTCCGAAGATTCTATGCCTAGCGCCGGACTCTGTGTTTGTCTCCTTCCTCTGTCCATTTTCTACATTTTCTGTCTTACATTTCTCTCCTTCCCCCTTTTTATCTCTTATAGCTCTTAAAGGCTCACCAAGTGACGCGCTACACACGCTCACTAAACCTGGGGGCTTCTTTAAACAGAAGCTTATTTATACGGGCTTCATGCCCAACACATGCGTCAAACTTCCGCATGTACCTTTTATTCACCATTATATGCATCGATATGACTTAAGTTTTGGCCAGGCTGGGTTGCTGGCTCTGTGCTTACCCTACGTTCCCGATTGTTCGGCTAGGTGGTAAAGGAGCACCTCTGCGATTATTCTTCGCCGGGTCGGCGGATGTGTACCTCGAGTGGGTGAAGCCAAAGCTAGCATTCTTAAGGGAATATTGATTCGGTGAACTAAAGATGACCTTTTACTTATTTATTTATGTGCCCCAGATGCTTTTTCTCGCATTTGCAGTCCGAACATGCACTTTAGGGCATGCCTCCCGAAGAAAGGAACCCCTAATGTAACTATTCTCCGGAAGATGTTTCTTGCTAACCATGTAATATAACATAACTAGTTGGGCACTTGTGCGATAAAGCACTAATGACCCTACGCTGGTCTCAATGCATACCCCGGTTCTTATATAACCGCAAGGGTATTCGGACACACTCTGGACCGTCAGGTCCCGAGGTCGAAGCGAAAAGGTCGGCAACGACAAACGATCTACAATCCGGCTAGAAGGCATTACACATGTCAATTAAAATTACATAGTCATTACGACTGATTGTATTCCTCTTCAATACCATCCAACAGCTGTCTAACTTACGATCCTGCTTGGGAATACTTATGCCAATTCTACTTGGCCGTACACTAACTTCTGAGGATCTCCTTCCCATCGGGCCCCACAGGTCCGACCTCGGCGATTGGTTTGGGTCAGCCTTTGTGTACCGCGTCTTCACCATGGCCCAGGCCTCCCTAGCACCTTAACGCCAGGTCGATATCTTCCACAACCGGAAGGGCCGCCGCGCTCCCTTCAGCTTCTCTGCAAGCTCTCCAAGGCCCTCGGGCATGGAGAGGGAAGGCCATAAGGCTTGGGCAACGCCTTGCATCGCTTGCCGAACTCGCTCGTGCAGTTTCGATAGCTCGGGAAGAAGGTCACCCATAGAACCGGGCATCTCCTCTGCAGGGCGACCTGTTAGCATACCTACATACATAACTCTGTTAGTCGACTTCCTTGCCGAACTCCTTTTTCAGAGTTCGCTTAAGCACTTACTAAATATGCCGCGTCGAAGCCGCTGATTCTCCTTAGTGGAGTCCGACAGCTGGGCACGAACATCTTTTAGTTCAACATCCAGCTTGGTGTTGGCATCCTGAAGATCATTCTTCTCCCGCCTCACCTTTGTCAGCACGCTCTCACCAGCCTTTAACTGGCGTAGAAGTTGTTGCTTTTCCGGATCCAGTCTGGCGCCATCTGCAATTTCATTTGTCAGATTAGCACATACGCCGCATTTTTCATAATACTCATCTTTTTGAAGCATATAGTGCCAGAGGGGGTCTCCTTGGGCTCCCCTGTCGCGGCTAGTGCGGCCTCAAGTTGGGCTTTACACTCTTTTAGCTCCTGGGACAGTTGGGTATTCTTCTCTGAAAGAACCTGCGTGTTACATGATCCTTGAATCAACTATCCTAATTGTTTCAAGTCTCGGGGGCTACTGATACATATAACTATCAAATTTTCTCACCCGTATGTCTTTTACATATTGCTCCGTGGCTCTGGCTAGACCATTTTGAGCGGCACGGAGATACGCATCTCCCGAATTGAAGGCATCCAGCGCCTCTTGGGAGAAACAAGCGTCGCGAAGAGCTGTCCGATGGCGCCGGTGGTTCATGGCACTCTCCACCTCCGAATGGGTGGCAGACAGCCTGTCCGCATCCTCTGTCGGAGGAGCGTCCTGCGCGCGCCTCGTGTTCACCTCCGCCTCCGGACCGGGCTGTGGAGCCTGGCTGGTGGAGGCGCGATTGGCAGCCTCTCCGGATATAGTCCGGCGAGGTCTCTTTGTCCTGGATAGAGCACGAGTGTTAATATGCCTTGAAGGAATAACACCTGGGAATACGAAAGCACGCTATACCTTTGCGTCGGCGCCTCAGTCCGGACTACATTCCTTTTTACCCCATGGGGCCCTGCGGCCCCTCGTTGGCTAGCCGCCGCAGGACCGGCCTCCCGCCTCAGGAACCTCCCCTGCAAAACACGGTTGTTGTCAGAAAACTGAAAACACGTGAGGATGGATCCCTTTCCAAGGTGCTGGGACTCCGGTCTCAGTTACCTGGGAGGCCAGGATTAACCCTGGGTAATCGGCCATAATGGCCACCAAGGTATCGTCCTTGCTCAGCTGATGAAACACCCCGTCAATCAGCTCCACAGATATGTACGGATCCTCTTTGGAGGCAGGATCGAGGGACCGTTCAGGGTCCTCAGGCTGTGGAGGACGGATGTTTATACCCTTTACTTCCTGACGCAGTTCCTGCGTTGGAGTCGTTAGACTATATATTTAATCATGGGAATATAAAACTGACGGGCAAGTTAAATTGTCCGCTTACCCAACTTGGAGGATTGTACATAGTAAATCCACCCTGTGGGTTGACGCGGAGGAATTCCTCCTCTTCTCCCTTGTACAAAGAGGACAAGATCTTTACCAGAGCGGCAGCTGAGTCCGGCCCCTTACGGCCGTAACGGGTGGCATCATCCTCCCCGTTAAAATCCCACATGGGGTGGCCTCTATACTGAAGCGGCTGCACCCCCCGCATGATGCATACGGCCATGACTCCGATCATGGTCAGTCCGGAATGAGCCAACAGTCTTATCCAGCCCATCAGGTAAAGGACGTCCCTGTCACTTTCTCTCTGAGAGCTCCGTGGATGCCAGCTTAAGCGTTTCTTCAGGGGAGCACTGTTGAATTCGGGGAGGCCGATCCGAACAGGATCCGGCAGTGGGACATCCTCCATATAAAACCATTCTGAAGGCCAGTCCTCGGATGCCTTCTTTGGGGTTTCGGATAGATATCCGGTCCCGGCGATGCGCCACACTTAGGCTCCGCCCACTTGATATATTGACCCCTGAGGGAGTCCTGGATTAGGGGGTGTTCGGATAGCCGAACTATATCTCCTGCCGGACTCCAAGACTATGAAGATACAAGACTGAAGACTCCGTCCCGTGTCCGGAAGGTTCTTTCCTTGGCGTAGAAGGCAAGCTAGGCGCATGGATATTCAAGATCTCCTCCCATGTAACCGACTGTAACCCTAACCCTATCCGGTGTCTATATAAACCGGAGGGATGTAGTCTGTAAGACATTCATCATCATACACAATCATACCGTAGGCTAGCTTCTAGGGTTTAGCCTCTTCGATCTCGTGGTAGATCTACTCTTGTACTACCCCTATCATCAATATTAATCAAGCAGGAGTAGGGTTTTACCTCCACCGAGAGGGCCCGAACCTGGGTAAAACAAAGTGTCCCCTGTCTCCTGTTACCATCCAACCTTGACGCACAGTTCAGTACCCCCTACCCGAGATCCGCCGGTTTTCACACCGACATTGGTGCTTTCATTGAGAGTTCCTCTGTGTCGTCGCTTTTAGGTTCGATGGCTCCCTTGATCATCAACGGCGATAAGGTCCAGGGCGAGACTTTTCTCCCCGGACAGATTTTCGTCTTCGGCGGCTTCGCTCTGCGAGCCAATTCGCTTGGCCATCTGGAGCAGATCGAAAGCTACGCCCCTGGCCATCAAGTCAGGTTCGGAAGCTTAAAATACACGGCGAATATCCGCGGAGACTTGATCTTCGACGGATTCGAGCCTGCCAAGCGTGCGCGACCTTTCAAAAGGAGCATGATATAGCTCGCCCGAACAAGATCCCGGAGGTCGCTGCATCGCCCGCCCCGACCTCGATTCGGAGCCCGATGCGTTCGTTGAGGAAGAACGGTTGGACGTCACCTCAGGGGCTGCAACGTTAAAGGCGATCGAGCCAAACGTCGACCCCGCACTCCGTGCTACCCATTACTCTGAAGAGCCGGATTCATCTCCGGACTCCGGGCCCTTCACGCCCCTGCCGATCGAATCCGATTGGGCGCCCGAAATGGAGTTCACCGCCGCGGATATCTTTCAATGTTCACCTTTTGGTGACATCCTGAATTCTCTCAAGTCTCTCTCTTTATCAGGGGAGCCCAGGCCGGATTATGGTCTGCGAGGTTGGGATTCGGACGATGAAGAAATTCAAAGCCCGCCCACCACCCACTTAATAGCCACTGTCGACGATTTAACCGACATGGTTGACTACGGCTCCGAAGACTTCGACGACTTGGACGACGAAGGAGACGAACAACAACCAGCTCATGTAGGGCGCTGGACCGCCACCTCGTCATATGACATATATATGGTGGACGCTCCGAAAGACGGAGATGGCGATGGAACAGCGGAGGATGGCTCATCAAAAAAGCATCCCAAGCGCCGCCGTCAGCGGCACCGCTCCAAATCCCGCCAAAGCAAGAACGGTGATTCCGACACGGGGGACAATACCACCCCGAACACCGCCGAAGAACACCAACCACAGCAGGATTCGGCGAAGGAAGACGATGAAGCCAGCCTCCATAAGAACGCGGCAGAAAGAGAGGTCGAGGACGACAACTACATGCCTCCCTCCGAAGACGAGGCAAGCCTCGACGACGACGAATTCGTCGTACCATCAGACCCCGCCGAACAAGAGCGCTTTCAACGCAGGCTTATCGCCACGGCCAACAGCCTAAAGAAAAAGCAACAACAGCTTAGAGCTGATCGAATTTGTTTGGCGACAGATGGGATGTACGCCCTTGCGCCGAGGAGTTCGAACTCGGACGCGCCTCCAAAAATTATCCCAAACGCAGGACGCTTCCCCAATCAGAAGATGAAGCAAATGACATGGCAGATCGGCCACCTCGCGGCCGCGATAGAGAAGCCCGCCGCACCTTCAGGCCAACCGTACTACGGGGCTGTGCGGCTAGGGCGCAAGACAACGAGCCAGACCTGCGACAAGTATTGGAGGACAAAGCCAGACAGACAAGATCGATATACGGATCGCGCGGACGTCCAACATGTGAAAATCTTCAGTCCAGACACAACAGGTTCGGCCGGGCCGAACACAATACGCAAAGCTCTACCGAGCTACGGCGTGACCTAGCCCAGTACAGGGGCGCCGCACACCCGTTATGCTTCACGGACGAAGTAATGGATCATCAAATCCCAGAGGGTTTTAAACCCATGAATATCGAGTCATACGACGGCACAACAGATCCATCAGTCTGGATCGAGGATTATGTCCTCCATATCCACATGGCACGCGGCGACGACCTGCACGCCATAAAATACCTCCCACTCAAGCTCAAGGGACCAGCTCGGCATTGGCTTAACAGCCTGCCAGTAAATTCAATCGGTTCTTGGGAGGACCTGGAGGCCGCATTCCTTGACAACTTTCAAGGCACTTATGTGCGACCACCGGATGCTGATGATCTAAGCCACATAATCCAGCAGCCGCACGAATCGGCCAGCAATTTCGACACGGTTCTCGATAAAGAAGAATCAAATAGTCGATCGTCCGGATGCAGAGGCCCTAGCGGCCTTCAAGCATAATATCCGCGATTTAATGGCTCGCCGGAACCTCGACAGAAAAGCCGAAATCCATGGCAGCCCTTACGACGCTCATGACCCGCTTTTGCGCGGGAGAAGACAGCTGGCTAGCTCGTTGTAACAACTTATCGAAGAAGTCCGGCAATCCGGACACTAAAGACAAAAGCGGCAGGTCACGGCGAAACAACCAAAAGCGCCGCGTAAGCAGCGATAGTAATGATGATACAACAGTAAATGCCGGATTCAGAGGCCATAAATCCGGTCAACGGAAACAGCCATCTAAAAAGAACAACCAGGGCCCGTCCAGTTTGGACCGAATACTCGATCGCCAGTGCCAAATTCACGGCACCACCGAAGAGCCAGCTAACCATACTAACAGAGACTGTTGGGTGTTCAAGCAGGCAGGCAAGTTGCGAGCCGAACACAAAAACAAGGGGCTGGACAGCGATGACGAGCGGGTGCCCAGGCCGCCAAACAACAAAGGACAGAGGGGGTTTCCCCCAAAAGTGCGGACGGTGAATATGATATACGCGGCCCACATTCCCAAGAGGGAAAGGAAACGCGCGCTACGGGACGTATACGCGATGGAGCCAGTCGCCCCAAAATTCAACCCTTGGTCTTCCTGCCCGATCACTTTCGATCGAAGGGACCATCCCACTAGCATCCTTCATGGCGGCTTTGCCGCATTGGTACTCGATCCAATCGTCGACGGATTTCACCTTACAAGAGTCCTAATGGACGGCGGCAGCAGCCTGAACCTGCTTTATCAGGATACAGTGAGGAAAATGGGCATAGATCCATCAAGGATCAAGCCCACAAGGACGACCTTTAAAGGCGTCATTCCAGGTGTCGAAGCCAGTTGCACAGGCTCAATAACACTTGACGTGGTCTTCGGATCTCCGGATAACTTCCGGCTTAAGAGTTAATCTTCGACATAGTCCCGCTCGCGTTGGCTATCACGCCGCTAGGACGAACCGTGATTGCCAAATTCAATGCGGTTCCAAGACTCACGATACCTCAAGCTCAAGATGCCAGCCCTCGAGGAGTAATCACGGTCAGCGGAAACACCGAACGCTCTATTACTACGGAGCAACACACGGCGGCACTCGCAGCGGAGGTGCAAGGTAGCCTCTTAAGGCAACTCTCCAATCCGGCCGTTAACACGCCGGACAAAGCGAAACGCGTCCGGAGTAACCCACAACATGACCACTTGGTACGATCGGAGCAGGCGTAGCAATGCGGCCTCAACCCCATCCATCGCAGCGTCACGCAACTAGTACCTCGAGTAGATAGTTACGCCCTTCAATTTCCATGGGCGCGAAGGAAGGGGACACTTTAACGGCATGCCTACAATAAGGCGCCAAACGTACTAGGGGCTGCCGAGCTTTTCCTTTTTATTCTTATTTTCAGGATTCTATATTCCGGATAACCTGTTCGGCCTCGCTGCCGCACAAGACGATACAAGGCCCAGGAAAGCAGACATAGTTACACCGCACTACGAATTCTCAGGTGGTCTCTATTTCGAGCAATATATCTGTTTAGAAACTTTAGTGGCCTGTGCCTGGGCAGGACATGTTATATAGTCCAGTACTTCCTGCTTATCGCACTACTTGTACCGTCGGGCTTTAAAAATAGCCTTCTTATGAAAAATGCATAGATTTGTGTCTACTTTTCCGCATTACATTTTCGAATATGTATATGTTTATCTCATAACATGATCGCATCCGTACACCATGGTACGGTAAACCACGCCAGGGGCTTTATTTCCCTTCTATCTGGACGTGAGAAGTCTGCACACTTCCCTGAGTGCGGCACCCCGAACTTATAGCACTATATGCATCGGCCCGAGTCATGATTTTGGTCATATGTTGGGTTTGCCCGGCCCTATGTTTTGGTACCTTACGCCCGCTCTATCGGCTAAGGTAGCACCGGGAGAACCGCCGCGATTGTGCCCTGTGTCGTGGGTGAGCACCTCTGGAGAAAGCTAAAACGGACTGTCATGATAGGGCGTGAGACCGTCGCTGTTCGAGAGGTTTTTCAACTTAAAGGCTTATGCCGTTGGCGGAGAGCTGGCTAAACACCAGCTATAAAGGCGGATAGCGCCCAATTCGCCTTCCGAACTAGGGGCTTCACCAAATTTAAGATTATAAAGTTCTATGGCTAAGGAGAGTGTTCAAGCATTATAGTCCGTATCCTCGTTCACAGTCAAGGCCTCCTCAAGGACCCAACTATGGGAAAAAGAGCCCTCAGGTTTATCCCGAACACCCCAGCACTAGTTGCATGGGGGCTGAAGTCGACGACTCGCCATCTCTCAGATATTGATAAACGGCCGCACAGAAAATAATATCTTAAATTCAAAAGTATTGCTTAAAGCGCATAGGAATAAATTTCCAGAGCACAGGATACAAACAACCGAGTTTATTCAAAGATTACATCCCTACTACATTCGTCCACAATGAGCCGAGCCCCAGCAAGAACTTCCTTATAGTAGTTCTCGGGCTTGCGATGCTCCTTCCCCGCTGGCGGCCCGTCCTTCAATAGCTTCTCGCCGTTCAGCTTGCCCCAGTGCACTCTCACACGGGCAAGGGCCCTCCGGGCACCCTCGATGCAGGCAGAGCGCTTGAGGACTTCAAGTCGTGGACAAGCTTCCACCAGCCGCCGCACGAGCCCGAAGTAGCTCCCAGGCAGGGCCTCTCCAGGCCACAGCCGAACTATAAGACCATTTATGGCCTGTTCGGCCGCCTTGTGGAGCTCGACCAGCTGCTTCAGCTGGTCACTCAGGGGCACAGGGTGTCCGGCCTCAGAATACTGAGACCAGAAAACACCTTCGGCCAAGCTGCTCTCTCCGGCTCGATAGAATGCGACGGCGTCGGACGCACTGCGGGGAAGGTCGACGAAAGCTCCTGGAGAACTCCGGATCCGGGTAAGAAACAGGTATTTTATTTTTATGTTTTTACTTTGCATTAAGATTGCCTTACCCGAGGCTATCTTCTTCAACTCCTCCAATTCTTGGAGGGCCTTCTGGGCTTCGGCCTTGGCATTTGTCGCGGCCTCCACGGCAGAGGTGAGCTCGGTGGCTTACGTCTTCACGTCAAGCTCCAGAGCCTCATGTTTCTTCATGAGATCCTGCAGCTTCTGCTGCACCTCGCCGGCCTCGACCCCAAGCCTCTCCCGCTCGGTGCGCTCCTCGGCCGCTTTCTTCTCGGCCTCGGTAAGCGCCTGCCTCAGGGTGGCCACCTCCGTTGCGGCCCCTGCATTTGGCAACACACTCCTGTTATTTCTAGCAATCCAGCCTCTCCATGGGCACACTTTTATTTCAAAGGATTTTTTCTTACCTTCCCTCTCCTTGAGCTGCTCTTTGGCAAGTCCGAGCTCTCGCTCGGACCGCTCAAGGTCCTTCTTCAGGGCATCCACCTGCGCAGTCAATGCGGCGGTGGATAGCAGCGAAGCCTGCATACGCATATTTAATCTTTCTGTTAGTCTCCTGCGATAATTTTTAGATCCTCTATCCGGCTTTTCTTCCAACACCGAGCAGAGCATCGGGGCTACTATCTATGCGGTAATCAATTTAAACATGTTATTTACTTACTTGAAAGCTCGTTAAAAGGTGGCGAAAGCTTCATTCATCCGCTCTTGGCGGATCGAACCCTCGACCACCGTACTCATGACGAAGACGGTGCTCCTCGTCGATGGTGGCGCCTTCAAGCGCCCCCATCAAATTGTCCGGCGCCTCTGGGTGGACAGAGGTCGCCGGGTCCAGCGGCTCGCTCCTCTTGGGAGGAGATCGCCTACCGTGGCCTGGGTCTGTTGAGACCGGCACGGTGTCCGGCACTGAGCCGGACTGGGCGCCCTTGAGGAACCTATCCTCTCCGCTCCTGGAGTCCGGGAGGTCGCCGTGCGGCTCCTCCAGGACTACCTCCTCTTGCCCAGGAGTTCGGCGGGACACCACTTCGGCGTCATCCGTCCGGCGAGGGGAGACAGCGGGCGGAACAGAGTTCACGTCCGATGAATCCAGGGAACCACTTGACGAATCGTCAAGAGTGGTCCGGGGCGGCCTGCACAAGTTACGCTTGACGTAAGGGAAAGCTGCGCAGATAAAGGACTATCATAAGTTACCTTGATGTCCGAACTCTTACGACGTCGCCGGACGCTTGGTCCTTTTCAGACGCTCCCCATCATCCTCGTTAGAGTCAGGGGAGCAGTCCGGCGGAGGGGTCTTCATCTTCTTCGACCCCCCAGCCGCCCCTGCGGGGGCGGCCTTTCTCTTCTTACCTCCCCCCATTGGAGGGGGAGGGACTTCTTCTTCCTCCGCTTCGCTCGCGGGAGGAGAGGGTGCCGCAGACTCGCGAGATGACGAGTCCGACAGCACCACGTTACGGGCGCTCTTTCGAGCCCCGGTGGTCACCTTCTTCTTGACCTTCTTATCCGGCACCACGTAAGGTGCCGGAGCCAGCAGCACTGTTAGAAGAGCTGGGGCTTGGTCTTCGGGCAGGGGGGCCGGACAGTTGATCGGATCGGCTATCGCCCGCCAGGCCTGTCAAAGGCAAAGGGGAGTTTAGATCCCGCATGGAGTTAATCTATAAAGAAGAGCTTAACGGGCTTGTTAAAAGTAAGGAAAGCTTAACTCGCTGCCGTTACGCCGCGAGCTGTATCCGCGGTCCTCGGAAGCGGATGAGGGGCACTCGGCGCCTTTGAAGAGCACCTTCCAGACGTCTTCGTACGTCGTGTCGAAGAGCCTTCGGAGGGTTTGGTGCTGCGCCGAGTCGAACTCCCACAGCGTGAAGTCCCGTTGCTGACACGGGAGGATCCGGCGGATGATCATGACTTGGATCACGTTCACCAGCCGGACTGGCTTCTCCACGAGCGACTGGATGCATGTTTGCAGTCCGGTCACTTCGTCCTCGTTGCCCCATGACAGGCCTGTCCTGGTCCAGGAAAAAAGCCGCGTGGGGGGTCCGGATCTGAACTCGGGGGCTGCGGCCCATTTTGGATCGCGAGGCTCGGTGATGTAAAACCACCCGGCCTGCCACCCCTTTAAGGACTCCACGAAGGAGCCCTCCAACCAGAGGACGTTGGCCATTTTGCCGGCCATTGCGCCTCCGCACTCCGCCTGGGTGTCGGACACCACCTTGGGCTTGACGTTGAAGGTCTTGAGCCAGAGGCCGAAGTGGGGGCGGACGCGGAGGAAGGCTTCGCATACGACGATGAACGCCGAAATGTTGAGGATGAAGTTCGGAGCCAGATCGTGAAAATCCAGCCCGTAGTAGAACATAAGGCCCCGGACAAAGGGATGGAGTGGAAATCCTAGTCCGCGGAGAAAGTGGGGAAGAAAGACTACCCTCTCGTTGGGCTGTGGGGTGGGGAGAAGCTGACCGCTCTCGGGAAGCCGATGAGCAATGTCCTTGGACAAGTACCCAGCTTTCCTCAGCTTTTTAACTTGCTCCTCCGTGACGGAGGAGGCCATCCACTTGCCTCCCGCTCCAGACATGGTTGGGGAAGGTTGAGGTGAGATCGGCGAGCTCGGGCGCTAGGGCTTGAGTGCGCAGGAGATGGGATGGCAGAGGAGGAAGAAGGCGTAAAGTGAAAGGGCGGATCCTTATCCCCTTATATAGTCGACTGCAGTTGCTCGTCCCCACTTGCCTAATAAAACTCGCCTGCCTCCCAAAGCGCCGTGGTAAACGGCACGGTTGGGTTACCCACGACCGTATTAATGGGAATCCCGCTAAAAGGGGCGCACGATCTCTGCTCCGATAAGACGTGCCAAGGAAACTGCCTCGTTAAACGAGCGGCGGTGTTATAGTAAAAATAACTCGATACAAAGGACTTGGCTGCAACAACATGATGCGTCGCGGGATACGTCAGCAGATTAGATTTGTGCTAACATTATTCTCTATGTGGCAATACGTGGAAACTTATTTTACAGAGCCGGACACTATTTTTTGGTGTTACTCGTCTTCTTGAAGAACTTGGAGGAGGAACCCGCCCTGCAATGCCGAAGACAATTTTCGCGCCGGACTCGTCATTGAAGCCAGGTTCAGGGGCTACTGAGGGAGTCCTGGATTAGGGGGTGTTCGGATAGCCGAACTATATCTCCTGCCGGACTCCAAGACTATGAAGATACAAGACTGAAGACTCCGTCCCGTGTCCGGAAGGTTCTTTCCTTGGCGTAGAAGGCAAGCTAGGCGTGCGGATATTCAAGATCTCCTCCCCATGTAACCGACTCTGTGTAACCCTAACCCTATCCGGTGTCTATATAAACCGGAGGGTTGTAGTCCGTAAGACATTCATCATCATACACAATCATACCGTAGGCTAGCTTCTAGGGTTTAGCCTCTTCGATCTCGTGGTAGATCTACTCTTGTACTACCCCTATCATCAATATTAATCAAGCAGGAGTAGGGTTTTACCTCCACCGAGAGGGCCCGAACCTGGGTAAAACAAACTGTCCCCTGTCTCCTGTTACCATCCAACCTTGACGCATAGTTCGGGACCCCCTACCTGAGATCCGCCGGTTTTGACACCGACAACCCCTCTTGAGAACGGGGCACCATGCAGAATAGCCTCTTCCGCAGCGCGAAATGAGCCTCAACACCCAAGAACAGCTCTCAAAGGGCAACGAAGCCCGCGATATGCAATATAGAGGCGGGCGTGAGGTTGTGCAGCTGGAGGCCAAAGAACTCCAGAAGCCCCCGAAGAAACGGATGAATTGGAAATCCAGGTCCTCTTATTAGATAAGGGACGAGGCATACCCGCTCTCCCTTGGAGGGATTGGGGGTGCTCTCCGCTTGCTCTCCGCCATTATAGGTGGCGAGTCCGGCTTGGACCGGGACCATGTAGGCCTGAGAGAGGAATCCCTTGGCCTGAAGCGATACTAGCTCGCTATGCGGGATGGAGCACCTCTCCCACTCTCCAGGCTTAGGACTGGAAGGGCGAGAGGAGGAGTTTTGACGGCTGGCCATGGTGGAATGGACCTTTGTCAGATGCGCTCTGATGAACACTCGCGGAGGGGAGAAGGTGTGGTTTGGATCTAAATCCTCATCCCTTTAAATAGGCAGCTCATTTACGCGGCTAGGGGTGTGAATGTAAAAACACCCAGACTTTTCGTATTCGTTTGACACGTGGAAGACGGCCATTATTGGGCGTAGAAGCCAAGGAGCGCCACATTACAAAAACCGGACATTATTCAACAGGTACACGGAATTTGGAGAAGAACCCGCCTTGCAATGTTGAAGACAATCTGCGCGCCGGACTCGTCGTCATTGAAGCCTGGTTCGGGGGCTACTGAGGGAGTCCTGGATTAGGGGGTGTCCGGGTAGCCGGACTATACCTTCAGCCGGACTCCTGGATTATGAAGATACAAGATTAAAGACTTCGTCCCGTGTCCGGATGGGACTTTCCTTGGCGTGGAAGGCAAGCTTGGCGATGCGGATATTCAGATCTCCTACCATTGTAACCGACTTTGTGTAACCCTAACCCTCTCCGGTGTCTATATAAACCGGAGGGTTTTAGTCCATAGGACGAATCCCAACATACAACAATCATACCATAGGCTAGCTTCTAGGGTTTAGCCTCCATGATCTCGTGGTAGATCTACTCTTGTACTACCCATATCATCAATATTAATCAAGCAGGACATAGGGTTTTACCTCCATCAAGAGGGCCCGAACCTGGGTAAAACATTGTGTCCCTTGTCTCCTGTTACCATCCGCCTAGACGCACAGTTCGGGACCCCCTACCCGAGATCCGCCGATTTGGACACCGACAATCATGGTGCTATTTTGAAGCACAAGTGTGGAAAAAGGATAGTAACATTGCCCCTTCTCTCTTTTTCTCTCATTTTTTTGGGCCTTCTCTTTTTTTATTTGACCTTTCTCTCTTTTTTGGGGCCTTCTCTTTTTTTTGGCCTTTATCTCTTTTTTTATTTCCTCACACGGGACAATGCTCTAATAATGATGATCATCACACTTCTATTTATTTACAACTCAAGGATTACAACTCGATACTAGAACAAAATATGACTCTATATGAGTGCCTCCGGCGGTGTATCAGGATGGGCAATGAATCAAGAGTGACATGTATGAAAAATTATGCATGGTGGCCTTGCCACAAATACGATGTCAACTACATGATCATGGAAGGCAATATGACAATGATGAAGCATGTCATAATAAACGGAACGACGGAAAGTTGCATGACAATATATCTTGGAATGGATATGGAAATGCCATAATAGGTTGGTATGGTGGCTGTTTTGAGGAAGATAAGGAGGCTTATGTGTGATAGAGCGTATCATATCACGGGGTTTGGATGCACCGGCAAAGTTTGCACCAAGTCTCGAGGTGAGAAAGGGGAATGCACGGTACCGAAGAGGCTAGCAATGATGGAAGGGTGAGAGTGCGTATAATTCATGGACTCAACATTAGTCATAAAAAAACTCACATACTTATTGCACAAATCTACAAGTCATCAAAACCAAGAACTACACGCATGCTCCTAGGGGGATAGATTGGTAGGAAAAGACCATCGCTCGTCCCCGACCGCCACTCACAAGGAAGGCAATCAAAGAACACCTCATGCTTCAAATTTGTCACACGACGGTTACCATATGTGCATGCTACTGGACTTGCAAACTTCAACACAAGTATTTCTCAATTTCACAATTACTCAACTAGCACGACTCTAATATTACCACCTTCATATCTCAAAACAATCATCAAGTATCAAACTTCTCATAGTATTCAATGCACTCTATATGAAAGTTTTTATTATACCCATCTTGGATGCCTATCATATTAGGACTAATTTTATAGCCAAAGCAAATTACCATGCTGTTATAAAAGACTCTCAAAATAATATAAGTGAAGGATGAGAGATCAATAATTTCTATAAAATAAAACCACCACCGTGCTCTAAAAAGATATAAGTGAAGCATTAGAGCAAAATTATCTAGCTCAAAAGATATAAGTGAAGTACATAGAGTATTCTAATAAATTCCGATTCATATGTATCTCTCACAAAAGGAGTATACAGCAAGGATGATTGTGGTAAACTAAAAAGCAAAGACTCAAATCATACAAGACGCTCCAAGCAAAACACATATCATGTGGTGAATAAAAATATAGCCTCAAGTAAAGTTAGCGATAGACGAAGACGAAAGAGGGGATGCCTTCCGGGGCATCCCCAAGCTTAGGCATTTGGTTGTCCTTGAATTTTACCTTGAGGTGCCTTGGTAATACCTAATCCTAGGCTCTTTCCACTCCTTATTCCACAATCCATCAAATCTTTACCCAAAAACTTGAAACTTCACAACACAAAACTTAAACAGAAAATCTCATGAGTTCCGTTAGTGTAAGAAAACAAACCACCACTTTAAGGTACTATAATGAACTCATTCTTTATTTATATTGGTGTTAAACCTACTGTATTCCAACTTCTCTATGGTTCGTACCCCCCGATACTATCCGTAGATTCATCAAAATAAGCAAACAACACATGAAAAACAGAATCTGCCAAAAACAGAACAGTCTGTAGTAATCTGTATCAAACAAATACTTCTGGAACTCCAAAAATTCTGAAATAAATTTGTGGACGTGAGAAATTTGTCTCTTAATCATCTTCAAAAAGAATCGACCTAAAATCACTCTCCAGTAAAAAATTGCATCTAATCACGTGAGCGCTAAAGTTTCTGTTTTTTACAGCAAGATCGCAAAGACTTCACCCAAGTCTTCCCAAAGGTTCTACTTGGCACAAACACTAATTAAAACATAAAAATACATCTAAACATAGTCTATATGAATTATTTATTAATAAACAGGAACAAAAAGCAAGAAACAAAAATAAAATTGGGTTGCCTCCCAACAAGTGCTATAGTTTAACGCCCCTAGCTAGGCATAAAGCAAGAATAGATCTAGGTATTATCATCTTTCATATGCAATCCATATGTGGTTCTCATAATAGATTCATAAGGTAAATTAATTTTCTTTCTAGGAGAGTGTTCCATGCCTTTCCTTAATGGAAATTGGAATCTAATATTTCCTTCTTTCATGTCAATAATTGCACCAATCGTTCTAAGGAAAGGTCTACCAAGAATAATAGGACATGTAGGATTGCAATCTATATCAAGAACAATGAAATCTACGAGCACATAATTCCTATTTGCAACAACAAGAATGTCATTAATTATTCCCATGGGTTTCTTAATGGTGGAATCCGCAAGGTGCCAATTTAAAGAACAATCATCAAATTCACGGTAACCTAACACATCACATAAAGTTTTTGGAATAGTGGAAACACTAGCACCCAAATCACATAAAGCATAGCATTCATGATTTTTAATCTTAATTTTAATAGTAGGTTCCCACTCATCATAAAGTTTTCCAGGGATAGAAACTTCTAGCTCAAGCTTTTCTTCATAGGATTGCATTAAAGCATCAACGATATGTTTAGTAAAAGCTTTATTTTGATCATAAGCATCAGGAGAATTTAACATGGATTGCAACAAGGAAATACAATCTATCAAAGAGCAATTATCATAATTAAATTCCTTAAAATCCAAAATAGTGGGTTCATTGCTATGTAAAATTTTGACCTCTTCAATCCCACTGTTATTAATTTTAGCATCAAGATCTAAAAACTCTGAATCATTGGGACGCCTTTTAACTAAAGTTGACTCATATCTAGTCCCATATTTATAAAGATTCGTATTGGAAAACAAATATTTAATAGGAGACACATCAATCACTTTTAGATCTTCATCATTATTACCGTGAAAACTAGAAGAACACACTTTCACAAAGCAATCTTTTTTAGCACGCATCCTAGCGGTTCTTTCTTTGCAGTCATCAATGGAAATTCTCATGGCCATTGATATCATGCTTAGGTGGAATAGATATATGTTTCAAAGAATCAACATCAAGAGAAATTCTATCCACGTTCCTAGCCAACTCATCAATCTTTGGCAATTTTTCTTCAAGCAAAGCGTTGAAATTCTTTTGCGAATTCATAAATTCTTTAACACTAGTCTCAAAATCAGAGGGTGTCTTATTAAGATTTCCATGAGATTTGTTGTAGGAATTACCATAATTATTAGAGGAATTATTAGGGTACGACCTAGAATTAAAGTTTCCTCTATACGCGTTATTACAAAAGTTGTTCCTACCAACAAAATTCACATCCAAATATTCATTATTATTCTCAATCAAAGTGGACAAAGGCATTACATTAGGATCAGAAGAAACACTTTTATTAGCAAACAATTTCATAAGTTCATCCATCTTTCCACTCAAAACATTAATCTCTTCAATAGCATGAACTTTTTTACTAGTGGATCTTTCGGTGTGCCATTGAGAATAATTAACCATAATATTGTCTAGGAGTTTCGTAGCTTCTCCTAAAGTGATTTCCATAAAAGTGCCTCCGGTGGCCAAATCTAAAAGATTTCTAGAAGCAAAATTCAATCCAACATAAATTTCTTGTATAATCATCCATAAATTCAAACCATGTGTAGGGCAATTACGTATCATTATTCATCCTTTCCCAAGCTTGTGCAACATGCCCATTTAATCCTTGTCCTGCTCTTCCTTTCCAAAATTTTAAGGCCGGATTTCCAGGCATCAAATTATCTCTCCAAATATTAATATTTATTCCATTGACCACTCTCCAAATAACACCTTGTTTAAGAAAATCCAAACCATGCATAATACCTTGCCATGTAACCGATGTCGACTGCGGAAACACAGTGTCCAGTAGATGTCCATGGGGGTAATACTTGTCCTTCAACACCCTTGCAACTAACGACTCTGGGAACACCAAAATCCGCCAAGCCTGCTTTGCAAGGAGAGCTTGATTAAACAGTCTAAGATTGCAAAAACCCATACCGCCCTCTCCTTTTGGCCTGGTTAGTTTATCCCAAAGCAAGCCAGTGTGTTTTCCTTCTATTTTCTTCATCCCGCTCTAGAAATTCCTAATAAGTTACGCTAGCTCTTCACAAATAGATGCCAGAAATTTAAATATGCCCATTGCATACACTGGTGCGCGTCGGTCCTAAACAAACGGTTTTTAACCCCTTTCCGCGATGGAATTTGGAACCGTCGCCAAGTGAGTGTGTGCTACCTCTTGAGCATGTGTTGGTTTTCCCTTGAAGAGGAAAGGGTGATGCAGCAAAGTAGCATAAGTATTTCCCTCAGTTTTTGAGAACCAAGGTATCAATCCAGTAGGAGACTACACGCAAGTCACCTAGTACCTGCACAAACAATCAAGAACCTTGCAACTAAGGCGATAAAGGGGTTGTCAATCCCTTAACAGACACTTGCAAAAGTGAGATCTGGTAAAGATTATAAGATAAATATTTTTGGTATTTTTGTAGTATAGATTGGAAAGTAAAGATTGCAAAATAAACGACGACAGAAATTGGCAAGTTGACGGAAAACTAATATGAAGTAAAATAGACTCGGGAGCCATAGGTTTCACTAGTGGCTTCTCTCATGATAGCATATATTATGGTGGGTGAGCAAATTTCTACCGAGCAATTGATAGAAAAGCGCATAGTTATGAGAATATCTAGGCATGATCATGAATATAGGCATCACGTCCGTGTCAAGTAGACCGAAACGATTCTGCATCTACTACTATTACTCCACACATCGACCCCGATCCAGCATGCATCTAGAGTATTAAGTTCATAAGAACAGACTAATGCATTAGGCAAGACGACATGATGTAGAGGGATAAACTCAAGCAATATGATATAAACCCCATCTTTTTATCCTCGGTGGCAACAATATAATACGTGTCTTGCTGCCCCTACTGTCACTGGGAAAGGACATCGCAAGATTGAACCCAAAGCTAAGCACTTCTCCCATTGCAAGAAAGATCAATCTAGTAGGCCAAACGAAACCGATAATTTGAAGAGACTTGCAAAGATATCAAATCATGCATATAAGAATTCAGAAAAGAACCAAATATTACTCATAGATAAACTTGATCATAAACCCACAATTCATTGGATCTCGGCAAACACACCGCAAAAAGTATTACATCGAATAGATCTCCAAGAACATCGAGGAGAACTTTGTATTGAGAACCAAAGAGAGAGAAGAAGCCATCTAGCTAATAACTATGGACCCGAAGGTCTGTGGTAAACTACTCACACATCATTGGAGAGGCTATGGTGTTGATGTAGAATCCCTCCATGATCGAATCCCCGTCCGGCAGATCGTCAGAAAAGGCCCCATGATTGGATATCACGGGTACAGAAGGTTGCGGCAGTGGAAAAGTGGTTTCGTGGTTCCCGTGGATGTTTTCAGGGTATAAGAGTATATATAGGCGAAAGAAGTAGGTCGGTGGAGCTATGAGGGGCCCACGAGGGTGGGGGCGCGCCCTCCTGCCTCGTGGCCGCCTCGTTGCATCTCTGACTTCCACTCCAAGTCTCCTGGATTGCGTTTGTTCCAAGAAAGATCCTCGCGAAGGTTTCATTCCGTTTGATATTCCTTTTCTGCGAATCACTGAAATAGGCAAAAAAAACAACTAGCACTGGGCCTCCGGTTAATAGGTTAGTCCCAAAAATAATATAAAAGAGCATATTAAAGCCCATTAAACATCCAAAATAGATAATATAATAGCATGGAACGATCAAAAATTATAGATACGTGGGAGACGTATCAGTGTGTGCGATAGGGTGTCCTTCCAACACGACCCAAAATCCGTCGGGGATATGGAGCAGTGATCCAGAGGCCTTCCAAAATGTAATCGTGTGCGATGCAGCACACACTAAATTCTTTCACATGTGTGGTATCAGTTATTAAGCGTTCTAATGACGAGTGAAACCATACGGTCTGTCGTAACGAACGGTTTGGGAAACAGTATGTAAGGCACACGGGCCAACATATGAACTGCGTGTGATTTGTGCCCCATCGCACACGAGTTTTTTGCGTAACCCGTCTGCTATGCTAGACTCCATCGCACACGTTTTCCAACAATTATCGTCTACGATAATGTTCTATCACAAACGGTTCAGGAGCCCCTTCGCACACATACAAGTGTTGTAGACCTTTTGTGATTTGTTAGGTATCACCGGCGGTTGCCGCAAGAGTGACGTGTGTTTTTCGTTTGGGATCCCACACGTTTCCTGAAAAAATTACGACTAGGATTGTATTTTGCATTGGGCGCGGTTTACTCCCAGTTCTCGTGTGCAATAATGCGATATCACAAACGGTTCCGGAGAACCTACGCACATGTAGTAGCGCTGCAGATCGTTTGTGATCTGCTGTGTATCACCGACGGTTCCGCTATGATTGACGTATGCTTTCCGATGTGGATCGCACACATTCATTTAGTTGAACCGTGTGCGGAGCAATTGCCAGGTTAAAACAAAAATATCCCGTTTTGAATCGGCACGCAAAAAGCAAATTCGCCACAATATTCAATTGAACAAATAAACAAAAATATCCCATATTGAATCGGCACGCAAAAAGCAAATTCGCCACAATATTCAATTGAACAAATAGTGTCCACAGGAAGAACATTCATCAGATTTCGCAACAATTGCAATTGAACATATGGTAGCTAAATTCCAATGATTTGTCCACACATATATGAATTGCATAATTAATCGTAGTGTACGAAATACGAAGACCTCGTCAGATGGAAAACAATGGATCCATGCGTTATATGTTTAGCGGCTAACTCTTACTCAATGTTTCAGGAGAACACATGTTGAAATCTTCATTATCACCAGCGGGATTGATGTAGTGACCCACGAAGAAGTCACTGATAAATCTCCGAACCATCAGCAATTCACCAGCCGGGAGCGGTTCAGGTGTCCTCTGTTTTAAGATGAGCTGCAGTATTTTTAAGATCTGAATGTGCCATATGAGTGGAGTAGAAGATATTAATTAAGATAGACTTACTGGTACTAATTTGCGGGGATCGTTACAACTATCAGCAGATTTGCAGATGGAGATCATGTGTCTGCAAACATAGTATCCACAAAGGTTGGTCCCTGCTTCTTGCTGAGGACACTAAATTTTTTTGTACAAAATTAGTCATGTATTTGTCCTGTTAGGAACAACCTAACCAATGTTAGATGTATTATTTTTCTTTGGACAAAATAGAAAGAGATTTACTTAGAAGCTTGAACATTTGACTAGCGTAAGGGAAGGTATTTGCAGACTGTTCGATAAATTTTCCGAAAATAATGGATTTCGGTGTGTTAGCGAAGAAAAGATCTCGTGCTGCATGGGTTGTTCCGTCTTGAACAGGTTCCCTGGTTTAGTTTTCCATAGTGCGAGCACACTGCAAATGATGATGAATTTTGACAACATCAACTATTGAACCAAATATGAATGCAAATTAATTTCAACATCATAGAATTCAATACCTACCCAAGAATTGTTGAACATGCGTCAGATCCTGAGCGTTTTTTCACTCTCTGAGAGAATCGATGTGGTAAATTGTGTTCTTGTTTGGAACAATGAATACCAATATCCAGTGATTGCTACATATTAAGAAAGCCATGAACTTACGAATGATGTCAAAATCTGAAAGACAATCAGTGTATGCGTGGTTGTTTACTTGACTTACCGTTCATGATATGGCCAAAGAAATGATTCTGCATGGGACGTGTTTTCGAAGATATGGAGGACCGTGTTAACTGCGCAGTCCCGTCGGTCCTTACCATCTAATGTTGTGCCATTTGCTAATGCAGGATCTATGAAATACACACTCTCCCTTTTTCTTCTCTGCGTGTTCAATCCCCTGAGAGGAATAAAATGCAGTTAGTTGTTTATCATTTACAGCTTTGTATGGAGAAGTTGACCAGAGTTTGTTAAGTACTTACAAAATCAGGCATCTAACAAGAGTGGCATCGAGCATGTTGAAGTTGAAGAAGAGATGTAAGTCCTCGAAACTCACATTGATGGAACCAACATCATGTCGGAAATGGTCTCTATTGTAGTGGACTAGCAAAGCATGATAACCTGCTGACATTTGATCCATGCAATATTCATGTAACTCGTGGCAACTGGAGCTGCACTCATCAAAGTATTCGCCAACAAGAAATGGCTGGCCATGGACGTAATTGCGTGCTTCAAGTACATATGCTTTTCTTTTAGCAAGCAACAATTCTACTTCTTCATCATCCATGGTGTCAGAAATAATATTACTCCCCGATTCGAACAAGCTGATGTTAATTTGGTTCTGGGCGATGAGTGCTTTAAGTAAGAGGCAATCATTCTCTTTCCTCTTCACTTTCCTGTTGCGCTTCCTCGTGGTCATGGGTGTAGCCTTTTTGGCCACTTCCTTCTTGGTACTTGAAGCATTTCGCGAACGCCCGTTGCTCGCAAGGTAGACTGCCGAGCAGACGGTGAAGCTTGGACGAACTTCTTAGCAGACGGTTTATCTATGCCGGACCGCTAAGCTAGTGGTGCTGCTATGACGGACTGCTGGGCTGTAGGAGTAGAGGCATCGGACTGATGACCATGCATTGAAGCTATGTCGGGTTTCTGTGCAGGTGGTGCCAACTTGTCGGTGTGCTGAGGAAGCTGTGCCAACGCGTTGGTTTGCTGAGCAGGAAGTGCTGACGCATTGGTATGCTGATCACGCGCCTGCAGACCGACGGACTGATGAGCAGTCAGTTCTGGACCTATAGACTGCTTAGCAGGCGGTTCCGAAGCATCAGACTACTTAGCAGTCTATTCCACCAGGTTGGTCTGCTGAGCATGTGCTGCAACTGGGTCTCCCCCCGCTGCTTCAGCAGTCGGCATCTGAACCGGTGGTGCGTCATCAACAGTCGTAGGCCTTGCCACTGGCTGCTTTGAGGCGGAGGATGACATGGCATGTACGCCACAAAGTCGGTCCAGCTGATCACAGGTTGATGCATTAGCCCGCGAGAGCTGCTGTAGCAAGGTGAGCGTCACCGGTTGAGGGGCGACAGTGGTTGCTCTTGGCGGGGCTTCAGGAATCTCATCAATGAAATCTATTTCCTTTCGTTGCCACTGGATGTGATGTAACAGTGTTTCTCCCAAGGTCCTTTGCTCATCAAGTCTCCTAGGACATTCTTGAGGCAAATTCATTGAATCCAGGCTTTACTTGAGTCACGTAGCACTTCACACAGCCCGGCTTCAATGGCACATTGTCCAAGAAGAGGCCATCTTCCAAGAAGGGTGGGCAAACCAGTGCTGTTGCACATTTTAATGTACCTTCATAATGTGTAAGCACACCCTTGATCATCTTTCATTCCAGATAGATCAGATATAGCATCATTACGAGCAGCTGCATTCTCAGTGTCGTTGGGGTCAGCCGATGCACAGCTACTCTTGTGAAGTGTTGTCACGCAATAAGCAGCATCATCCATGCCCATCTCCCCTCCCATCTGTTGGCTATATGTCAGTGTTAGAGTCTTCTGCATCATCATTGACTCCTCAACATCCTTTCAAACAGCGGGATAAATCTCCTTCTTCAACTTTTCAAATAATGCATTTTGCTTCATTTCACTCCTCGCTTTTTCATGCTGATCCTCTCTTCTTTGCTGAGTGTGAAAGCCCTCTTGTGCGGGACATTAACACCTATACCCCTTGCACGGCCAGGGGCTCTTTTGTGTCCAGAGCAATGGACACAATGTCACATGGCCCTGAATTCCTATAGAACCTTCCAGGGATCTTGGAAGCCTCTACCATCACTTCATAGAGTTTGGTGTCACGTTCGTTTTCAAAGTAATAAGTTCCATCATCACGCCGCTTTGCACGTGCCCGCAAGTAGTCTCTGGCGCGTTTGCCCCTGATTTCACTAAAGGTTGGATTCCCACCCGCCGCTACTGCTTCTTTGTCCTCCTGTTCCCATATTAGTTTCATGTCGTAGTATCCTGCCACACCCATATGGTGGGGGTGTATGTTCTTCTTCTGAAGTTCTGATTGCTTGAAACTCTTCTCAGCAAACTCTGGAGTTGCCCTGACCCTTTTGAATTCTGCCCAGTTTGCCTTTGTAATTTGGGGGTATGCGGGGATTGGGTCCTTGCCTTCACTCAAGTACTTCTTTTACAGCATGTGCTTCCAGTTTCTCCAAGCATCTCTAGCCTTCTTCAGTGCAGCGTGTTCCACCTGCATTCTCCACTACTCTGGAAAGTTGAAGTGATCCATGATCTCCCGGACTATCCTTTGCCGTGTTTCTGTGTCAACCTTCCGAAACCCCGGCAGGTTAATGTTGAGCCTTGCCCTGCCAACAAATCCACACACACTCCTGATCCTCATGTGTGCTTTATCTGTTTTAGTTGGAGCCCAGGACTTTAAATCAATCTCGGTTACTTCATATACACCTTTAGGCTGGTGTGTGGGCTTCCTTGGAGCGTTCCTCCATGTCCTGACCGGAAGGGTAATTGCTGCAGCTCTATCCCGTTCAAGACTACTTGATCCCTCACAATAAGCTAAAGACCTAGGGTTGTTTGAATCAGATGAAGATACATGGCCGAAATGAGTGATGTCGCTGCTACTCGGCATCTACAGAGAACACATGCGAAACTCAGGAAAGGAGGATAAGCATAAAACTAACAACTTGGTATCAAGCTTTCTAAACATGCCATGCAATAATTTAGAAAATGTATGGCTAATTTGTTAAGTTTCTGTGACTCGGGCGCCCGCGATCTATAAATAGGCAGTAACTTATTGGAACAAATATAGCTTATATGTAGTAAGGAAGTAGATAATGAACATATATATGCTCTCCGTTATTTTATAGCCAATTTGGGAAAATACGGAATGACATTGGAAGAGGGATTGCGAGGAAATATGCCTCACCGCGATGGAGAGCAGTAAATAACATGCTTCTTAATGCAAACCCGGCCGGACCACAGGAGAGGCGAGGGTTACTGCATCGATATGCTCGAGGGTGGCTGGCGAGCAAACGAAGACGGCGAGGCGCGGGCCGCCACGTGTTGGGAACGACATTGGAGGTAGGCTTGACACCAAAGAGTGGGCACACGCCCGGGGTGAGCACGGCTGCGCCGAAGAGGGTTCTGCTGTGGATCTGGTGGGAGGGGGAGCTGGCGAAGGAGATTGGGTGGAGTAGTTGAGTGAAATGCAGGCGGACGGTGGGGGAGTGTTGGCGGGCTAGGTGAAAAGGGTGGAAAATATCCCCAGTCGCCGCGCACACGGGAAGGCCTATGCAAACGGTTGCCTCTAAGCGCTCGTGTGCACAAATAGAATAATTTCGTTTGAAATGAAGACATGAGTTCATCGTTTCGCCTCTAAATTTTTCGCACATAAACCAATCACAATTTTTTTTGACCTTGAAGACTGCAGGGCTTACACTCCACAACATTTTATTAAAAAAGAACATAGCACAAATACAAAGGTTCCTCAAGATGAGGAAAAAGGAAAACAAAAATAAAAACTAAAGAAGCTATACAGAGGATTACAGAGACTGTACCTAAGAATTACAAAACTAAAACCAAAATACCTCCTCAAGGAGGTAGGAAATCAATCCATTTTAGCACGGCATCTCTATGTTTCCTTTTGATTCTCTGGGAGAGGAGCATTATATCATGAATGAATCCATTCCTCCATGCCCTAAAAGAAGGCCGAATATGCCTGAATGCTCTGTCATTCCTCACTTTCCAAACATTCCACCAAGCAAGAAAGACAACTTCCACAAAGAAAGGCTTGTTAAAATCCTTTCTGGCATGCAAAGCAATTTCCACCATATCATTGCAAACCTTCCAATCAATTTGCAGATAGTTGCAAACACGGACGCTGAAGTTGCACTGAAAGAAAAGATGATTTCTATCCTCAAGAGTCCCAGTTGGACAGAGTACACACTCAGGCCCATCATTGATTCTCCAATGCCTACGTCGAATCATGTACTTGGTGTTAACCCTGTCCATTATGACCAGCCAGGCAAACATTTTGATCGACATGGTGCAGCAACTTCTCCAAACCCATCTCAAAATGGGATTTGCCACCACTGGTTGGAAAACAAAGTCATAGAACTTCTTTGCAGTATAGTCTCCCTTTTTACCATGCCTCCACACCCAGGAATCAGGGCAATCACTGTCCAACTGAAATGCTCCCATTAAGGAAAAAAGTTATTGGAGCTGCAAATAAAATAACTCTTGAAAATTGGCAGTGTGAAAAACTTCCATGACCAAGAGGTTTTTGTGGAGGCAGAAAGAATAAAGCCTGGGAAAACGTTCCTGAAGTGGTGTGCAAGAATTCCCAATCTGCCAATGATCAGACCAGAACAGTACATAATCTCCTATGTGAACATTAACAGAAGTAATAGCCCAAAATTTATCCATGAGTTTGCAGACATCTCTCCACCAAAAAGAGTACCACGGGTTTGATTTGCTGGCGCATTTCAGGTCTCATGTGCTATATGTAAGACATTTTTTGGTTTACTGTGCATGTTGGCATATATATCAATTCCTAGCCGGACTGCATTTCCCGTCGAAAGGGATGAGGATTGTCGTTCGATCTGGGAGCATCCAACGGTGCAGACGTACGATCCATGGGGTTTGGGTTCTGGCCAATCAGAACGCACGACTCAGATCGCGTGCGCAGCAAGGGGGGCATCGGCCACGGTTTGGTAGGCACACGGCTTTCGTGTGTGAACCGTGTGCTACTTGAAAACATTTTTTGGGAGGATCTATTTGAAAACATGTACATGTGTTGTCGAAAAGGATGAGGATCGCCGTTCGATCAAGGAGAATCCAATGGTGCAGACGTACAATCCGTGGGGTTTGGGTTCTGGCCAATCAGAATGCATGACTCAGATCGCGCGCGTGGCAGAGGGGTGGGGGGTTCATCGGCCACGGTTTAGTGGACACACGGCTTTCGTGAGTGAACCGTGTGCTCTTTGAAAACATTTACATTACCTAACATCATATTTTTGTTCGAATGAAAACATGAGTTCATCGTTTCGCCTCCAATTTTTTTCTACAGTAAGAAATCATGAGTATAGTGGAGAGTGTCATATACTAGTATCATGAATATACAATACATATGATACTAGTGTATGATACTACCTTTAATTAATTATAGCGCATAGTATAATACATAGAGTATAGTATCATATATAGATCATATTTATTGCCATGCATGACACAAATTAGCATCGCATTTAACATGATACGGTATCTACCTATATGTTACTCTAACCCTCTTTATATATATTTAATTCTTCGCCACATCAGCATACTTGCTATTTTTGAGTGCATGACATCATCGACTATGATACCACTGCCACTATGGCCAACCTTATATAGTGGGGAGTATCATATACTATATATATAGTATCATGCATATGATACTAGTGTATGATACTATGTACGCACCTTCATAGTGCATATATAGTATCATAGAGTAGTACTAGCTCCCACTGTAAACTAATATAAGAGCGTTTAGATTACTAAATAGTGACCTAAACGTTCTTATATTAGTTTATGGAGGGAGTATATATCATAGATGACCGTATTTATGGTCATGCATGGCACAAAGTAGTATAGCATATATATATATATATGTGTGTGTGTGTGTGTGTGTGTGTGTGTGTGTGTGTGTGTGTGTGTTACGGTATCTACCTATGTTACTGCTTCTTTGCCACATCATCATATTTTCCCGGGTGCATGATACATGCTATGATACCCCCACTATGGCCACCCTAATAAGGCTGGTCGTAATATGGGAGTATCAAGCGGTATGATGCATGCCAACTAGACTTTTTGGATGATGTGGCACACAGTTAAATGATGAAAGAGAGGGTGTGGTATCATATCATGATACCGTATCATATTAAATGTTGTACTACTTTATGTCAAGCATGGTAATTAATAAGGAACCTAAGATACTAACTTATGATACTATGCATGCGCGCATTACGGAGGTATTGCTGAACATATACTAGTATCATGCATATATACTCCCTCCTTTCCGGTTTATAGGCTTATCTCAAAATTTTAGGTTTTCCATTTTATAAGGCTCAATTTGGTTGTTCCCCATCACATGTCCAGATTCCAAGGTGCATTAAATCATTGCATGCAAGTATTAAGAGAAAGTTGACCAATGCATGTACTTTATATATGCATGCATGTATTGCAATTAATACATTGGAAAACATAATTTTTTGAGGAAAACAAAAGCATTAATTGGGTGTTTTTGCAAACTACAAAAAGTATTTCACCACTCACCATCTACCTTGGTTGGTGAGATTTTTGAATTGAGCCCTATAAGGCTGGTTGTAATGGGGAGTATCGTATATACTAGTACCATGCATATGATAGTGTAGGATAGTGTAGGATACTACTTCCATAATGCATATGATAGTGTAGGATACTAATTCTGTAATGCATAGTATCATAAGTTAGCATCTTAGGTTGCCCTACTAATTGTCATGCATCACACAAAGTAGTAGTACAACATTTAATATGACACGGTATCATGATATGATACCACATCCTCCCCTGTGTGCCACATCATCCAGAAAGTCTAGTTGGAATGCATGATAATGCTTATGATAATACCATTACAACCAGCCTAAACCGGAAAGGAGGGAGTGAGACTAGACACAATGGAGAGTAGTACACTAGTAACACACACATATCCCTAGACTATATATGTTACTACCTTCATAGTGGGTAGTAACATAAGTGTAGTGTCATGCAAAGCTTCATTTATTAGGTTATAGACTCATATTGCATTGGGACATGTGATGTTATAGTAACTAGCTAAGTTACTGAAACTATCACTCTCCTCATTAACTTATTGCCACACAAGCAAGTTTGCTGAGTTGGAGTCGGTGTTACTGCTGAAGTTACTCCCACTGTGGCTAGTCTGATACTAGCTAGTCGTCTATGATATACTAGCTACCTCACTAAGAGCATGGTTAATAATACAGCCAAGGGTCGGCTATAAGAAGTTGCCATGTCATATACAGCCAACCTCTTAGCTGGCATGTACAATAATAAGTTTTATATACGTACTAGTTTATCAATAGTTGGCCCACCTTACATCCTCACAAAGTGTCTTGGGTCTCGTGTTGCAGCTGGCTCTACTAACCAAGAGCCCGCTTCTCTTCTCTTTCCTCCAACTAATAAGCACATATATATTATTCTATTCCTTATAGCCTGCTTAGACTACCCACAGTAGGAGTAACATAGGTAGTAACATCACACATATCTAGATAAAATAGATGATGTGGCAAGCAATAAATGAAGAAATGGAGGAAAGTGGATATGTGTGATGTTATTTATGTTACTCCCACTGTGGGTAGTCTTACTATAGTATGAGACTACCCACAATGGGAGTAACATAGGTAGTAACATCACACATATCTAGATAAATTAGATGATGTGGCAAGCAATAAATGAAGAAATGGAGGAAAGTGGATATGTGTGATGTTACTACCTATGTTACTCCCACTGTGGGTAGTCTTACTATAGTATGAGACTACCCACAATGGGAGTAACATAGGTAGTAACATCACACATATCTAGATAAATTAGATGATGTGGCAAGCACTAAATGAAGAAAGAGAGGAAAGTAGTAACATAGCTAGTTACTAGTAGTATGAGTAACATCACATGTACATATCAAGGCAAGATGTGTCTATAGCCTAATAAATGAAGTGTTGCATGTTACACACATATGTTACTCCCCACTATACTGGTAGTAACATATACTAGTAACATGGGCATGTTACTAGTCTATGTTACTACCCATTGTGGCTAGTCTGAGTAACATCACACATCTCAAGGCAAGATGAGTCTATAGCCTAATAAATGAAGTGTTGCATGTTACTCCCCACTATAGAGGTAGTAACATAGACTAGTAACATTCTATGTTACTACCCATTGTGGCTAGTCTTATGTCACTCTATTGTGTACTTGCTCTAATGCATAGTATCATAGAGTAGCTAGTATCATATGTAGTACTTTATTTATATTATCATGCATGATACATAGTAGCATAACATTTATTATGATACGGTTTCATGATATGATACTTAACCCTCTTTTTCTTCATTTAATTAATTCTATGATAGCTCATGAAAATAGCCTAGTTGGCATGCATGATACTAGCTATGATACCCCCTTACTATCAGCTTAGCAAAGGTGTACAGATCATTTCTGCATCGCTTTGTGAGTTTTCATCCGTTTGTTTGAGAAGCGGGGAGAAGTTTCAAACGTTTCGGCCGCGAGGTGCGGCCACTTGCGTTGGCCTAGTTGGTATTTTAATTACAGAAAATTCAGATGGAGTTCGGACATCATCAAAATCGATGTGTGCCTGTGGCGTGCTCTCACGACCCCGTGGAAAAAAATTGGTAAAGTTTGGCACAAGTTTTGATGACCGCTCCTTCCAAACCGGAGCATCTCACATGAAGGATCATGGTTTTCCAAAAGGAGACGTGTCAATTCAAACTCCTGTGGCCGGTGACTTCATCGTTTGGCCTCATAAAAATTTCCATGGTACGCAATCACCATTATACCACGGGTTTGATTTTCTGGCGCATTTCAGGTATCGTTAGCTATATCTAAGACATTTTTTGAGATTAACGTGCATTTTGTGCATAAAAATAAAATTAGAACCGGAACTGCATGTGTTGTCGAAAGGGATGAGGATCGCCGTTCGATCTGGGAGCATCCAATGATGCAAACGTACGATCCGTGGGGTTTGGGTTCTGGCCAATCAAAAAGCACGACTCAGATCGTGGGCGGGGTGGCGGGGTTTGGTCGGCACACGGCTTTCATCAACGAACCGTGTGCTATTCGCAAACCAGATTGCATATTTTTTTCACACATACTGTAGTGAGATCGATTGAGTGTGCTACCTCTATGATATAATAATAATAACAAAAAACAGTTCATATTCATTACCTGAGCTAACAGCATACCAAGGTCAACATATTAACGGTTCTTACATCAACAGAAAACCGGGCATAACTCAAAAATTCAGTACACACGATAGTTCTAAATTGAACGAATTAAGTTGCAGGGTAGGCATAAAGACTAGTCTCACGGCTTAATTTGCATGTACATGGGGGAACTCGGATCATTAAGTTGACCCCGAATGAACTTGGGGTTTTTGATGATTTTATGCTGCTTTGTTGCACGGGTGCGTGATTCCTTGGTTGGCAACTCACCAAATTCATCGTACTCATCCTCATCGGCAACATTGTCGACACCCAGTACCCCTTCTCTTCCCATGAATTGCTAAATGGCCTTTCTTATGCAAGGGGTCTTCCACAAAGAAAATCTGGGTAGCATCGCTGGCAAGAATGAATGGGTCCGTGTGATATGCCATCGTTGTCCTGTTAACACATGTGTTCCTGTACTCATCAATCCTTACCTGACCAAGAGGGATCCATGCGCACCTGAATATTGCCACCTTAACCTTCACATGGCCAAGCTCCCAAATCTCTTTCATGGTTCCGTAGTATACCCGTTTATCAGCTTCATTTACAGTCATGCATTCTATTCGAACAAAGCTATTCTAATACGAGGTCTTATTATCACGTTCCTCAGTGTAGAATGTGTATCCATTTGTGTCATAAGCTTGGTGCGTCAATACCGTAGGTGATGGCTTTTGGGCCAACCACGTAGCAATGTCATCGATGGATCCTTGTGCCAAACTATTCTTCAGCCATTCGGCGTACTTCTTAGTGTGCTCCTTCATCTCCACTTCTGATGAAGGCACCATTGGTAAGAAGCTTTGGCATATCTCCGCCAAGTGTTCTTCGGCATAAGCGATGAGAACTGGGCTGTTAAGCAGTACCGTCAAATGGGCTTTCTCTGCCAATTCCCCGAGTGCAGCCATTTGCGTGCCAGCAAGGACCGGCTTACCTATCAGCCTTCCCTCGTGGCGAGAGAGGGGAAAACCTATAGGTCATTGTTTCATGTATTCGGTGCAAAACTCAACCACCTCCTCCGCGGTATAACCTTGTACGTAGGATGCTTGCCTCTGGATGGTTTCGGTTCCGACAAAAGTGCTTTAGTATTCCCATGAACCGCTCGAAGGGATACATGTTGCGAAGAAACACAGGACCACAATAGTTTATCTCGTTCACAAGGTGCACAATGAGATGGACCATGACATCAAAGAATGACAGTGGGAAAAATATCTCTAGGTTGGACAATATTCTTGCAATATCATCTTTCATATGATCCAACTCTTCAGGATTTACAACTTTCTGCCATAGTTGGTTGAAGAAATCACAGAGGTCAATGAGTGTGTTTCTTATATCTTTGTCCATCAGATTCCTGATGGCCACTGGGAGGATTTGTGTCAACATTACGTGGCAATCATGTGACTTCATGTGTCCCAACTTCATTTTACCTGAGCTCACATCCACGAGACTTCTGATGTTTGCGTAGTAGGAAGAGGGTGCCTTAACCGACAACAAATAGGTGAAGAACTGTGTTGCTTCTTTTGTACTGAAATTGTAACTCTGGCGATCTTTGATAAATTTGTCATCATCTTCTGCTTCACTCTTGCGTTGTGATTGATCAGCAAGCATATCGAGCCGTGAACCGTCACCATCCTTTCTTTTACCTTTAATCTTGAGCAGAGTACCAAGGATGCTTTCACATAAGTTCTTGTCTACGTGCATGACATCGATGCAGTGATGTACACGTAGAATCTCCCATTAAGGTAATTTCTAGGACATTGATTTCTTCTTAAACACTTGATCCTTGGGTGTTAGTTTCACCGTCAAAGGGTGGTTCTTGCCAAGCACAACATTAATTTTTTTAGCCATGCTGTGGACCACCTCCCCTCATAGGGTCTTGGGCCCTCAGCTGCCTCTGCCATACCATCAAATTCAGCTTTCATATTTCGGTATGGGTGATTTTTCCGTAAGAACCTACGATGACGCAAATACACTATTTTGCGCGAGTTGGGAAGTCTTCTGCTAGCTATCCTATCCATGCATGTGACACACCCTACATCTCCCCTTGTTTTCTGCCTCGATGTGTTGCCTAATGCCGGCATATCTTGAATGGTGTGCACCAGCATCGCATGTAGATCAAAAATCTCCTTTCTTTAAGCATCATAAAATCGTACAGCAGGCGCATCTATCCACACTGTCAACAGTTCTTCTACCAATAGCTGAAAGTAAATGTCGATGTCATTTCTAGGTTGCTTCGGGCCTTAGATAATCATTGACATCATAATGTATTTTTTCTTCATACACAACCAAGGAGCTAGGTTATATATGCACAGAAGCACCGGCCATGTGCTGTGATTGGTGCTCATACCGCCAAAAGGATTCATCCCGTCAGTACACTCCTCGGGCCTTATACTTCTAGGATCCTTGGCAATTTTTTCAAACTTGTTGTCGATTAATTCCCAATGAGCCCCATCTTTCGCGTGCCCCATAAACCTATCCGCAATTCGCTCATCATGATGCCACCACAACCTCTTTGCCTCTCTAGGGTTTGCAAACAAACGACTCAGCCTTGGAATTAAAGGCAAGTACCAAACAACCTTGAACGGGGTTCTTGTCTTGATCTCATCGTCCAATTTGTACTTGTTCTTTGCTCTCCTGCGCTTGTATCGTGCATGCTTGCATGTGGGACATGCATGAAAATCTTTGTATTCACCACGGTACAATATACAATCATTCAAACAAGCGTGTATCTTCTGTACTTCAAGTTCCAATGGGCAAACAATTTTCTTCGCTTCATTCGTGCTTCTGGGGAGCACATTGTCTTTCGGAAGAATTTCTTTCAAAAGACCTAACATCTTTGTGAAGCCCTTGTTTGATAGACCGTTTGCTGCTTTAAATATGAGAAGCGCCAGGGTGGCACTCAACCTGGAATATTTATTTTTTGCAACATGGACACAATTCTTTCTTGGAGTCTGCATCAATGGTTGGCAGATCCTTGTACCCAATCATATCCTTTTCTGGGCCCTCGAAATCTGCTATCATACCAGTAAAATCTGGCATATCAAGATCGTCGTCATCCGCGTGGACGTCTTGGTTTTCCAGTGGGCATTTCGGCTTTCCGGTGTTCCATTGGTAGCTTGACACATGTGCCCTGATGTTAGATTCAACATCCATGTGACACTGATCGAGGTTTGGCATCTCGTTGCCCTGGGTATCTTCATCCGTGACCTCCTCTTCATTGTGTCTGGTCCAACGTGTATATCCATCCATGAATCCCCTAGAGACTAAGTGCATCTGGACATCTGCAACTGCATGTGACTCTGTATTGGCACAATCAGTACATGGACACGGGATGTAATCCGCATCACCAATTCTCCTCTTTGTACTTTCAGCCAAATTCATGAACTCTGTCACGCCACTGATAAAATCTGAGGTTTTCCGATTCTTCATCCATCGAGATCGTTCCATTTGCGGCAGACGAATGGTAATTAAATACAAAACAACAACATTAATACACGGATTAACTGCTGCCCAAAGATGTGTGCATAACTCACAAGGTTTTATTTTAATAATTACTAAGGGCGCTCCATGTTGTTATCCAGACGTGCAATGACAAAAATTAATGGCCAGTCAATTTACACGCAGAGTACTAGTACAACACTACACTTAGGAATTGAATACCATAATTAAGCCACACACGAAAAGAATACCTTAATTAACTAGCCGCGCGGCGACCTCCACCCAGCAGACAGACAAGCGCGATGCGGCGGCACGCCGAGACAGAAGGGTCGAGGAGCAAAGCTTAGTGCGGCTACCGCCTGAAGTTTGACCTCCACTATCCCGCCATCGACCGCGACGGATGTGCTCAAATCATGCCGTCGCCGACCTCGATGGTTCAGCTCCTCCTATCTTCCGCCGCAGACCGAGGATTGACCTTCTATGACGTCGCCACCGCCCACCAACCAAGGATTGACCTCTTCTCCGGTAGCCGCTGCCTAGGCCGCCACCGCCATCTCTATATGCAAAGCGGCATTTTTTACGGATATCCGGGGAGCGGCTGTTTACACGGTATCTCACCGTAACTCAATTATATGGACATGGTAGTACATCACATACGTTACGTAATGGCAACCGTGTCTAACCTACGTTGTCTTCTCACACGGTTTGGTGTGGAATTCATGTGTGATGTTGTAATACCTAACACAAATGACATGTACAAACAGTGTGCCGTATACAACATATATATAGTGCCATTAGTAGTTCCCGGCCGTTAGCTTATCTCCACAGTTTCCCCATTTCCCCCAAATCCCTACATAGCCTCTAAATTCCCTTGCGTGGCGCTGACATTGGGGGAATGCGGACGAGTGGTGCTGATGGCTTCGGTGCGGCTCCTCCTGCTCGTATCGCTGCCACGACGGCGGTCGCTGCTGAGCACTTGCCTAAGGTCATCCGAAGGCAGGTGTAATATGGATCTGAATCGTCCTGTCAGGTTCCAATCTATCCGGAAAGCGATCTGCCGCCGGATCTGGAGCTTGACTCCAGACTCCCACAACACGAGTTCGACTCCGAGTTTTGCACCACCAAGAAGTACCAAAAACTGAGTTGTGTGCACGGGCACTGTCGGTGTCAAAACCGGCGGATCTCGGGTAGGGGGTCCCAAACTGTGCGTCAAGGTCAGATGGTAACAGGAGACAAGGGACACTTCGTTTTACCTAGGTTCGGGCCCTCTCGATGGAGGTAAAACCCTACTCCTGCTTGATTAATATTGATGATATGGGTAGTACAAGAGTAGATCTACCACGAGATCAAGGAGGCTAAACCCTAGAAGCTAGCCTATGTTATGATTGTGTATGATGCTGGATGTCCTACGTACTACAACCCTCCGGTTTATATAGACACCGGATAGGGTTAGGGTTACACAGAGTCGGTTACAATGGTAGGAGATCTTGAATATCCGCATCGCCTAGCTTGCCTTCCACGCCAAGGAAAGTTCCTTCCGGACATGGGACGAAGTCTTCAATCTTGTATCTTCATAGTCCTGGAGTCCGGCGAAGGTATAGTCCGGCTACCCGAACACCCCCTAATCCAGGACTCCCTCAGTAGCCCTCGAACCAGGCTTCAATGACGATGAGTCTGGCGCGCAGATTGTCTTCGGCATTGCAAGGCGGGTTCTTCTCCAAACTCTGTGTACCTGTGGGAATAATGTCCGATTTTTACAATGTAGCGCTCCTTGGCTTCCACGCCCAATAATGGCCGTCTTCCACGTGTCAAACGAATGCGAAAAGCCGAGGCGTTTTTACATCCACACCCCCGGCCGCATAAACGAGCCGCCTATTTAATGGGATGAGGATTCAGATCCAAATCACACCTCCCCCTTTCCACGAGAAATCATCATAGCGCCTCCAGCAAAGGTCCATTCCAACATGGCCAGCCGCCCCAGCTCCTCCTCTCGCCCTTCCAGTCCTATCCCTGGAGACTGGGCACAATGAGTTAGTGTCGCTCCAGGCCAAGGGATTTCTCCCTCAGGCTTATATGGTCTCGGTCCGAGCCGGACTCGCCACCTATCAAGGCGGAAAACAAGCGGAGAGCTCACCTAGTCCCTCTAAGGGAGAGCGGGTGTGCCTGGTCCCTTATCTAATAAGGGGACTGGGATTTCCAATTCATCCATTTCTCCGTGGGCTTCTGGAGTTCTACGGCCTCCAGCTGCACAATCTTACGCCCGCCTCTATATTGCATATTGCGGCTTTGTCGCTCTTTGCGAGCTATTTTTAGGTGTTGAGGCTCATTTCGCATTGTGGAAGAGGATATTTTGCCTGGTGCCCCGCTCTCAAGAGGGGTCCATATATCAAGTGGGCGGAGCCGAAGTATGGCGCATCGCCTGGACCAGATATCTATCCGGTACCCCAAAAAAGGCGCCCGAGGATTGGCCCTCGGAATGGTTTTATATAGATGACGTCCCGCTACCGGATCCTGTCCGGATAGGTCTCCCTGAGTTCAACAGTGCTCCATTAAAGAAACGCCTGAGCTAGCGTCCGCGGAGCTCTCAGAGAAAAAGCGACAGAGACGTCCTTTACTTAATGGACCGGATAAGACTGTTGGCTCATTCCGAACTAACCATGATTAGAGTCATGGCCATATGCATTATGCGGGGGGTGCAGCCGCTTCAATATAGAGGCCACCCCATGTGGGATTTCAACGGGGAGGACAGCGCTACCCGCTACGACTGTAAGGGGCCAGACTCAGCCGCCGCCCTAATAAAGGTCTTATCCTCTTTGTACAAGGGAGAAGAGGAGGAATTCCTCCGCGTCGACCCGCAGGGCGGATTTTCTATGTACAGTCCTCCGAATTGGGTAAGCAGACAATTGTGCTTTCCTGTTTATTTTATATCCCCGTGATTAAATATGTAGTCTAAACGACTTCAACGCAGGAATTGCGTCAGGAGGTAAAAGACATAAACAGCCGTCCTCCACAGCCCGAGGACCCAGAACGGTCCCTCGATCCGGACTCCGAAGAGGATCCGGACATATCGGTGGAGCTTATCGACGGAGTGTTTCATCAGCTAAGCAAGGATAATACCTTGGTAGCCATTATAGCTGATTACCTAGGGTTAATCCCGCCCTCCCAGGTAACAAATACCGGAGCTTTATTCCCTTGAGAGGGGTTCCATTCTCGCGGATTTCGGTTGTTCTGACAGCAACTGTGTTTTGTAGGGGAGATTCCCGAGGCGGGAGGCCGGTCCTGCGGCGGCTAGCCAACGAGGGGCCGCAGGACCCCGTGGGGCAAAAAGGAATGTAGTCCGGACTGAGATGCCGGAGCAAAGGTATAGCGCACCCTCTTTTCCCTGGTGTTTTACTCCTTCAGGGTATATTAACATTCGTGCTATCTTCAGGACGAAGAGACCTCGCCGGACTACATTCGGAGAGGTTACCAATCGCGCCTCCACCAGCCAGGCTCCAACGCTCGTCCCGGAAGCGGAGGCAAGCACAAGGCACGCACCAGACGCTCCTCCGTTAGAGGATGCAGACAGGCTGTCTGCCACCCATTCCGAGGTGGAGAGTGCCATGAACCACAGGCGTCGTCGGACAGTTCTTCGCGACGCTTGTTTCTCCCAGGAGGCTTTAGATGCCTTCAATTCGGGAGATGCGTACCTCCGTGCTGCCCAAAATGGTTTAGCCAGAGCCACGGAGCAGTATGTAAAAGACATACGGGTAAGAAAATTTTAGTAAATATAGATATACCAGTAGCCACCGAGACTTGAAACAGTTAAAATAACTGATTTCAGTATCATATAACATGCAGTTTCTTACCGAGAAGAACACCGTGTTGTCCCAGGAGCTGGAAAAGTGCAAGGCCCAACTAGAGGCCGCACTAACCACAGCAGGGGAGTCTAAAGAGACCCCCTCAGGTAAACAATATATCGAAAGATTAGTATTGTGCGGCTTTGAGTGCCAATCTGACAAATCGTATTGCAGATGGCGCCGGACTCGATCCGGAAAAGAAACATCTCTTACACCAGTTAAAGGCTGGTGAGAGTGTGTTGACCAAGGTGAGGTAAGAGAAGAATGATCTTCAGGATGCTAACACCAGGCTGGACGTCGAACTGAAAGATGTTCGTGGCCAGCTGTCCGATTCCACTAAGGAGAATCAGTGACTTCGACGTGGCATTTTTAGTAAGTGCTTTAAGCGAACTCTTGAAAAAGGAGTTCGGCGAGGAAGACGACTAACAGAGTAATGTCTGTAGGTATGCTAACAGGTCGCCCTGCAGAGGAGATGCCCGGTTTGACGGGCGACCTTCTTCCCGAACTTTCGCAACTGCACGAGCGAGTTCGGCAAGCGATGCGAGGCATTGCCCAGGCCTTATGGCCTGCCCACTCCATGCCCGAGGGCCTTGGAGAGCTTGCGGAGAAGCTGAAGGGAGCTCGGCGGCGCTTCCGGTTGTGGAAGATATCAGCCTGCCGACAAGGCACTATGGAGGCCTGGGCCATGGTGTGTCCGAATACCCTTGCGGTTATATAAGAACCGGGGTATGCATTGAGACCAGGCGTAGGGGTCATTAGTGCTTTATCAGACAAGTGCCCAACTAGTTATGTTATATTACATGGTTAGTAAGAAACATCTTCCAGAGAGAATAGTTCTGTTAGGGGTTCCTTTCTTTGGGAGGCATGCCCTAAAGTGCATGTCCGGACTGCAAATGCAGAAAAAGCATCTGGGGGCACATAAATAAATAAGTAAAAAGGTCATCTTTAGTTCACCGACCGAATATTCCCTTAAGAATGCTAGCTTTCGGTTTCACCCAGTCTGAGGTACACATCCGGCTGACCCGGCAGTAACAATCGCAGAGGTGCTCCCTTTACCACCTAGCCGAACAATCGGGAACGTAGGGGTAAGCACAGGAGCCAGGCAGCCCAGCTTGGCCCAAACTTAAGTCATATCGATGCATATAATGGTGAAGAAAAGGTACATGCGAAAGTTTGACGCATGTGTTGGGCGTGAAACCCATATGAATAAGCTTCTGTTAAAGAAGGCCCCAGGTTTAAGGAGCGCGGGTAACGCGTCACTTCATGAGCCTTTAAGGGCTATAAAAGGAAAGAGTGGAAGGAGACAAATAAAAACAGAAAAATATGTATAAAAAATGGACAGAGGAAGGAGGCAAACACAGAGTCCAGTGCTAGGCATAGAATCTTCGGAGACGTGCGGCGTTCCATGGGTTCGGCTCGAGTCAGTTATCCGACGCATCTCGCAGGCGGTACGCTCCACCGGTCAGGACTTGGTCGATTATGAAGGGACCTTCCCACTTGGGCTTGAGTTTGTCCTTTTTCTTATCCGGCAGGCGTAGAACTAGTTCGCCAACGTTGTAATTTTTGGCCCGTACTTCTCTGCTTTGATATCTTCGAGCCTGCTGTTGATAAAATGCGGAACGGGCTTTAGCCACGTCGCGCTCCTCCTCTAAGGCATCCAAGTTGTCCTGCCGATCAAGCTCGGCTTCTCTTTCTTCGTACATGCGCACTCGAGGTGAGTCATGAATTATATCGCAGGGCGGAACTGCCTCTGCGCCGTACACCATAAAGAATCGTGTGAATCCGGTGGTACGATTCGGCGTGGTCCGCAGCCCCCAGAGTACGGAGTCGAGCTCCTCCACCCAGTGCGTATTAGATTCCTTGAGGGACCGCACTAGTCTGGGTTTAGTGCCGCTCATGATAAGACCATTTGCACGTTCGACCTGGCCGTTAGTTTGTGGGTGATAGACAGAAGCATAGTCGAGCTTAATGCCCATGTTTTTGCACCACAGCTTTACCTCGTCGGAGGTGAAGTTTGTGCCGTTACCAGTGATGATGTTGTGAGGGACGCCGTAACGGTGTACGACCCCGGATATGAAGTATATCACAGGTCCGAATTCGGCCGTATTAACAGGCTTGGCTTCTATCCATTTGGTGAATTTATCCACCATGACTAGTAAGTATTTTTTCTTGTGGGTTCCGCCTTTAAGGGTGTTGGGGAACGTAGTAATTTCAAAAAAATTCCTACGCACACGCAAGATCATGGTGATGCATAGCAATGAGAGGGGAGAGTGTTGTCTACATACCCTCGTAGACCGAAGCGGAAGCATTGACGCAACGTAGAGGAAGTAGTCGTACGTCTTCCCGATCCGACCGATCCAAGCGCCGTTACTCCGGCGCCTCCGAGTTCTTAGCACACGTACAGCTCGATGACGTTCCCCGGGCTCCGATCCAGCAAAGCTTCGGGGATGAGTTTCGTCAGCACGACGGCGTGATGATGATGATGATGTTCTTCCGACGCAGGGCTTCGCCTAAACACTGCAATGATATGACCGAGGTGGAATATGGTGGAGGGGGGCACCGCACACGGCTGAGGAACGATCACGAAGATCAACTTGTGTGTCTATGGGGTGCCCCTGCCCCCGTATATAAAGGAGTGGAGGAGGGGGAGGACCGGCCCTCTCTATGGCGCGCCCTAGGGGAGTCCTACTCCCACCGGGAGTAGGATTCCCCTTTTCCTAGTAGAACTAGGAACCCTTCCATGTAGTAGGAGTAGGAGAGAAGGAAAGGGAAGAGAGAAGGAGAAGGAAGGAAGGGGGCGCCCCCCTCCCTAGTCCAATTCGGATTAGTCCAAGGGGAGGGGTGCGGCCACCCTTTTGGCCCTTTCTCTCTTTTTCCGTATGGCCCAATGAGGCCCAATACGAATTCGCGTAACTCTCCGGTACTCCGAAAAATACCCGAATCACTCGGAACCTTTCCGAACTCCGAATATAGTCATCCAATATATCGATCTTTACGTCTCGACCATTTCGAGACTCCTCGTCATGTCCCCGATCTCATCCGGGACTCCGAACTCCTTCGGTAAATCAAAACTCATAAACTCATAATATAACTGTCATCGAAACCTTAAGCGTGCGGACCCTACGGTTCGAGAACAATGTAGACATGACCGAGACACGTCTCCGGTCAATAACCAATAGCGGAACCTGGATGCTCATATTGGCTCCCACATATTCTACGAAGATCTTTATCGGTTAGACCGCATAACAACATACGTTGTTCCCTTTGTCATCGGTATGTTACTTGCCTGAGATTCGATCGTCGGTATCCAATACCTAGTTCAATCTCGTTACCGGCAAGTCTCTTTACTCGTTCCGTAATACATCATCTCGCAACTAACTCATTAGTTGCAATGCTTGCAAGGCTTATGTGATTACCGAGAGGGCCCAGAGATACCTCTCCGACAATCGGAGTGACAAATCCTAATCTCGAAATACGCCAACCCAACATGTACCTTTGGAGACACCTGTAGAGCTCCTTTATAATCACCCGATTCACGTTGTGACGTTTGGTAGCACACAAAGTGTTCCTCCGGCAAACGGGAGTTGCATAATCTCATAGTCATAGGAACATGTATAAGTCATGAAGAAAGCAATAGCAACATACTAATTGATCGGGTGCTAAGCTAATGAAATGGGTCATGTCAATCAGATCATTCATCTAATGATGTGATCCCATTAATCAAATAACAACTCTTTTGTTCATGGTTAGGAAACATAACCATCTTTGATTAACGAGCTAGTCAAGTAGATGCATACTAGTGACACTCTGTTTGTCTATGTATTCACACATGTATTATGTTTCCGGTTAATACAATTCTAGCATGAATAATAAACATTTATCATGAAATAAGGAAATAAATAATAACTTTATTATTGCCTCTAGGGCATATTTCCTTCAAAGGGGTCCCACCATGTCAAGCCCCCAGACCGCAAAAGGCCAAGTGATGGGGATAGTTCGGAGGGCGTTGGGTGGCATATGGCTTTGGTTTGCAAAGAGCTGGCAACCGACGCATCGTTGGACCAAATCCTGAGCGTCTGCTCGGGCCGTCGGCCAATAAAAGCCCGTACGGAAAGCCTTGCTTACAAGGGATCGAGCTGCAGCGTGATGGCCACCGAGTCCGGCATGAATTTCAGCCAGCAAACTCCGCCCTTCCTCTTCGGAGATACATCTTTGAAGGACTCCGGTAGTGCTTTTCTTATAAAGCTCTCCCTCGTGGACTTTATAGGCTTTAGATCGTCGCACTATGCAGCGTGCCTCGTTTTGGTCCTCTGGGAGTTCCTGCCTAGTAAGGTAGGCTAGGAATGGTTCTGTCCACGGGTCGATGACCGCCATTATTATGTGGGCTGAAGGTGTAATTTCGGTGGCAGAGCCTCCAATTATGTCAGATTGTTCGACGTCGGGTTGTGCGGTTGTGTCCGGACTGTAATTTGCAGGTTCCCCCTCCCATGCTACAGATGGCTTGAATAATCTTTCCAAAAAGATGTTGGGGGGGGGGACTGGATCTTGTTTTGCTCCGATGCGTGCCAGGACGTCCGCTGATTGATTGTTATCTCGGGCTATATGGTGAAATTCCAGCCCCTCGAACCGAGCTGACATTTTTAGGACGACATTGCGATAAGCTGCCATTTTTGGGTCCTTGGCGTCGAAGTCGCCATTTATTTGGGATATCACGAGGTTTGAGTCCCCGCGTACATCCAGGCGTTGAATGCCCATGGATACTGCCATCCGGAGACCATGTAGAAGGGCCTCATATTCGGCTGCATTGTTGGAGTCCGTGTACATAATTTGGAGTACATATTGGACTGTGTCTCCTGTGGGGGACGTCAAAACGACGCCAGCCCCCAGTCCGGCCAACATTTTGGAGCCGTCGAAATGCATGATTCAGTTTGAATATGTGTTGTACTCTTTAGGGAGTTCGGCCTCTGTCCATTCGGCGACGAAGTCGGCCAGGACTTGCGATTTAATAGCTCGTCGTGGCTTGTAGGTTATATCGAATGGGAGGAGCTCGATGGCCCATTTTGCTATCCGGCCCGTTGCATCGCTATTGTTAATAATATGGTTGAGTGGTACTTCCGAGGCTACTGTTATGGAACACTCTTGAAAGTAGTGTCGTAGCTTCCGGGATGCCATAAATACCGCGTATGCAATCTTTTGGTAGTGAGGGTACCGTGATTTGCATGGAGTGAGGACTGTGGACACGTAGTAGACCGGCCTTTGAAGGGGGAGGTTGTGTCCGTCCGTTGCCCGCTCGACGACGAGTACTGCGCTGACAACTTGATGAGTTGCTGCAATGTACAATAGCATTGGTTCGCCAGTGTTCAGCGCAGCCAGGACTAGGTTTGTTGCTAAAATAGCCTTTATTTCCTCGAGTTCGGCCGTGGCAGCGTCCGTCCACTCGAAGTGTTCGGTGCGCCTAAGGAGGCGGTAAAGGGGCAGCGCCTTTCTCCCAGGCGGGAGATGAAGCGGCTTAGAGCCGCCACGCATCCGGTTAATTTCTGTATTTGTTTGAGGTCTTTTGGGACATCCAATTGTGACAAAGCTCGGATCTTGGCTGGATTTGCTTCAGTTCCTCTACTGGATACAATGAAGCCCAAGAGCTTTCTGGCTGGAACGCCGAAAACGCATTTTTCCGGATTGAGCTTGATGTCGTATTTTCGGAGGTTATCGAATGTAAGCCTCAAGTCGTCTACTAGAGATTCGACATGTCTTGATTTGACGACCACATCATCTACGTACGCCTCCACAGTTTTGCCGATCTGGTTTGCCAGACATGTTTGGATCATGCGCTGATATGTTGCGCCGGCATTTTTTAGCCCGAAGGGCATTGTGTTGAAGTAGAATGGGCTGTATGGTGTGATGAATGCCGTTGCGGCTTGGTCTGATTCTGCCATCTTGATTTGATGGTAACCGGAGTATGCGTCGAGGAAACACAATGAATCGTGTCCTGCAGTGGCATCAATAATTTGATCTATGCGAGGGAGGGGGAAGGGATCCTTTGGGCAAGCCCTATTAAGGTCTTTAAAATCGACGCACATGCGCCAGGATTTGTCCTTCTTTGGTACCATCACCAGGTTTGCTAGCCAGTCCGGATGTTTGATATCTCTAATGAATCCGGTCTCCAATAACTTGGCTAGCTCCTCTCCCATAGCCTGTCTCTTCGGTTCGGAAAAGCGCCGAAGGGCTTGTTTGACAGGTTTGAATCCTTTTTGGATATTTAAGTTGTGTTCGCCAGCTGCGGGATTCTGGCATGTCGAAGGGTGCCGAGCAAAATGTCGATTATCTCAGAGGAATTCTCGCGGTCTGGCCTACATCAGGGTTCAGTCGTGCCCCGATGGAGGTTGTTTTATTGGGGTCCGTTGGGTGGACCTAGAATTTGACTATTTCGTCCGCTGGTTTGAAGGATGTGGATTTGGATCTCTTATCGAGTATCACATCATCCCTATTAACTGTGGATCGCAGCGCAGTCAGTTCTTCGGCCGCTAAGGTTTCGGATAGTGCCTCGAGGGCCAATGCGCCTGTCTTGTTTTCGGCGCGGAGTGCTATGTCCGGATCACTAGCGAGAGTGATAATCCCTGTTGGCCCAGGCATCTTGAGCTTCATGTACCCGTAATGGGGTATAGCTTGGAAAATTGTGAATGCCTCCCGTCCTAATATAGCGTGATATCTGCTTTTGAATGGGGCCACCTGGAACGTGACTTGTTCGGACCTGTAATTATCCGGCGTGCCGAATACCACATCTAGTGTGATCTTTCCAGTGTAGCGCGCTTCCTGACTGGGGATTATTCCTCTAAAGGTTGTGCTGCTTCGCTCAATGCGGTTCCAGTCTATTTCCATCTTTTGGAGGGTTTCCTCATAAATGAGGTTCAATCCGCTGCCTCCATCCATGAGTACCTTTGCGAGGCGACAACCGTCCACTATGGGACTGAGGACCAATGCGGCTGGTGTTCGGGCAGTTTGGAATTTAGGTTCGTCGCTCGCATTGAAGGTGATAGCACTGTTACTCCATGGGTTTATTGTCGCTACTTGATAGACTTCAGTGAGGCTGCGGAGTGTTCTTTTTCGCATATTATTTGATGCGAAAGTCCCAAAGACTGTGAGAACGGTACTGGAGTCCTCGGGCTGGCTTTCTTCGGCCTCTGGAATTAGGAGGTCCTCGCCAATTTTGGCCACCTGCCGGAGTATCCAACATGCTCTAAGGCTGTGACTTGGAGTGGCGTCCTCTGTACTATGAATCTTACAGGGTCCATCTAGCCACTTTTCCAGCACGGTTCCATGCCCTCTAGAGGGTTTTGACTTTTTCATATTTAGTCCGGGTGCCTTACTGTGGTGCACCCTCTTAGTTCGGACGGGATTGCTATTCAAGGCCGGATTATCCCAAAATTTTATTTCGGGTTTCCAAGCACTTCCCATCGCACAGTACTTTTGTACTATGGACGCCAAGTCGGCGAAGCGTGTAATATCACGACGACTTATGGCGTTAAGTATTCCCTCGTCCGTGCAGTTACTGCAAAAGATTGAAATTACGTCTCCCTCGCGGCAGTCCTTTGTCATGTTCATAACCAGGAGGAATCTGGCCCAGTAATGATGTACTGTTTCTTCGGGCTTTTGCCTGATTTGGGAAAGATCGCTTATGATCGGGCGGGCGGGTGTCGTTGAATCTGAGACCTCACCCAATTTACGATTCGGAGGCCAAAGAACTTCCGAATTCTGAAGTCCGGAGTCTTGGATGTTGTCCGATGAGTCTAGCCCGTTGCCTGATTCTAAGCTCAGGTCTTGGATTGTATCCTCCCCTCCGCGGGTATCCGGCTTTCCGGTGGGCATTTCAGCTTTCCGGTGTTCCATTGGTAGCTTGACACATGTGCCCTGATGTTAGATTCAACATCCATGTGACATTGATCGAGGTTTGGCATCTCGCTGCCCTGGGTATCTTCATCCGTGACCTCCTCTTCATTGTGTCTAGTCCAACGTGTATATCCATCCATGAATCCCCTAGAGACTAAGTGCATCTGGACATCTGCAACTTCATGTGACTCTGTATTGGCACAATCAGTACATGGACACGGGATGTAATCCGCATCACCAATTCTCCTCTTTGTACTTTCAGCCAAATTCATGAACTCTGTCACACCACTGACAAAATCTGAGGTTTTCCGATTCTTCATCCATCAAGATTGTTCCATTTGCGGCAGACGAATGGTAATTAAAAACAAAACAACAACATTAATACATGGATTAACTGCTGCCCAAAGATGTGTGCATAACTCACAAGGTTTTATTTTAATAATTACTGAGGGCGCTCCATGTTGTTATCCAGACGTGCAATGACAAAAATTAATGGCCAATCAATTTACACGCAGAGTACTAGTACAACACTACACTTAGGAATTGAATACCATAATTAAGCCACTCACGAAAAGAATACCTTAATTAATTAGCCGCGCGGCGACCTCCACCCAGCAGACAGACAAGCGCGATGCGGCGGCACACCGAGACAGAAGGGTCGAGGAGCAAAGCTTAGTGCGGCTGCCGCTTGAAGTTTGACCTCCACTATCCCGCCATCGACCGCGACGGATGTGCTCGAATCACGCCGTCGCCGACCTCGATGGTTCAGCTCCTCCTATCTCCCGCCGCAGACCGAGGATTGACCTTCTATGACGCCGCCACCGCCCACCAACCAAGGATTGACCTCTTCTCCAGTAGCCGCTGCCTAGGCCGCCACCGCCATCTCTATATGCAAAGCGGCTTTTTTTACGAATATCCACGGAGCGGCTGTTTACACGGTATCTCACCGTAACTCAATTATATGGACATGTGAGTACATCACATACGTTACGTAATGGCAACCGTGTCTAACCTACGTTGTCTTCTCACACGGTTTGGTGCGGAATTCGTGTGTGATGTTGTAATACCTAACACAAACGACATGTACAAACAGTGTGCCGTATACAACATATATATTGTGCCATTAGTAGTTCCCGGCCGTTAGCTTATCTCCACAGTTTCCCCATTTCCCCCAAATCCCTACATAGCCTCCAAATTCCCTTGCGTGGCGCTGACATTGGGGGAATGCGGACGTGCGGTGCTAATGGTTTCGGTGCGGCTGCTCCTGCTCGTATCGCTGCCACGACAGCGGTCGCCGCTGAGCACTTGCCTAAGGTCATCAGAAGGCAGGTGTACTATGGATCCGAATCGTCCTGTCAGGTTCCAATCTATCCCGATCTTTTTTAGCATGTCCAAATATAGATCCGTGTTGAATCCGTCCTGAATGACCCCCCCCCCCCCAGGAAAGCGATCTGCCGCCGGATCTGGAGCTTGACTCCAGACTCCCACAACACGAGTTCGACTCCGAGTTTTGCGCCACGAAGAAGTACCAAAAGCTGAGTTGTGTGCACGGGCACTGTCGGTGTCAAAACCGGCGGATCTCGGGTAGGGGGTCCCGAACTGTGCGTCAAGGTCGGATGGTAACAGGAGACAAGGGACACTTTGTTTTACCCAGGTTCGGGCCCTGTTGATGGAGGTAAAACCCTACTCCTGCTTGATTAATATTGATGATATGGGTAGTACAAGAGTAGATCTACCACGAGATCAAGGAGGCTAAACCCTAGAAGCTAGCCTATGGTATGATTGTGTATGATGATGGATGTCCTACGGACTACAACCCTCTGGTTTATATAGACACCGGATAGGGTTAGGGTTACACAGAGTCGGTTACAATGGTAGGAGATCTTGAATATCTGCATCGCCTAGCTTGCCTTCCACGCCAAGGAAAGTTCCTTCTGGACACGGGACAAAGTCTTCAATCTTGTATCTTCATAGTCCTGGAGTCCGTCGAAGGTATAGTCCGGCTACCCGAACACCCCCTAATCCAGGACTCCCTCAGGCACACTCCCGCTCGATGTGTATGCACAGAGGGATTTGACATTGGAAGGCGATTTCTCAGTTGCCCCTTAGAGGTTAGTGCTAATTAAGTTCATCATTTTACTTTAGTTAATGCCACCGCTCATCCAGAATACTATTTAAAATTGGCAGGGATATGAGGCTTGTGCCTTTGTTAACTGGTTGGATGAAGAATGGCATGGCAGGGCTCGGAGTGTTATCACCAAGCTCGCAGAAGATAACGTAAAGCTAAAGAAGAAACTGGCTGATCTGGAATGTACAATCAGTACGATGAAGCAAGAAAGAATCAATCACAAGCAACAGATGAAAGCAAGAGACAAGAAGGAACTAGCATGTGTAGTTGTGGTTGTCGCATTAGCCATGTTCTATGCAATGTTTGCAATGATGATTAGGGGTTTTGTTTGACAGTATTGCTAAAGCACATCTAGATGTGCTCTAAGTAGTGCACATTTAGGTCCTATGCCATTGATGTTACGTGAAGATTCGTGCAGATATTTTTCTTTGTCTTTTTTCGTTTCCTTTATAGTTTGATTATTACTGGCTTTATCAATAAGAAGAGCTCAATGTATTGCTTGCCAACTGTCCTACTCCGTTCGTACCGGTACCGGTGCATAATCCCAAAACTCATTCCTTGTTTTTCTCCTGAAAAAGGAAACCAGCCAAATAGCCAATAGGAGTCCTACGCAACCCCGGGAATTTGGACCGGCTGGGTACAAATAATTGCAGTTGATTATATCAGCGGTTAGATAATACGTCAACCCCCGCTTCAATTGGCAGTTCCTCTTCTCTGCATACCCTGCTTAAGTGTCCACCATCTTCATCGTCCCCGGCAGGCCACGCTACACACTGGCACACACTCTGCAGCCATGTCGAGCGATAGCGAGGATTTACGATTCGCCAGCGATCGGCCCCGATGATAGGTCAACATCGGAATCATCCCGCTCGTCTTCCATGAGTCCGGTGTCGAGCCCAGACCTCGATTATATCTGGTTCATGGAAGGGATGCCGCCTCCGGAGTAGTCAGACGACAACCAGACGGACGAGGAGCCGCCAGAGGACGAAGAAGAGGACGACGATGATGATGAGGAGGAATGGTCGAACGAGGAGGAGGAGGACGACGACAACAACGACGATGACGACGGCGGCGGCAATGAAAAGCCAACGGTCAGCGGCAAGAAGCGTCCTCGCCAAGACGATGTTGCGGGGCCATCCAACAAGAACAACAAGAAGAAGAAGGACTAAATAAAGAAGACTGTATATATCTCTGTTTATCCTGTCAATATCATCGCATACGGTTAGTAATATGTATTCGATAGAGAACTTCTACATTATCGCCAACAGGTTGGTTTGTTGAACTATGTGCCCTGACGAGCACACAATTCACAAAAAACGACCGTATTGGCTATCTATAATGATCGCACACAATTCTGATTACTGACCTGTTTGCCGGGTATCGCACACATCTTGTTACGCCGAATCGTTTGTGTTCACCTCACTCATCGCAAACGGTTCATTGGCGTGAATTGTATGCCGTATATCGCACACACCTTGATCTGGCTGCCCGTTTTTGTTGTTTTGTCTCATCGCAAATAGTTTGTACAGATCAACCGTATGCCCCTGATCGCACGCGCAACTATAACCTAAACCGTGTTTGATGCATTCATCATCGCAAACGTTTTATACATTTCTGACGGTTTTCATACAACACCGTTTGCAATTATTGCATCGCACACAGTTTCTCGAAGGGTCTCTGATCGTAGTGTCGCGTTAGCAGCATCCTGTAGTAGTGATACACCAGGAGAGCCTGGATTACCAATTTAATCTGAATTTCCTTCGCCCCGCTTGACGTATATTTTTCAGTTCAGTCTGAGAGTCTTTTTAGCGCTTTAACTTTGGTATACTAGAATTTTCCAGCCTTCATTCCTCCTTCGGGCACTGGTAGTCCAAGGTATTTATCCTCAAAACCCTCTTCGGTAATTTGAAGGACTACCATGATTGACACTTGATCTTCTAACCTGCAATTCTTCCCAAACAGAACCGAACACTTATCTGGACTTAATAACTTCCTAGTACCCTCCTCATAGACTGTCAAAATATTTTTAATGGTTAATGCTTGATCCAAGGATCCCTTAAAAAAATAGAAGGCTAACATCAGCAAACAACAAATGAGATATACCTGGGCCATTTTTGTTTAAATGGAAATCCTTTAGAACTCCTTTTTCACAGGCGTCTTGAAGTAATAATGAGAGGGCCTCCGCCACAAACAGGAACAAGTACGGTGACAATGGATCCCCTTGCCTGAGTCCTCTGGATGGAACAAAGGAATCCAGAAGTTGTCCGTTAAAACGCACAGAGAATTTTACGGAAGTAACACATGTCATAATCCAATTTACCCACACAGGCGCAAAACCATAAACCCTCAGCATACTCTCCAAAAACTTCCAATCCACTCGATCATAAGCTTTTGCAAGATCTAACTTATAAGCACCCATATTATCCTTTAACGTGCTTACAGAGTGCATACATTCGAAGGCTATAAGTGCATTATCAGAAATTAACCTGCCTGGGATAATAGCACTTTGAGTAGGAGAGATCATACCATCTAGCAGTGGCCTTAGCCTATTAACCAGGCATTTGGAAATAATCTTGTAAATGACATTACATAGGATGATAGGCCAAAAATCTTTTATGGACTGAGGATTCTTCACCTTCGGAATAACAAAAATAGTCGTATCATTAATCCCGCCTGGCATAATTTCAGTGATAAAAAACAGTTGGATCGCCAGAACAATATCCTCCTTTATTAAACCCCAATTCCTCTGAAAAAATCTTCCTGGGAAACCATCTGGCCCCGGAGCTTTCAAAGGCCCAATTTGGAATAGGGCATCACAGATTTCTTTTTTAGAGAAAGGTTCACAGATATCAGCGTTCATATCATCATTAATCAAAGGCTTCACGAGCGGAATAATACAGGAAGGATTAACACCAGCCTCACAAGAATAAAGTTGCTAAAAAAATGCATTAGTGATACCCTTAATTTCCTCCATATTATCCGTGAGAGACCCATCACTTCTCTTAAGAGAAGACATATCATTTTCCTTGGCTCTCCACGACGCTTTCCTGTGAAAGAACATAGTATTGTGATCTCCCCACTTTATCTTGTCGATGCACGATCTTTGCTTCCACATGATTTCCTCTTTTAGGAGAAGCCCATCCATCTCTGTATGAATTTTCTTCCTCTCTTCCACCGTTGCATGATCATTTATCTTATACAAAACATTTAATCTTTTACGAGCCCGGTCCAGCTTTTTTGGAAGATACCCGATATGAGACCGACTCCAACCATGCAAAGATTTCATAAGATTATCCAACTTGTTTGCCACGTCCTTCAAATATCGCACATGGGAATTTTTATTCCATGAACAATTAACTTGGTCATCCAAAGCCAATCCTTCTCTTTCCCAATAGGATTCCTATCTCAAGAGCTTATTAACTTGAACAGAAGGTGAATTACCCGACAATTGAATAAGAAGACGGCAGTGGTCTGACCTTGAGCTTAAAATGTGAGAGACCTTGCACTTCGGAAATAAGGATGTCCATTGGGGGCACGCAACTGCACGATCCAGACGTACCTTCACATTCCTATTACCTTCTTGTTTATTACTATATGTCCAAGGCACACCATGAAAACCCAATCAAACAAGTTGCAATCAGAAAGAACCTTACAAAAATTAGCCATGAGTGTTTGCGACCTCTTATGCTTAGGAAAATGTTCATTCTGCCACATAGCCTCATTGAAATCACCCACCATAAACCAAGGGCCAACCCCGAGCGGTTTAATCCGCCTCAAAAGATCCCACACAACATACCTTTGACTTGCCTTTGGTTCCCCATGCACGAAGGTGCTTCTCCATTTTGTACTATTACCATTGCTGATATACATGCCAATAAAATGATTCCCAAATTCGTTAAGCTCTAAAGTATAAATCTCATTCCGGAAAACAGCCAAGCCACCACCTTTGCCATGACTAGGTACTGTAAAAACATTTTTCATACCTAAGCGATAGCGCAAACTCTCCACATACTCTTTATTTTTTTCTTGTTTCAGAAAGAAAGACAACATTGTTCTGTGCGTCTTAGAGAGGCACACAAGCTCTTGAATTGTTCGAGGTTGACCCATACCTCGACAGTTCCAACTTAGCATTTTCATGGCTCCTAACATTTTTTCTCTTTCTTTTTATTGGCTTCTTTGGCCTCTTTTTTTATTTGGCTTCTTTGGCCTCTTTTATTTTGATTTCCTCACATGGGACAAGGTTCTAATAATGATCATCATCACAATTTTATTTACTTACAACTCAAAAATTACAACTCGATATGACTCTATATGAATGCATCCGGTGGTGTACCGGGATATTCAATGACTCAAGAGTGACATGTATGATGAAGCAATACGACAATGATGAAGTGTGCCATAATGAACGGAACGGTGGAAAGTTGCATGGCAATATATCTCGGAATGGCTATGGAAATGATATAATAGGTAGGTATGGTGGCTCTTTTGAGGAAGGTATATGGTGGGTGTATGGTACCGGCGAAAGTTGCGTGGTACTAGAGAGGCTAGCAATCGTGGAAGGGTGAGAGTGCGTATAATACATGGACTCAACATTAGTCATAAAGAACTCACATACTTATTGCAAAAGTCTATTAGTCATCGAAACAAAGTACTACGCGCATGCTCCTAGGGGGATAGATTGGTAGGAAAAGACCATCGCTCGTCCCCGACCGCCACTCATAAGGAAGACAATCAATAAATAAATCATGCTCCAACTTCATTACATAACGGTTCACCATACGTGCATGCTATGGGAATCACAAACCTCAACACAAGTATTTCTACAATCCACAATTACTCACTAGCATGACTCTAATATCACCATCCTCATATCTCAAAACAATCATAAGGAATCAAACTTCTCATAGTTTTTAATGCACTTTATGAAAGTTTTTATTATATCCCTCTTGGATGCCCATCATATTAGGACTAAATTCATAACCAAAGCAAATTACCATGCTGTTAAAGACTCTCAAAATAATATAAATGAAGCATGAGAGTTCATCAATTTCTTCAAAATAAAACCACCGCCGTGCTCTAAAAAGATATAAGTGAAGCACTAGAGCAAACGACAAACTACTCCAAAAGATATAAGTGAAGATCAGTGAGTAGTCGAATAATTGTGCAAATATGTGAAGACTCTCTAACATTTAAGAATTTCATATCTTGAGATATTAATCAAACAGCAAACAAAACAAAATAAAATGACATTGAAAGGATAGCACATATCATGTGAAGAAGCAAAAACTTAGGCTCAACCAAAATTGACCGATATTTGTTGAAGAAGAAAGGTGGGATGCCAACCGGGGCATCCCCAAGCTTAGATACCTGCGACTTATTGAAATATTAGCTTGGGATGCCTTGGGCATCCCCAAGTTTGAGATTTTGTGTCTCCTTAATTCCTCTTATATCATGGTTTTCCTAAATCTTAAAAACTTCATACACACAAAACTCAACAAGAACTCGTGAGATAAGTTAGTATAAATCAATGCAGAACCTTATCATTCTCTACTGTAGAAAATCATTAAAATTATAATTTGACATTTCATACTAAATGCCTTGGCATATTTAATACTCCTATCCTCAAATAGAATCATTAAACAAGCAAACATATGCAAACAATGCAAACATAACATCAATCTGTCTAAATAGAACAGTCTATAAAGAATGTAAGAGGGATCATACTTTCCTAACTCAAAATATTATGAAAATTTACCACACTGTAGAAATATTTTTGTTACTCATTGTGTAAAAAATTCAAGATTTTTTCATGTTCTGACTATTCACCAATAGTCAAAAAATAACAGCAAACTTTTTGTTTTCAAACAGCAACATATAGACTTGCAAAATAAGCATGGTAAAGGCTATACTTGAAATTTTTAATAAAAGATACAAAACATTATTCTAAATAGCAGCAAGAAAATTTCAACAAAATAAAATGATGCTCCAAGCAAAACACATATCATGTGGTGAATAAAAATATAGCTCCAAGTAAGGTTACCGATGAACGAAGACGAAAGAGGGGATGCCCGGAAGCTTAGATGCTTGATTGTCCTTCAATACTACCTTGGGGTGCCTTGGGCATCCCCAGGATTAGGACCTTGACATGCCTTATTCCGTAGTCCATCGAAACTTCACCCAAAACTTGAAAACTTCACAACACAAAACTCAACAGAAAACACGTAAGCTCAGTTAGTATAGTAAAGCAAATCACTACTTAGGTACTGTTGTGAACTCATTCTTAATTTATATTGGTGTTATATCTACTGTATTCCAACTTCTCCATGGTTCATACTCTCCGATACTACTCATAGATTCATCAAAATAAGCAAACAACACATAGAAAACAGAATCTGTCAAAAACAGAATAGTTTGTAGTAATCTGGAAACTTTCCATACTTCTATAAATCCAAAAATTCTGAAAAATTAGGACAACAGAGGAAATTTGTGTATCAATATCGTGTGAAAAAATCAGAATTTTATCACGCTCCGGTGAATTTTCGAAATTATGTAACTGGACGCAAAAGTTCCTGTTTTTCAGCAAGATCAAATCAACTATCACCATAGATCAGCCCAAAGGTCTTACTTGGCACTTTATTGACAAAAAAGCTATAAAACATGATTACTATAGTACAATAATCATGAGAAAACACAAAAACAGTGGGGGGTAAATGTTGGGTTTTCTCCCAACAAGCACTTTTCTTTAATGCCTTTCTAGCTAGGCATGATGATGTCAATGATGCTCACACAGAAGATAAGAATTGAAACATAATGGGAGCATCATGAAGAATATGACTAGCACATTTAACCCTAAACCACTTCCTATGCATAGGTATTTTGTGAGAAAATAATTTATGGGAACAAGAATCAACTAGCATAGGAAGGCAAAACAAGCATAACTTCAAGATTTTCAACACATAGAGAGAGGAAACTTGATATTATTGCAACTCCTACAAGAATATATTCCTCCTCATAATAATTTTCAGTAGCATCATGAATGAATTCAACAATATAGCTTTCACATAAAGCATGATTCTCATGATGCACAAGCATATAAATTTTACTACTCTCCACATAAGCAAAATTCTTCTCATTCGGAATAGTGGGAGCAAACTCAACAAAATAACTATCGTGTGAGGCATAATCCAATGAAAATTAAAATCATGATGACAATTTTAATGGTTATCATTATTATTTATAGCATACATGTCATCACAATAATCATCATAGATAGCAACTTTGTTCTCATAATCAATTGGAACCTCTTCCGAAATAGTGGATTCATCATTAAATAAAGTCATGACCTCTCCAAATCCACTTCTATCAATATAATCATCATAAATAGGAGGCATGCTTTCATCATAATAAATTTGCTCATCAAAACTTCGGGGACAAAAAATATCATCTTCATCAAACATAGCATCCCCAAGCTTGTAGCTTTGCATATCATTAGCATCATGGATATTCAAAGAATTCAGACTAACAACATTGCAATCATGCTCATCATACAAATATTTAGTGCCAAACATTTAATTGACTTCTTCTTCTAACACTTGAGCACAATTTTCCTTTCCATCATTTTCACGAAAGACGTTAAAAAGATGAAGCATATGAGGCAACCTCAGTTCCATTTTTTGTAGTTTTCTTTTATAGATGAAACTAGTGATAAAACAAGAAACTAAAATATTCAATTGTAACATCTAAAGATATACCTTCAAGCACTAACCTCCCCGGCAACGGCGCCAGAAAAGAGCTTGTTGTCTACTACACAACATTCTTCTTGTAGACTCATGTTGGGCCTCCAAGCGCAGAGTTTTGTAGGACAGTAGCAAATTTCCCTCAAGTGGATGACCTAAGGTTTATCAATCCGTGGGAGGCGTAGGATGAAGATGGTCTCTCTCAAACAACCCTGCAACCAAATAACGAAGATTCTCTTGTGTCCCCAACACACCCAATACAATGGTAAATTGTATAGGTGCACTAGTTCAACGAAGAGATGGTGATACAAGCGTAATATGGATAGTAGATATAGGTTTTTGTAATCTAAAAATATAAAAATAGCAAGGTAGCAAGTAGTAAAAGTGAGCAAAAATGGTATTGCGATGATTGGAAACAAGGCCTAGGGTTCATACTTCCACTAGTGCAAGTTCTCTCAACAATGATAACATAATTAGATCATATGGCAATCCTTCAACGTGCGACAAAAGTCACTCCAAAGTTCCTATCACGGAGAACATAAGATGAAATTGCTTGTAGGGTACGAAACCGCCTCAAATTTATTCTTTCCGATCAATCCATTGAGCTATTCTTATAAGTGTCACAAACAACCCTAGAGTATGTAGTAAAATAACACCATATGACACACATCAATCAACCCTAATGTTACCTAGATACTCCAATGTCACCACAAGTATCTATGGGTCAATTATACGATATGCATCAAACAACTTCAGATTCATAATATTCAATCTAACACAAAGAACCTCAAAGAGTGCCCCAAGATTCCTACTGGAGAAACAAGGACTGATAACCCACAAGTATAGGGGATCGCAGCAGTTTTCGAGGGTAGAGTATTCAACCCAAATTTATTGATTCGACACAAGGGGAGCCAAAGAATATTCTCAAGTATTAGCAACTGAGTTGTCAATTCCGACACACCTGGATAACTTAATATCTGCAGCAAAGTATTTAGTAGCAAAGTAATATGATAGTAGTGGTAACGGTAACAAAAGTAACAGAAGCAAAAGCAATATTTTTGGGTTTTGTAGTGATTGTAACAGTAGCAACAGTAAAGTAAATAAGCGAAGAACAATATGTGAAAAGCTCGTAGGCATTGGATCGGTGATGGAGAATTATGCCGGATGCGGTTCATCATGTAACAGTCATAACATAGGGTGACACGAACTAGCTCCAATTCATCAATATAATGTAGGCATGTATTCGAATATAGTCATACGTGCTTATGGAAAAGAACTTGCATGACATCTTTTGTCCTACCCCCTGGGCAGCGGGTCCTAACGGAAACTAAGGGATATTAAGGCCTCCTTTTAATAGAGTACGGACCAAAGCATTAACACATAGTGAATACATGAACTCCTCAAACTATGGTCATCACCGGAGTGGTCCCGATTATTGTCACTTGGGTTGCGGATCATAACACATAGTAGGTGACTATAGACTTGCAAGATAGGATCAAGAACTCACATATATTCATGAAAACATAATAGGTTCAGATCTGAAATCATGGCACTCGGGCCCTAGTGACAAGCATTAAGCATAGCAAAGTCATAGCAACATCAATCTCAGAACATAGTTGATACTAGGGATCAAACCCTAACAATACTAACTCGATTACATGATAAATCTCATCTACCCCATCACCGTCCAGCAAGCCTATGATGGAATTACTCACGCACGGCGATGAGCATCATGAAATTGGTGATGGAGGATGGTTGATGATGACGACGGCGACGGATTCCCCTCTTCGGAGCCCCGAACGGACTCCAGATCAGCCAGAGAGGTTTTAGGGCTTGGCGGCGGCCCCGTATCGTAAAATGCAATGAATCCTTCTCTTTGATTTTCTTTCTCCCCGAAAGCAAATATATAGAGTTGGAGTTGGCGTCGGAGGAGCTCCACGGGGCCCACGAGGTAGGGAGCGCACCCCCCACCCTCGTGGACAGGGTGTGGGCCCCCTGGTATTCATCTTTGGCAAGGATTTTTATTAATTCCAAATAGACGTTCCATGAAGTTTCAGGTCATTTCGAGAACTTTTGTTTCTGCACATAAATAACATCATGGAAAGTTTGCTGAAAATAGCGTCAATCCGGGTTAGTTCCATTCAAATCATGCAAGTTAGAGTCCAAAACAAGGGCAAAAGTGTTTGGAAAAGTAGATACGACAGAGACGTATCAACTCCCCCAAGCTTAAACCTTTGCTTGTCCTCAAGCAATTCAGTTGACAAACTGAAAGTGATAAAGAAAAACTTTTACAAACTCTGTTTGCTCTTGTTGTTGTAAATATGTAAGCCATCATTCAAGTTTTCAGCAAAGATTATGACTAACCACATTTGCAATAACTCCTAGGTCTCATGTTTACTCATATCAATGGCATAATCAACTAGCAAGCTATAATAATAAATCTCGGATGACAACACTTTCTCAAAACAATCATGATATGATATAACAAGATGGTATCTCGCTAGCCCTTTCTGAGACCGCAAAACATAAATGCAGAGCACCTTTAAAGATCAAGGACTGACTAGACATTGTAATTCATGGTAAAAGAGATCCAGTCATAGTCATACCCAATATAAATTAATAGTAATGGATGCAAATAACTATTGCGCTCTCTAGCTAGTGCTTTTTAATAAGAGGGTGACGACTCAACATAAAAGTAAATAGATAGGCCCTTCACAGGGAAGCAGAGATTTGTAGAGGTGCCAGAGCTCGGTTTTGAAATAGAGATAAATAATATTTTGAGCAGCATACTTTCATTGTCAACATAACAACTAAGAGATGGCGATATCTTCCATGCTACACACATTATAGGCGGTTTCCAAATAGAATGGTAAAGTTTATACTCCCCCTCCACCAACAAGCATCAATCCATGACTTGATCGAAACAACGAGTGTCTCCAACTAGCAACAGTCCCAGCGGGAGTTTTTTTTGCAATTACTTTGATTTAGTTTGCATAAAGCATGGGACTGGGCATCCCGGTGACCAGCCATTTCCTCGTGAGTGAGAAGCGGAGTCCACTCCTCTTGAGAATAACCCGCCTAACATGGAAGATAAGGGCAGCCCTAGTTGATACATGAGCTATTCGAGCATACAAAACAAAATGTTTATTTGAAGGTTTAGAGTTTGGCACATACAAATTTACTTGGAACGGCAGGTAAATACCGCATATAGGAAGGTATAGTGGACTCATATGGAATAACTTTGGGGTTTAAGGGATTAGATGCACAAGCAGTATTTCCGCTTAGTACAAGTGAAGGCTAGCAAAAGACTGGGAAGCAACCAACTAGAGAGCGACAACCGTCATGAACATGTATTAAAATTAATAAACATTAAGTGCAAGCATGGGTAGGATATAATCCACCATGAACATAAATATCGTGAAGGCTATGTTGATTTTGTTTCAACTTCATGTGTGAACATGTGCCAAGTCAAGTCACTTAAATCATTCAAAGGAGGATACCACCCCATCATACCACATCACAACCATTTTAATAGCATGTTGGCACACAAGGTAAACCATTATAACTCATAGCTAATCAAGCATGGCATAAGCAACTATGATCTCTAATTGTCATTGCAAACATGTTTATTCATAATAAGCTGAATCAGGAACGATGAACTCATCGTATTTACAAAAACAAGAGAGGTCGAGTTCATACCAGCTTCTCTCATCTCAGTCAGTCAATCATATATCGTCATAACTGCCTTTCACTTGCACGACCGAACGATGTGAACAGAGGGCTTTAAAGAGGTCAGCGTGCACAGAGGGCGCTCGGCTGGCTCTAGCCCGTGTTAAGACATATTGGGCAGATATGGAGCCCACCATTGTTGCGTCTCGTGATTCGGCTCAAAGCCGGATACCTGCTGAACACTACTTTGAGGAGGTCCTCGCGGGCGCTCGTATAATAGAGACGCAGTGTTCGAAAGATGCTGCATTATGACAGCATATGTAATCAGTATATTTTATTTTTTTAGTTGGCATGTTTTAGACTTGTGCCTTCAAGTAATTAAAAACCTCTCATGTGCGGCCGTTTCATTGTATATATACATATACATTCTGAAAGATTGCAGTCGTTGGCTTCAGCCCCCACGCACATAGTGCGGGGGTGCGCGCTGAAAACGCAATATCACACTTAATCCAACGTCTTGGTCCTACAAAGGAGGTGATAGCGCAGCGGGCTAGGCAATCCGGACTATGATGCTTTAACACTTTCACTTAGCCATAGGAGCTTGATAGTGGGACTCTTTAGGTAGCCCTGGAATGGCAACTGCGCTCGCCCGAATTCGGGGCGCATGTAAGCCTGACCGGGAAGTGGCCCTTCGTCAAAACAGAGGAGTTCGAGAAACCCCCATGAGTCATCGAGTGGCGACCAGTCTCTCGCTACATCACGACAGTCGGTTTTCGGCTTTCTCTACTGAGGCACTCGCCAGGTCGAACCGGAGTGCAATCGCAGTAGTTCTCCTGGAGCTACCTTAGCCGACAGAACGGAACGTAAGGTGGCCGAACACAGGAGCCAGGCAACCCAACATGTGACCAAAATCATGACTCGGAGCTGATGCATATAGTGCCAAAACTCGCGACGCCGAACACTCCCTAAGGTGTTCGGTCTTTGTAGGTGTGTGCGGAACGACACCCTCTCCCTTTTATATAAAAAGAAAGGAAAAAAGCCCTTCGTGTCCAGGTACGAGCAATAATTCTGGCGTGGCTACATGCCAAGACGCCAACCTCTGCCTTGGTTGTGATAAATTAAACCAGGGGATGTATAACAGCAAGAGACAGTAAAAAAGGTTTATGCAGGGCCTTAATCTAAAAAGAATCCTTTGAGCGGGTCCCTACTGCACGTCTGCGCCTGTGTCTCCGCTGTGCCGTGTCCTGGACGGGCACCGTACGACATTCATCCTGTGAAAGAGAAGAATTGAAATTGAAAATGCGTCGTGCGGGACAAAAAGAATAATAAATAAAATATGAAGTAAGAAAGAAATGAAGTCGAGCTTTATTGTCTCTGTGTTCAGCCCCTGGTGTGGCGTGATAAGCCTACAATGATGACGGGGCTCTTGCCGAACTCATGGAGTCCGGGCCTACGGCCTTCTGTCTCTTATATTGGTGAGGCCACTTTACTGTGCGGCTGTTTAAGCCGCCGCACAATCCTCCTTTTGGAGGAGACGCATTTTAGTGCGTTCCCTTTAAAGAGATGATGCCTCGAGGACCTGGCATTTTTAGCGTGAGAGATGCGTAATGCGGTATTGCGTTAAAGCGCGCGAAGGCTCCTCGTCCGAGCAGTGCTTGATAGCGACTTGAAAACGGGACTATGTGGAAGATTAGCTTTGCTCGACGAAAGTTATTGGCACAGCCAAATATAACTGTCATCCGGATGAAGCCCATGCAATGAGTGTCCGGACCGGGTGCTACCCCTTGAAAGGAGGTTTTACTGTGGCGGATTCTTGCTGGGTTTATGCCCATGCTGTGAATTGTATCTTGATATATCAAGTTTAGTCCACTGCCCCCGTCCATAAGGACATTGGTAAACTGGAATCCGTCTATTATTGGTTTAAGTAACAAGGCGGTTCGTCCCGCATGCTTAATGTTTCGAGGATAATCCAGCTTATTGAAAAGTATTGGTTTTAAAGACCAATGGCGGGACGCCTGAGGCTTGGGTTTGAACATGCGGACCTTTATGGGTGCCTCATGCCTTGTTATGTGAAGTGAGTTCACTGTTTTAACTTCTTGTGGGAAGTTCTTTTGCTTCCTGGTATGCTGCTCTTGGGGTTCGTCTTCTTCCTTACCGGGTGTGTCTAGCCCCTTGTATTCGGCGTTGAGCCTTCCGGACTGTTTGAAAACCCAACAGTCCCTGTGGGTATGATTAGTAGGTTTCCCAGGAGTGCTGTGTATCTGACATATCCTGTCCATGATTCTTTGTAGGCTGGACGGATCTTCCCTACTATCCGGAGGGGTTGGTTTTGTCTAATTGTGTGATGAGCTCTTGAATCCGGCGTTGACTGACGTGCTCTTCAGACTTTCCTTTTTCATTCGGCGATGATCTTTATTTCGTCGCGGTTTTCCATTTCCATCTCTGATTTCTGATGTACTTGGGTCGCTGGGGCTGCATCGTGCCAACTAGCTGTCCTCTCCCGCGCAGAAGCGGGTCATGAGGCTTGTAAGAGCGGCCATCGTTCTTGGTTTTTCCTGGCCGAGGTGTCTGGCTAGCCATTCGTCTCAGACGTTATGCCTAAAGGCCGCTAGGGCTTCGGCGTCCGGACAATCCACTATTTGATTCTTTTTAGTGAGGAATCTGTTCCAGAACTGCCGAGCTGATTCGCCGGACTACTGGGTTATGTGACTGAGGTCGTCTGCATCCGGGGGACGAACGTAAGTCCCTTGAAAATTTGCCCGGAAAGCGTCCTCGAGCTCCTTCCAACTTCCGATTGTATTTTCGGGAAGGCTTTTAAGCCAGTGCCGAGCTGGCCCTTTGAGCTTGAGAGGTAAATATTTTATGGCGTGGAGATCATCTCCTCTAGCCATATGTATGTGGAGGATATAAGCCTCGATCCAGACTCCATGGTCTGTTGTTCCATCGTATGATTCTATGTTGACGGGTTTAAACCCCTCTGGGAATTCGTATTCCAGCACCTCGTCAGTAAAGCATAGGGGGTGTGCGGCGCCTCTGTATTTGGTTGCGCCGGATTCTGATGGCGTGTAGTGCACATTGCTCGTGGGAGCGTGCCTTTTTTGTCCGTAAATGGACCTGGCTGGTGCATGATGCGAATCTTTGATTGGATCGCATGCCGCATTGTGTACGGCACCGTTTGTCGTTTTGAGGTGGTTGGTAGGTCGTCTATCTGACCGCGCAGCCTTTTTATTTTTCGAATTTGGGGGCTCTAGGGCCTCCTGATCGAATTCGGGCAGTAGCTTTCTCTTCGGATAGCTTTTGGTTCGGCGGCTGCCGCTGTATTTGTCTGCGGTCTTGATTACTTTGCTCCATCTTGTTTTGAGTGCATTTTCCGCCGTCTTTAGCTTTTGCTTCTGTTTTCTCAGGCTGCGTATTGTGGCCGCGAGCCTTTCTTGGAGATTCTTCTGCTCCATGGTGTTATCCGGTGTGGTGTCGTCCGGAGTTCGTTTATGACCGGGGGAAGACTGTTCGTCTTCTCCACCCATGTTGTCATGTCCAAACGGTTGTTCGGAGACGTGTTCGTCATCTGCCGAATCGTCCTGCTTTGGGGCAGGGTCTTGATCGAGGCGGGGTTTAGCTCGGCGCTTACGTCGCCGCTTTGAGTGCTTCTCGGAGGGTTTACCCTTCCTTTCGCCCCTTTGTCCTCATTGTCAATATTTTCCGGTGTGTCCACCATGAGTACGTCATTGTGTGTGGTGGATATCCGGTGCCCTATAGGTGCTGGTTGTTGTTCGTCTCCTCCTTCGTTGTCCATGTCGTCGAAGTCTTCGGAGTCGAAGTCGACCATGTCGGTTAAATCGTCAACAGTGGCTATTAAGTGGGTGGTGGGTGGGCTTTGAATTTCTTCATCGTCCGAGTCCCAACCTCGCAGACCATAGTCCGGCCTGGGCTCTCCTGATAAAGAGAGAGACTTGAGAGAATTCAGGATGTCACCAAAAGGTGAGCACTGAAAGATGTCCGCGGCGGTGAACTCCATTACAGGCGCCCAATCGGATTCGATCGGCGGGGGCGTGGAAGGCCCGGAGTCCGGAGAAGAATCCGGCTCCTTGGAGTATGGGCAGCACGGAGTACGGGGTCGGCGTTCGGCTCGATCGCCTTTAACATCGCAGCCCCTGAGGTGACGTCCAACCGTTCTTCCTCGACGAACACAGCGGGCTCCGAATCAAGGGTCGTGGCCAGAGCGTATGCGGCCTCCAGGACACTGTTTGGGAGCAGAGTTATACCATGCCCTTCTTGACAGTGCGGCACGCTTGGCTGTGGCTCGAATCCGTCGAAGATCAAGTCTCCGCGGATATCCACCGTGTAGTTTAAGCTTCCAAACCTGACTTGATGGCTAGGGGCGTAGCTTTCGATCTGCTCCAGATGGCCAAGCGAATTGGCTCGCAGAGCGAAGCCGCCAAAGACGAAGATCTGTCCGGGGAGAAAAGTCTCACCCTAGACTTTATCGCCGTTGATGATCAAAGGAGCCATCGAACCTAAAGGCGACGACACAGAGGAACTCTCAATGAAAGCACCAATGTCGGTGTCAAAACCGGCGGATCTCGGGTAGGGGGTCCCGAACTATGCGTCAGGGTCGGATGGTAACAGGAGACAGGGGACACTTTGTTTTACCAAGGTTCAGGCCCTCTCGATGGAGGTAAAACCCTACTCCTTCTAGATTAATATTGATGATATGGGTAGTACAAGAGTAGATCTACCACGAGATCAAGGAGGCTAAACCCTAGAAGCTAGCCTACGGTATGATTGTGTCGGATGATGATTGTCCTACGGACTACAACCCTCCGGTTTATATAGACACCGGATAGGGTTAGGGTTACATAGAGTCGGTTACATTGGTAGGAGATCTTGAATATCCGCACGCCTAGCTTGCCTTCTACGCCAAGGAAAGAACCTTCCGGACACAGGACGGAGTCTTCAATCTTGTATCTTCATAGTCCTGGAGTCCGGCGGAAGGTATAGTCCGGCTATCCGAACACCCCCTAATCCGGGACTCCCTCAGGGAGCCAAAGAATATTCTCAAGTATTAGCAACTGAGTTGTCAATTCAGCCACACCTGGATAACTTAATATCTGCAGCAAAGTATTCAGTAGCAAAGTAATATGATAGTAGTGGTAACAGTAACAAAAGTAACAGAAGCAAAATCAATATTTTTGGGTTTTGTAGTGATTGTAACAGTAGCAACAGTAAAGTAAATAACCGAAGAACAATATGTGAAAAGCTCTTAGGCATTGGATCGGTGATGGAGAATTATGCCGGATGCGGTTCATCATGTAATAGTCATAACATAGGGTGACACAAAACTATCTCCGATTCATCAATATAATGTAGGCATGTATTCCGAATATAGTCATACGTGCTTATGAAAAAGAACTTGCATGACATCTTTTGTCCTACCCTCCCGTGGCAGCGGGGTCCTAACAGAAACTAAGGGATATTAAGGCCTCTTTTAATAGAGTACCGAACCAAAGCATTAACACATAGTGAATAAATGAACTCCTCAAACTATGGTCATCACCGGGAGTGGTCCCGATTATTGTTACTTCGTGGTTGCTGGATCATAACACATAGTAGGTGACTATAGACTTGCAAGATAGGATCAAGAACTCACATATATTCATGAAAACATAATAGGTTCAGATCTCAAATCATGGCACTCGGGCCCTAGTGACAAGCATTAAGCATAGCAAAGTCATAGCAACATCAAGCTCAGAACATAGTGGATACTAGGGATCAAACCCTAACAATACTAACTCGATTACATGATAAATATCATCCAACCCATCACCGTCCAGCAAGCCTACGATGGAATTACTCACGCACGGCGGTGAGCATCATGAAATTGGTGATGGAGGATGGTTGATGATGACAACGGCGACGGGTTCCCCTCTCCGGAGCCTCGAACGGACTCCAGATCAGCCCTCCCAAGAGGTTTTAGGGCTTGGCGGCAGCTCCGTATCGTAAAACGCGATGAATCCTTCTCTCTGATTTTTTTTCTCCCTGAAAGAAAATATATACAGTTGGAGTTGGCGTCGGAGGAGCTCCAGGGGGCCCACGAGGTAGGGGGTGCGCCCTAGGGGGGCAGGCACGCCCCCACCCTCATGGACAGGGTGTGGCCCCCCTGGTCTTCATCTTTGGCAAGGATTTTTTATTAATTCCAAATAGACGTTCCGTGAAGTTTCAGGTCATTCCGAGAACTTTTGTTTGTGCACATAAATAACATCATGGAAAGTATGCTGAAAACAGCGTCAATCCGGGTTAGTTCCATTCAAATCATGCAAGTTAGAGTCCAAAACAAGGGCAAAAGTGTTTGGAAAAGTAGATACGACGGAGACGTATCTAGGACGAAAACGCGCACCAACCCTATGTATAGATTACCCCAATGTCACCTCTGGTATCCACGACTTGAGTGCCAAAACATATATCAAGTGAATCAATAGAACACCCCATTGTCACCAGGGGTATCCCACGCAAGACATACATCAAGTGTTCTCAAATCCATACTAGTATTCAAACCGATAATACTGAAACCTCAAAGGTAAAACTCAATTCATCACAAGAAGATAGAGGGGGAGAAACGCCATATGATTCAACTATAGTAACAAAGCTCGTGGTACATCAAGATCGTGCAAAATCAAGAACACGAGAGAGAGAGAGAGAGAGAGAGAGAGAGAGAGAGAGAGAGAGAGAGAGAGAGAGAGATCAAACACATAGCTACTGGTACATACCCTCAGCCCCGAGGGTGAACTACTCCCCCGTCGTCATGGAGAGTGTCGGGATGATGAACATGGCCACCGGTGATGGTTTCCCCCTCCGGCAGGGTGCCGGAATGGGCTCCCGTTTGGTTTTTTGTGGCTACAGAGGCTTGCGGCAGCGGAACACTCGATCTAGGTTTATTTCTGGGGGTTTCTATATTTAAAGGAATTTTTGGCGTCGGGAACAAGTCAGGGGGTTGATAACCGACAAGTATAGGGGATCGCAACAGTTTTTGAGGGTAGAGTATTCAACCCAAATTTATTGGATCAGTGATGGATAATTATGTCAGATGTGATTCCTTATGCAACAGTTATAACATAGGGTGACACGGAACTAGCTCCAGTTCATCAATGTAATGTAGGCATGTATTCCGAATATAGTCATACGTGCTTATGGAAAAGAACTTGCATGACATATTTTGTCCTACCCTCCCGTGGCAGCGGGGTCCTATTGGAAAGTAAGGGATATTAAGGCCTCCTTTTAATAGAGTACCAGACCAAAGCATTAACACTTAGTGAATACATGAACTCCTCAAACTATGGTCATCACCGGGAGTGGTCCCGATTATTATCACTTCGGGGTTACCGGATCATAACGCATAGTAGGTGACTATTGTCTTGGAAGATAGGATCAAGAACTCACATATATTAATGAAAACATAATAGGTTCAGATCTGAAATCATGGCACTCAGGCCCTATTAAGCATAACAAAGTCAGAGCCACATCAATCTTAGAACATAATGGATACTAGGGATCAAACCCTAACAAAACTAACTCGATTACATGATAAATCTCATCCAACCCATCACCGCCCAGCAAGCCTACGATGGAATTACTCACGCACGGCGGTGAGCATCGTGAAGTTGGTGATGGAGGAAGGTTGATGATGACGACGACGACGGATTCCCCTCTCTGGAGCCCTGAACAGACTCTAGATCAGCCCTCCCGAGAGAGATTAGGGCTTGGCGGCGGCTCCATATCGTAAAACGCGATGAATCCTTCTCTCTGATTATTTTGTCCCCGAACATGAATATATAGAATTGGAGTTGAGGTCGGTGGAGCCTCAGGGGGGCCATGAGGCAGGGGACGCGCCCCAGGGGGCTGGGCGCGCTCTTCACCCTCGTGGACGGGGTGTGGGCCCCCTGGTGTTGATTCTTTTGCCAGTATTTTTTATTTATTCCAAAAATATTCTCCGTGAAGTTTCAGGTCATTTCGAGAACCTTTATTTCTGCACAAAAATAACACCATGGCAATTCTGCTGAAAACAGCGTCATTCCGGGTTAGTTCCATTCAAATCATGCAAGTTAGAGTCCAAAACAAGGGCCAAAGTGTCTGGAAAAGTAGATACGATGGAGACGTATCAACTCCCCCAAGATTAAACCTTTGCTTGTCCTCAAGCAATTCAGTTGACAAACTGAAAGTGATAAAGAAAAACTTATACAAACTCTATTTGCTCTTGTTGTTGTAAATATGCAAAGCCAGCATTCAAGTTTTTAGCAAAGTTTATAAACCAACCATATGTTTACTCACATCAATGGCATAATCAACTAGCGAGCAATAATAATAAATCTCGGATGACAACACTTTCTCAAAACAATCATAATATGATATAACAAAATGGTATCTCGCTAGCCCTTTTCGAGACCGCAAAACATAAATGCAAAGCACCTTTGAAGATCAAGGACTGACTAGACATTGTAATTCATGGTAGAAGAGATCCAATCACAATCATACTCAATGTAAACTAATAGTAATGCATGCAAATGACAGCAGTGCTCTCCAACTGGTGTTTTTTAATAAGAGGGTGATGACTCAACATAAAAGTAAATAGATAGGCCCTTCGCAGGGGGAAGCAGGGATTTGGAGAGGTGCCAGAGCTTGATTTTTGAAATAGAGATGAATAATATTTTGGGTGGCAGAATGTTAAAGTTTATACTCCCCACCACCAACAAACATCAATCCATGGCTTGTCCGAAACAACGGGTGCCTCCAACTAACAACAATCACAGGGGGGGTTGTTTGCAATTATTTTGATTTGATCATGGGACTGGGCATCCCGGTTACCAGCCATTTTCTCGTGAATGAGGAGCGGAGTCTACTCCTCGTGAGAATAACCCACCTAGCATGGAAGATACAAACAACCCTAGTTGATACATGAGCTATTCGAGCATACAAAACAGAATTTCATTTGAAGGTTTAGAGTTTGGCACATACAAATTTACTTGGAACGGCAGGTAGATACCGCATATAGGAAGGTATGGTGGACTCATATGGGATAACTTTGGGGTTTATGGAAGTGGATGCACAAGCAGTATTCCCACTTAGTACAAGTGAAGTCTAGAAAGAGACTGGGAAGCGACCAACTAGAGAGCGACAACAGTCATGAACATGCATTAAAATTAATCAACATTGAGTGCAAGCATGAGTAGGATATAATTCACCATGAATGTAAATATCATGGAGGCTATGTTGATTTTGTTTCAACTACATGCGTGAACATGAGTCAAGTCAAGCCACTCGAATCGTTCAAAGGAGGATACCACCCTATCATACCAAATCAAAACCATTTTAATAGCATGTTGGCACGCAAGGTAAACCATTATAAACTCCTAGCTAATTAAGCATGGAATGAGCAACTATAATTTCTAATTGTCATTGAAAATATGTTTCATTCATAATAGGCTGAATCAGGAACAATGAACTAATCATATTTACAAAAACAAGATAGGTCGAGTTCGTACCAGCTTCTCTCATCTCAATTAGTCCATCATATATCGTCACTATTGCCTTTCACTTGCACGACCGAATGGTGTGGATAATAATAATAGTGCACGTGCATTGGACTAAGCTAGAATCTGCAAGCATTCAATACAAGGGAGAAGACAAGGTAATATGGGCTCTTGGTTAAATCAACAATAATGCATATAAGAGCCGCTCAACATTTTCATCATGATCTTCTCCTCTCGACCCCCAAAGAAAAGAAAGGAAATAAAACTATTTACATGGGAGAGCTCCCAACAAGCAAAAAAGAAGAACGAGAAATATTTTTGGGTTTTCTTTTTATTATTA
>CM038681.1:216176197-216213654 GCA_021605205.1 Aegilops longissima
ATATCAACCTGTAGTGAAACCGGGCCACCGAGCTTGGTGGATCCCGGGGGACAAAGCAAAGTCAAAGTGCTTGATCCTTTGCCCCATACTTTGAGATCTCGCCTAAAATCATCCCAAGCGCAGCTAATGTGGCTACTAAGCTATTTCTTTGGAAAGCTCCTACTAAGATTAGAAATTCCCCTGCTATTCCAGGCTCTAGTGCTCAGTCATAAACCTATTGCCCGCTCCGCTTTCCCATTCCTATTGCTTTCGGTATCTGAATCTTCCTGAATTCAAGTAGAGAATACCAGGGCTTTCTTCTTCTTTGATTTTCCTCGGGGCAGAGGATAAAAAATGGATTTCCGACATAGCACCTGCGGCATTAGGATTCTAAGATTTAGGAGGGAAGGCTGAGGAGAGGGATTTTTCATGTATCGACGCTTTTGATTCAATTATGAAAGTACGTTGTACTGGACTTGCACCCCTAGTTACGCAGAAGTGCTTGGCTCCGTTCACGGCAGATGAAGTAAAGGCAGCACTCTGAATTCAATCGAGAGTTAGGTACAGTAATCTTCAGATATGACAATACCTCCCCCAAAGCATTGCCAAGTGTTGGAATTAAGGCACCAACCACGAATAGGAGCTGTATAGAACTCCGGAAAGAGACCTTTGATGAAGTCGGCATCCTCCCAAGTGGCATTTGCTTGATCCAAATTAGCCCACTTCCTTGGTTGCTGAAAAACCATGCAACGCAAGTAATTTTCCACACACTGATTCACACGTTCTGTCTGGCCATCTGATTGTCGGTGATATGCATTTTAGACTTTCTACACAAAAAAGATTCTTTTAAACGAGGGTTCCAGGGAAGCTGCTTCAATGGAAGTTGGATTGCCTAGTTGCTTTTGAGTTCGATTTGAACTAGTTTCCAAGCTTTTTTTCATCCATTCCCTCTTCTGACCGAAGTGAATAACAAGCATCCCTTCCATCTGGACACTGAATAATGAGAGAATCGTAGAAGTTATCGGAATCCGGGGCAACTGGTTCACCAGGAGTACGCAAGAAAGGCAAAAGCACTACGAATTATTGATTTAGGAATGGGAATGGGCTAGAACCCTGGGTTCTTCTACTACAGGCATGGAAAGTAAACTAGCTAAAAGCTACAAATAATTTGTTTTGTTTTTTCTTAAGGTTATTCAAACACACAAGAGGCTTAGAAAATAAAATAAACTAGCATAGATAGTACAATGAAAAAGTATGAGCACCGACAACTGGCATGAGTGTGTGAACATGAATGTAATGTCGGTGAGAAATACGTACTCCCCCAAGCTTAGGCTTTTGGCCTAAGTTGGTCTATGCCCACGGATGGCCTGGCGGATATTCAAAGTTGTAGCTGGGATCGTACCGAGATGCAGCGGCTACTACCTGACAAGCTGCAGCCTGGAGGCGAGCTGCCTCCATCCTCCTTTCATACTCGTTCGCCTCCTCCCTGGCTATAACATATCTCCCTTTTGTCTGAAAATCAAAGAAAGTAGGAGCAGGGAGAGCAACATGGACAGTGCGACGTATGTCAAAGATTAGTCGGTATTGGAGGAACTGTTCATTCCTCTCAATAAACTGATGACGAACCATAGAGTTATAATCTAGATAAGCAGGAGGCAATTCCATATCATTTTCATGTATGGGTATCTCAAGATAATTAGCTACACGGGTTGCATAAATTCTACCAAACAAGTCTCCACTTAAACCATTAAGATGCAACCTTCGTGCAACAATGGCCCCCAAGTTATATTATTTATCACCTAATACCGCACTCTTGAGGACACAAAGATCTGGGACGCACATGTGACAAGCTTCATCTTTACCGTTAATGCATCTACCTATAAAGAGAGAAAAATAATGTATGGAAGGAAAATGAATGCTCCCTATGGTAGCTTGTGTGATTTCTATAGATTCCCCCACAGTGATACTAGCAAGAAAGTCTTTATATTCAGATTTGCGAGGTTCACTCACATTGCCCCACTGCGGGAGTTTACAAGCAATATTAAAATCTTCTAAATCCATGGTATATGATTTATCATAAAGATCAAATAAAACAGTGTGAGAATTGCGTGAGGATGTAAATTTAAACCTTCTCACAAAGGAATCAGTTGGGTAACGGTATTGCGGCCACTTATCTGACACGAAGCCCTAAAGATCAGGATTACGCACATACGCGTCAAATTCATCCTTGATACCTGCTCTGACCACAAACTCCTCTTACGGCCATTCACAAGGCCGCACTTCAGCTTCCCTTGGTAGTTCATTGTCCGGCTCACATATCGCGAGCCTTGGGCCTTGCTTCCTTGAGGAACCACCTTGGTACATTTTCCTGAACATATTTCTTCCTCTAATTTTTTTTTGAAATTTTTAGTGAATCAAAATAAAAGTGAACCAAACTCAACAAGATTGATAGCAACTATTCCCACAAGTGCCTAGAGGCTATATCATGCATTAGAACAACATGGGACCATATAAGTTTGACATGCAAGCTCAAGAATAGGGTCACCTAAGCAGCAAAAATTTGTAATAAATAAAGCACTAAAAAAACTAATTGGACCATTGGAGGAGTCACATACCGAAGAACAATCCCCCAAAACAGTTTTGTGAATAGAGCTATGAGCAAGGAGATCGAAAATGGCAGCAAGATGAGCTAGAACACGGGTTTGAGCTATTGTAGGATTTTTTTCTGGAGGAAGACGAAGTGTGTGGGTGCAGGAATAAGTGGAGAGGGGCCACGTGGGGCCCACGAGGCAGGGGGCGCGCCCTGTGCCCACGTGGCCAGGTGGTGGCTCCCCGTGGTGTGTTCTCAGTGCAAGATATTCTTAAATATTGTACAAAAAATCATATTTCATTTTTGGGACATTTGGAGAACTTTTATTTTCGGGGTATTTTTTATTACAAGGATAATTCAGAAAACAGACATAAAATATTATTTTTGCTTAATTTAATCTAAATAACAGAAAGTAAAAGGAGGGTACAGAGAGTTGTGCTTTCTAACTTCATCCACCTCATGCTCATCAAAAGGAATCCACTAACAAGGTTGATCAAGTCTTGTTAACAAACTCATTCCGAATCGCATGAAACCGGAGAATTTTCAAATGGCACTAGGTTACCTCAACGGGGATATGCACATCCCCAACAATAAGAATATCATACTTCTTGTTGACAGTAGGAAGAGGAAATTCAAAACCTCCAGTAGTAATCATTGGAATTTTTCCAATAGAACTTATATTGTGAACTTGAGGTTGTTTCCTCGGAAAGTGTACCGTGTGCTCATTAACATTAACATGAAAAGTGGCATTGCCTTTGTTGCAATCAATAACAGCCCCTGCAGTATTCAAAAAGGGTCTACCAAGAATAATAGACATACTATCGTCCTCGGGAATATCAAGAATAACAAAGTCCGTTAAAATCGTAACATTTGCAACCACAACAGGCACATCCTCACAAATACCGACTGGTATAGCAGTTGATTTATCGGCCATTTGCAAAGATATTTTAGTAGGTGTCAACTTATTCAAATCAAGTCTACGATATAAAGAGAGAGGCATAACACTAACACCGGCTCCAAGATCACATAAAGCAGTTTTAACATAGTTTCTTTTAATGGAGCATGGTATAGTTGGTACTCCTGGATCTCCTAGTTTCTTTGGTATTCCACCTTTAAAAGTATAATTAACGAGCATGGTGGAAATTTCAGCTTCCGGTATATTTCTTTTATTTGTAACAATTTCTTTCATATACTTAGCATAAGGATTCATTTTAAGCATATCAGTAAAACGCATACGCAAAAAGATAGGTCCAATCATTTCAGCAAAGCGCTCAAAATCCTCATCGTCCTTTTTCTTGGATGGTTTGGGAGGAAAAGGCATGGGTTTCTGAATCCATGGTTCTCTTTCTTGACCGTGCTTCCTAGCAACGAAGTCTCTCTTATCATAACGTTGATTCTTTGATTGTGGGTTATCAAGATCAACAGCAGGTTCAATCTCTACATCATTGTTATTGCTAGGTTGAGCATCAACATGAATATCATCATTAATATTATCACTAGATTCATGTTCATTACCAGATTGTGTTTCCGCATCAGAAATAGAAATATCATTGGGATTCTCAGTTGTGTCAACAACAGGTCCACTAGAAGCATGCAAAGTCCTATCATTTTTCTTTTTCTTCTTCTTAGAAGGACCAGGTGCATCAACATTAGTTCTCTGAGAATCTTGCTCAATTCTCTTAGGGTGGCCCTCAGGATACAAAGGTTCCTGAGTCATTCTACCCCCTCTAGTCACAACTCCAACAACATTATAATTTTTCTTGTTATTTAATTCATTGAGCAAATCATTTTCAGCTTTAAGCACTTGTTCTACTTGAGTGGTAACCATAGAAGCATGTTTACTAATAAGTTTAAGTTCACCTTTAACTCTAGACATATAATCACTCAAGTGTTCAATCATATAAGCATTACATTTCAATTGTCTACCAACATAAGCATTGAAGTTTTCTTGTTTAACAATAAAATTATCAAATTCATCTAAGCATTGGTTAGCAGACTTATAACAATGAATATCACCTTCATCAAATCTATAGAGAGAATTTACCTTTACTACCTGTGTCGGGTTATCAAGACCATGTATTTCTTCAATAGGTGGTAAATTCTTAACATCTTCAGCTTTAATACCCTTTTCTTTCATAGATTTCTTTGCCTCTTGCATATCTTCAGGACTGAGAAATAGAATACCCCTTTTCTTCGGAGTTGGTTTGGGAGTTGGTTCAGGAAGTGTCCAATTATTATCATTACTCAACATATTATTCAATAGCAATTCAGCGTGATCAACAGTTCTTTCCCTGAAAACACAACCAGCACAACTATCTAGGTGGTCTCTGGAAGCATCGGTTAGTCCATTATAAAAGATATCAAGTATTTCATTTTTCTTGAGAGGATGATCAGGCAAAGCATTAAGTAATCGAGAAGCCTCCCCCAAGCTTGTGGGAGACTCTCTTCTTCAATTTGCACAAAATTATATATTTCCCTTAAGGCAGCTTGTTTCTTATCAGCGGGGAAATATTTAGCAGAGAAGTAATAAATCATATCCTGGGGACTACGCACACAACCAGGATCAAGAGAATTAAACCATGTTTTAGCATCATCCTTTAATGAGAATGGAAATAACTTAAGGATATAGTAGTAATGAATTTTTTCCTCATGAGTAAATAGGGTGGCTATATCATTTAATTTAGTAAGATGTGCCACAACAGTTTCAGATTCATAGCCATAAAAAGGATCAGATTCAACCAAAGTAATTAACTCAAGATCGACAGAGAAATCAAAATCCTTATCAGAAATACAGATAGGTGAAGTAGCAAAAGCAAGGTCATATTTCATTCTAGCATTCAAGGACTTTTCTTTCAGCTTAGGTAACAGTTTCTTAAGATCATATCTATCTTTGCAAGCAAAAAAGTCTCTAGCAGTTTCTTCATCCATAACATAACCCTCATGTACATCACGCAATTCATATCTAGGGGGAGAATCTTCATCATCACTTTCATCAATATTATCAGTTTCAATAATTTCATTCTCTCTAACCGTAGCAAGTTGTTCATCAAGAAATTCACCTAATGGCACATTATTATCAAGCATAGAAGTAGTTTCATCATAAGTATCATGCATAGAAAAAGTGGCATCATCAATAACATGCGACATATCAGAATCAATAGCAGGAGTAGGTGTCGCAAATTTACTCATAAATCTTAGTTTTTTCGTCTTTCAAGTTCCTCATAGTGATCAACAGATATAAATCCCAAGTGACTCAAAGAACAGAGCTATGCTCCCCGGCAACGGTGTCATAAAATAGTCTTGATAACCCACAAGTATAGGGGATCGCAACAGTTTTCGAGGGTACAGTATTCAACCCAAATTTATTGATTCAACACAAGGGGAGCCAAAGAATATTCTCAAGTATTAGCAGTTGAGTTGTCAATTCAACCACACCTGGAAAACTTAATATTTGCAGCTAAGTATTTAGTAGCAAAGTAGTATGGAAGTAACGGTAACAGTGGCAAAAGTAACAGTAGCAGTTTTGTAGTAATTGTAACAGTGGCAAAGGCAAAGTAACTAAGAAAAGATCAATATGTGAAAAGCTCGTAGGAATTGGATCAGTGATGGATAATTATGTCGGATGTGATTCCTCATGCAACAGTTATAACATAGGGTGACACAGAACTAGCTCCAGTTCATCAATGTAATGTAGGCATGTATTCCGAATATAGTCATATGTGCTTATGGAAAAGAACTTGCATGACATCTTTTGTCCTACCCTCCTGTGGTAGCGGGGTCCTATGGGAAACTAAGGGATATTAAGGCCTCCTTTTAATAGAGTACCGGACCAAAGCATTACTTAGTGAATACATGAACTCCTCAAACTACGGTCATCACCAGGAGCGGTCCCGATTATTGTCACTTCGGGGTTACCGGATCATAATGCATAGTAGGTGACTTGCAAGATAGGATCAAGAACTCACATATATTCATGAAAACATAATAGGTTCAGATCTAAAATCATGGCACTCGGGCCCTAGTGACAAGCATTAAGCATAGCAAAGTCATAGCAACATCAATCTTAGAACATAATGGATACTAGGGATCAAACCCTAACAAAACTAACTCGATTACATGATAAATCTCATCCAACCCATCACCGTCCAGCAAGCCTATGATGGAATTACTCACGCACGGCGGTGAGCATCATGAAATTGGTGATGGAGGAAGGTTGATGATGACTACGGCGACGGATTCCCCTCTCTGGAGCCCTGAACGGACTCCAGATGAGCCCTCCCGAGAGAGATTAGGGCTTGTCGGCGGCTCTGTATCGTAAAACGCGATGAATCCTTCTCTCTGATTTTTTTCTCCCCGAACATGAATATATAGAGTTGGGGTTGAGGTTGGTGGAGCCTCAGGGGGCCCACGAGGCAGGGGGCGCGCCCTCCACCCTCATGGACAGGGTGTGGGCCCCCTGGACGTCATCGAGCTGAATATGTGCTGAACGCGGAGGTGTCGTACATTCGGTATTTGATCGGGACGGATTGTAAAGGTGTACGACTACGTCAACCGCGTTGAGAAACGCTTCCGCTTGGCGATCTACAAGGGTATGTAGATGCTCTCCCATCTCATTGTTATGCATATCCATGGATAGATCTTGCGTGTGTGTAGAATTTTGTTTGTTTTCCATGCAACATTCCCCAACAGTGGCATTAGAGCCAGGTCTATGCGTAGATGATTTGCACGAGTAGAACACAAAGGAGTTGTGGGCAGTCATGTTCATACTGCTTACCACCAACGTCTTATTTTGATTCGATGGCATTGTGGGATGAAGCGGCCCAGACCAACCTGACATGTCCACACAATGAGATCGGTTCCACCGATTGACATGCAACTTGTTTTGCATAAAGGTGGCTGGCGGGTGTCTATTTCTCCTACTTTAGTTGAATCGAATTTGACTATGGTCGGTCCTTGCAGAAGGTTAAAACAGCAAACTTGATAATCACCTTTGTGGTTTTGCGTAGGTAAGAACGGTTCTTGCTAGTTGCCTGTGGCAGCCACATAGAACTTGCAACAACAAAGTAGACGACGTCTAACTTGTTTTTGCAGGGCATGTTGTGATGTGATATGGTCAAGATATGATGTGATATTTGTTGATGTATGAGATGATCATGTTTTGTTATAAGTTCACGACTTGCATGTCGATGAGTACGACAACCGGCAGGAGCCTTAGGGTTGTCTTTAATTATTGTATGACCTGCGTTTCAATCATTTAAGCGCCATGTAATTGCTTTACTTTATCATGATGCGTTAGAAATAGTTGTAGAAGCAATAGTTGGCGAGACGACCTCGACGCTACGATGGAGATCAAGGTGTCGTGTCGGTGATGATGAAGATCATGCTGATGCTTTGGAGATGGAGATCAAAAGCACAAGATGATGATGGCCATATCATGTCACATATTTTTGATTGCATGTGATGTTTATCCCTTATGCATCTTATTTTGGTTAGAATGACGGTAGCATTATAAGATGATCCCTTCACTTAGTTTCAAGATAAAAGTGTTCGCCCTGAGTATGCACCGTTGTCAAAGTTCATCATTTCGAAGCACCTTGTGATGATAGGGTGTGATAGACTCTATGTTCACATACAACGGGTGTAAGCTAGTTTTGCACATGCAGAATACTTGGGTTAAACTTGATGAGCCTAGCATGTACAGACATGGTCTCGAAACACTAGAGACCGAATGGTTGAACATGAGTCATATAGTAGATCTTATCAACATAGAGATGTTCACCATTGAAGACTGTCCCACCTCACGTGATGATCGGACAAGGGTTAGTTGATTTGGATCACGTATCACTTAGACAACTTGAGGGATGTTGATTTAAGTGGGAGTTCATTAGTAATTTGATTATTTGAACTAAAATTTATCATGAACTTAGTCTTAATAGTTTTGGCATATCTATGTTGTAGATCAATGGCCCGTGCTACCGTTCCCTTGAATTTTAATGTGTTCCTTGAGAAAGCTAAGTTGAAAGATGATGGTAGCAACTACACGGCACTACAAAAAAAAGACACATCCGTGACATTTTGGGCCAAACGAAAAAAAATTCTGGCATACATATGACACTTCTATGACGATAATTGTGACAAAACCCGGTATCATCATAGATGTGGTGGGCTCCTACTTCTATGACAAAAAATCATGACTGAAAATGGGCTTTTCGTCCTGGGCGGGCCGGAGACGCAACTGCATGTCATTCTTTGGGCCGTCCATGACGGAAAAAATCGTGGTATAAGCGAGGGCGAGGAAAATTTCGGGGAGTTCCCGATTATGGTGAGAGGTCGGGGGCCGAGTGATGCGCGTTTCTCTCGTACACGTATGCGCGTGTGTGCGAGGCGTTGGCTCTAACTAAACCTGAGCGAGGCGTTGGGCTCTAATTGAACCCGAGCGATTGCACTGTAGGCTACGTGTTACTGAACCCGAGCGATCGATCGATGGGTGTTAACTGAACCCGATCGAGCAATTCCTTCACTACTGCTGCTAACTGAAGACGATCGATGCTGCCTCTGGATAAACAGTGAGCGTTGCGGGGGGGTTTGGATGAACAGTTCCCGATGGGGGTGGATGAACAGGACCCCGTGGTGTTGCCTCTGGATGAACAGGACCCCGATCGATCGAGCCGGTTGGGGCTGAATGAACAGGACCCGTGAAGGGCTGGATGAACAGGACCACCCGTGGAGGGCAGGATGAAGCAGAGAGCGGTGGAGGGCGGGATGAGCAGAGTCTGCCGAGGGGTGGTTGAACAGGAGCCCGTGGAGAGGGCCGGTTGAACAGTAGCCGGTGGAGTAGCGCGCGGTGGAGGCTAGATGAACAGGAGCCTGTGGATGAATAGTCGCAGGTGGAGGCTGGAGGAGCTCGACGGTGGATGAACAGTAGTTCGTGGAGGCTGGAGGGGGTCGACGGTTGAGATGAACAGTATCCCGTGGAGTCCCGTTTTGTGGTACGCCACACCCCTCCCGATGAACAGGACCCCCGTTTCGACCGTAGCGCTCCAACACAAGTCCGTTTCGTCCGTTTTGCGGTACGCCACAACCCTCCCGACCAACAGGACCCCCGTTTCGACCGTAGGAGGTCCCTTTCCTCCGTTTTGCGGTACGCCAGACCCCTCCCGATGAACGGGATCCCGTTTGGAACGTGGCCGGTCGAACACAAGGCCGTTTCCTCCGTTCTGCGGTACGCCAGGCCTCGTTTCCATCGCCTGTTCCGTCCAAGCCCTACCGATGAACACGACGCATTCCGTTGCCACCCCATGAACACGACGACGACGATGTTTCTCCGTTCCGACCCAGCCATGTACACGAGCCCTAGCCGTACGTATGCGCGAGTAGGCGTTCGAGACCCCGCCCGTATGTACACATACGTGGTCAGATTTTCTTTCTTGCACCTGGCCGCTGTGACGCGTGTACATGCTACGCGGCGCTCTACTACGACTACGTGCGGCGCCTCTACATCGACCAAGATATATGTACGCATATCGTTCGCGACCAGAATGACAACGCCACGACGCTTCGACCAGGTGGGTCCCGGTATCGTGCACTTCCTTGCGTGCGAAGATGTAGCTGGTGGGTCCCAGCAGTCAGGAGGGCGAATCATTTTTTTTTGCCCGGACGCACTTCCTTGCGTGCGAAGGTGTAGCTGGTGGGTCCCAGCAGTCAGGGGGGAAACAGTTTTTTCGCGAAATATGGTGGCCCGTCCGATGGATCCCTGCTATCAGGTGGAGGAATCATTATTTTCCACGTAATAAGGAGGCACTTCCTTGCTGCCGTCGTGGACCCAGCTGTCATCCTCTCCACGTACAGTCCACGTCCGATGGAAGTCGTTCCTTGACCACGTGGACCACGCCGCACCGAGAGCACCAGGGCATTGGACGACGGCGAGGCCTAGGAAGGGGACGACGCGGAGCCGGTGAAGACTCGGCAGTGGATGCTCACGCGGAGAGGAGTATGAGGGTTCACTTGTTCGGCTGCGGTGTGAAGCTGCCGTCGCCACAGGGCCTGGCCAGCGGTGGGAATAGTAGGGCGGTGAGGCCTCCGCGGCAGCACAGCCGGCCACGGGAGGCAAGAGCAGGCGGCACGACCGGCGCTGCTTTGGGCGGCTGGAGCAAGAAGACCAGAGGGTGAAGAAGCACTACGGCCGTTGGATGGACATCGTACGGTCACTGGAGCTAGAATCGTGCATATTGACTAAGTTGACAAAGCTCTCCGTCCCCGTCAACTTAGTAGGCCCACAAGTCAGCCTCCCACCAAGGTGGGTCCCAGCTAGCAGGGGGTATTCAATTTTTTGTGCGTAATAAGGAGGCACTTCCGATGGGTCCGAGCTGGCAGCAGGGGGAATGTTTTTTTCACGAAATACGGTGGCCCGTCGGGTGGGTCCCAGCTGTCAGGGGCAAACGTTTTTTCACGATATACTAGTGGGCGTCCGGTGGGTCCCTGCTGTCAGGTGGAGGAATAATTATTTTCCGCATAATAAGGAGGTACTTCCTTGCGGCTGCCGTGGACCCAGCTGTCAGCCTCTCCATGTACAGTATTCTTCCGATGGAATTCAGTCGTTGACCACATTGACCACGCCGCACCGACAACACCACGGCAGTTGACGACGGCGAGGCCTAGGAAGGGGACGACACGGAGCCGGGGAAGACATGGCAGTGGATGCCCACGCGAAGAGGAGTACGAGGGTTCACTGGTTCGGCTGCGCTGCCGTCGCCGCAGAATAACAGGGGGTGTGGGTGAGTGGAGTGGAGGGATGGCCTGGCCAGCTGTAACACCCGGATAATTAGGCTACAGTAAAACTCTCCTGATGATGCCATGTCATCTATGTTACTATTGCTAATCAAGTGGTAGTTCCAAAAACATTGCAAATTCAAAAATGAATTAGTGACAAACACCCAATGTTTTCAAAAGCCAAAACAAAATGTTAAATTGGGTGCCAAATATTGCACTGGTAATTATGGTGAAGTAAACACATTTTTAGAAAATGCCTAAATACTTTAAAATGAAATAAAATAGAAAAGAAAGTAAATAAAAAGAAAAAGTGAAAATAAAACAAAACGAAACGAGAAGCCCCCCTGGACCAGACGGCCCAGCTCGCAGCCAGGCCGGCCCACCTGGCCATCCGGCCGGCCTGGCCCACCTCGCTCGGTCGCTCCCTCCCCTTCCCTGTTCCCCCGACCAGGGTCGTAATAGGGCGCGTCCCCGCCGCACCCCGGGCGACGGAGAGGATAAGGCCACCACCCCCGCCGCCTCCTCGATCCCGTCTCCCGCTCGCCCCTACTCTCGCCTTGGTTCTTGCGCCTCTCCTCCCCCCAGATCCACCCCTCCCCTCTTCCTCTGCTTCGTTTTGGAGAGGAGACCGACATGCTCGCCGCCGTTCCCTGTCACCACCGCAGACACCGCCATCGCCTCGACTCGCCGTGATGCCTTTGCAATCCTCCTTCCTCCTCGTCCACTGGAGGCCTCAGCTGGAGTTGGGGAGCCCTGAATCACCGGATCCCCTTCGCCCACATCTCCGGCTGTCGCGTTCTACTTCATCTCTGGCGCCAGCCTCTGCTGCTACTAATCCGTCACAGGCCTACGTGTGAGCCGCATGGTGATCCCTCCCGCCTCCTGCTTCTCCCCGTTATCTCCCGCACGCGCTATAGCTAGCTCGGTGTCGCGACCGAGAGCTCACCGCCGCAGGCCGCTTCGCCGCCGTGGCCATGGCCTCTGTCGTGCTCGCCTCAGCGCGACATCGAACTCCTAGTGCTCGTAGGAGCCTAATGAGCCCGCGCCCGAGCCTCCCCGTGCCTCCTAGCGTAGTTCCCATCGACGTCCCGAGCGCGCTGCCGCCAAAGCTCGTCGCCTGCCATGTTTCCGGCGACCATTTGGTCCAGCGCCACCGCCAAACGACGTGGAATGCCTCTGCGGTTAGAACGCAAGTTGTTGCGCGCGGTTTGGTGCTTCCTAGCGTGATCCCGATGATGTCCCGAATGCCACCGCCGCCTCCACTCGCCGCCGGCGAAGATTCCGGCCATTACGGCCCGCGCCACCACCACGGTTGGACGCGGCCCAGCCTCACCGTTCGAACGCGCCCGACCGCGGCTCAAATGATGCGCCATAGGCGAATCCCGATGCTCGCCGGCGTTCGGCCACTGCGCGCGAGCTCGCCGGAGCTACTCCGGCGGCTCCGCTGAGCTGGCACACCTGGGCCCCCCCCCTAGGTCACTACCTGGTGGCCCCGCGGGCCCGGCTGGCCCAGTTGACCAGGGTCAACGTGCTGACTGGGCTGGTCCCAGCAGCTGACTAGTGGCCCCCACCCCTTTAAACTAATTAAATTAGTTAATCTAATTAATCTAGGCTAATTAGTCACTGACTAATGGGGCCCACAATTAGTTAATCATAATTAGTTTAAAACAAAGCATGTTTCAACTCTGGCTCAATGACAGGTGGGTCCCACTAGACCCACAAGTCAGCTTTGACTCTGGTCAACCGACAGTTGACCTGCTAACATCACTCTGATGTCATGCATGCGTCATCATTCACTGTTTTGGATAATGTTAGAATTAAATAACTAATTAAAATCAGAAAATGATTTAAATCTTTAGAAAATCATATCTTTTAATCCGTAACTCGGATGAAAATACTTTATACATGAAAGTTGCTCAGAACAACGAGACGAATCCGGATGCGCAGCCTGTTCGTCCGCCATACACCCCTAACATATCAAAGTCGCAACTTTCCCCCTCCGGCTCCTCTGCCCGAAAACGCGAAACACTTGGGATACTTTCCCGGATGTTATCCCCCTTCACCGGTATCACCTCATACCGCGTTAGGGCACCCCTAGCACCGATACTTGTCATGTCATGCATCGCTATGCATCTGTTTGCTTAATATTTATCGTTTCTCCCCCCTCTTCTCTCGCTAGACACCGAGACCGACGCCGCTGCTACCCAGTACGACTACGGAGTTGACGACCCCTCACTCTTGCCAGAGCAACCAGGCAAGCCCCCCCCCCTAATCACCAGATATCGCCTACTCTACTCTCTACTGCTTGCATTAGAGTAGTGTAACATGTTACTGCTTTTCATTATCCAATCCTGATGCATAGCCTGTCCTTGCTACTACTGTTGTTACCTTTACCTGCAATCCTACCTGCTTAGTATAGGTTGCTAGTTGTCCATCTGTGGCCCTACATTCTTGTCCGTCTGCCATGTTATACTATCGGGCCGTGATCACTCGGGAGGTGATCACGGGTATATACTATATACTTTATACATAATACATGTGGTGACCAAAGACGGGTCGGCTCGTAGGAGTACCCGTGAGTGGATCTTTGAGGCAGAGCGACAGGGCAGGTTGAGACCACCTAGGAGAGACGTGGGCCGGCCCTGTTCGGCGTTCGCGGATACTTAACACGCTTAACGAGATCTTGGTATTTGATCTGAGTCTGGCTACTGGCCTATACGCACTAACCAACTACGTGGGAAAGTTATGGGCACTCGACGTCGTGGTATCAGCCGAAGCCTTCGTGACGTCGCCGATCGAGCGGCGGCGCGCTGCATTGGACCGTAAGCTCGCTTGTATTAAGGGGCTAGGTCTACTTCCGCCGCGTTCATAACGCAGTGTGTCCTAAGGGCGATGGGCCTGCACCCGCGGCGCTTAGGTTTAGACCGTGTCTTGACCTCTCTGTTGTGCCTAGGTGGGGCTACGACGTGTTGATCTTCCGCGCCCGGCATGACCCCAAAAGTGTGTCCGCCAAATGGGACCAAGCGTGTTGGGTTATGTGGTGCACCCTTGCAGGAAGTTAATCTATTCAATAGCCGTGATCTTGATTCTGGGGCGACTTGGAGTTATACCTTGACCTTATGACAACTAGAACCGGATACTTAATAAAACACACCTTCCAAGTGCCGATACAACCCGGTGGTCGCTCTCGACAGGCTGACGAGGAGGATCGCCGGTAGGATTATGCTATGCGATGCTACTTGGAGGACTTGATCTACTCTCTTCTATATGTTGCAAGATGGAGGCTGCGAGCGTAGTCTTCGACAAGATTAGCTATCCCCTCTTATTACGGCATTCTGCATTCGGTCCATCGATATGGCCCTTTACACATATATCCATGCATATGTAGTGTAGCTCCTTGCTTGCGAGTACTTTGGATGAGTACTCGCGGTTGCCTTGTTCCCCCTTTTTCCCATTTCTCTACCCGATTGATGCGACCAGACGATGGAGCCCAGGATCCAGATGCCACCTTCGACGACGACTCCTACTACACTGGAGGTGCCTACTACTACGTGCAGCCAGCGGCGACGACTGTGAGTAGTTAGGAGGATCGAGGCGTAAGGCTGCGCCTCATTCGATCTGTATCCCGTTTGTGCTAGCCATCTCATGGCAACTTGTTTAACTTATGTCGTACTCAGATATTGTTGCTTCACTGACTCGCCTATGATCGAGCACTTATATTCGAGCCCTCGAGGCCCTTGGCTTGTATTATGATGCTTGTAGGAGTTATTTTATTTGTAGAGTTGTGTTGTGATATCTTCCCCGAGTCCTCGATCTTGATCATACGCGTATGCGTGTATGATTAGTGTCTGATTGAATCGGGGCGTCACAAGTTGGTATCAGAGCCGACTGCCTGTAGGAATCCCCCTTCCACACTCCTTGGCCGAAGTCGAGTCTAGACATTGCAAAAACTTTTACTAACATGGTTGTGTGCCTTACGGACCCACTTCGCCATTGGGTGGTACTAGGATCTTTTACTCCTCGACCTTTACTCTGGGACTCTGAACTCTCTTCTACTCAGGTTAAACGAATTTACTAACTCTAACACTAGGATCCCGTGATGACATTCACCCCAAAAGTGGATAAAAGCCATAGTTATTCCTTAGAATAGTGTTTTGAACAATTTCCACACGGTCATTTGACTCCTTTGAAACATCTTTGCTTTCAGATGGAACCCACGAGGTAGGTCGTGCGCCACACGACGGCCATTGGTGCCTCGGGATCACCTGCCGTGCTAGCTGAGATGATGACCTATCTGGGTTATCGCTGGCACCCCGAGTACACCGTCTTCGAGGAGTACCAGGACTTTAACCAGGAGCAATACCATGCCATCGTCCACCTCTACTCTCGGGAGTATGACTCCACTACTGTGCTGCACACCGCTCATGGTGTTGGAGTGACCATCGATATGGCAGTTCACAATGCTGCTTATGCTGCTCTGACACGCCTTTGTAGGGAGTATCAGGAGTTGGACACCTCCCCCTTTAGGCACATTGCTATCGCATCCGATGTTGGTGCGGAGGGTTACTACACTGTTGCCTACTCCATTGTCACCCGAGAGCCCTTCTACCATCAGAACCTGGTTCTGCATGCTGATGGGCTGGATCGAGCTAACCGAGCTCTTCGCCACGTGTTGTACGCCACTCGTCAGCACCTTTACCGTGCTCTGACGATGTTGCACCCCTTTGTCGGATCCAGAGAGCTACCGCGTTCTGCGATCTACCCAACCAGGACCGTGATGCCCCAGGGTGTTGGTTGGCCAGAGGTGGGAGGCTACTCTCCTGCACTTGGTCCTCTTCTTCCACTTGAGCGTCGGGTTCTGCACCAGAGTACCCGCGGACCCCAGGTTGCCGACGTCGAGTTCCCGATGCCACACTACCAGCTTTCAGGCTACAGCTCCCTCCGCAGTACCGCGTGGGACTGATGTAGACTTGCTTGTTAGTGTTAGATGCATTCGCCGCGAGCCTGCGTGTCGCCTATGATGTCTTAGTCTATGTACTGAACTCTGTGTACCGAACTCTATGCATGATCTCTTTTGTAAGATATGCCGACTACTATGTAGTATCTATCGTGCTGCTTTCATTATGTATGTTTCGTCATGAATGATTCTTGTCCTTTGCAAATTTCTCAAATGCTGAACTACCCCTATTATATATTAGCAGGATGGTTAGACCAGGTGGTCGTGGTCGTGGTGGCAACTTCCCACCACCGCCTGAGTACATGGCTGGTATGATCCAACAGCTTGAGATGAATTGCCAGTTCATGGAGAATATGATGGCTCAGTTTCCTCGCCCCAATATGAACCAGCAGCCAGCCCCACTAACTCTGCAGGATTTCATGCGCCTGAACCCAACTGTGTATCGCAGCTCAACTCAGCCTCACGGATCTTCGATGATCGGCTTCGTGACATCACCTATGAGATGGAGTCTACTGATGTAGCCCCTGCCAGCTATGTCACCTTTGCTTCCTTCTTCCTGAAGGAACCCGCAGCTCAATGGTGGGACAGCCATAGGCGTACTCTGCCAGTTGGAACAATCATCACCTGGCCAGACTTCCAAGCTGCTTTTCGTGCCTGCTTCATTCCTCAGGGAGTCATGGACCGGAAGAAGCATGAGTTCCGCAACCTCGCCCAAGGCAACAAAACTGTTGAAGCTTATCAGCGGGAGTTTCTGGACTTGTCTCGCTATGCTGAAGAGGACATTGCAACCGATGCACGCAGACAGGAGAAGTTCCGTGACGGCCTTCAAGCTGACATCAAGCTCGCACTTCTAGTGCACGACTTTGCTGATTTCGCCACCTTGGTGAACAAGGCCATCAATGTCGAAACTGGTCTGCAGGAATACCAGAGCTCTCATGGGTGCAATCTTGACACGGGCTCATCTTCGGGCCCGTCCTCGCAGAAGCGTAAGATATGGATTCCCAAAAACATGTACCAGCCGAATGCACCTGCCACAAGGCAGACCTATGTTGCACCTCGTCTGCCTCCTCCACCATCTAGGCAACCAAGACTTCTAGCACCGCCACCCCAAGCTCCTGTTCCCACTCCCAATAATGGCATGTGCTACAAGTGTGGTCAACCAGGTCACCGTGCTAGGGATTGCAATCAGAATCAACTGGCCGTTCCCGCAGCTGGCCATGGAAACAACCAGACCCGCAACAATGCTGGGCGGCTTCTCGCCCCTCGTTGGTTACCCCAAGTGGAAGGTGGAGATGCAGTGTAGCGGCAGTTTTTTCCCTTAGCAAAGATACCAAGGATCGATTTCCCCTGAGACTCCCAGTTTCAACAAGAAGGTGTCAACTGCTAACGGCGCCGATATTAGCAATCAACATGGACCTGCACACAGATACAAATAACTTTGTCCCCAACGAGTACAGAGAGGTTGTCAATCCCTCCGGCCTTGTAGTTTACAAAGGATCAAATGCAAGTGATAATAGTGATAGGTATTCTTGCAAATAGTAAGTAAAAGCGTAAAGTAAATAGCGGATGTGATCAATGATAGTAATATGGACCGGGGTCCCATGATGTTCACTAGTGATGTCTCTCTGCCAAAAGACAATAAAACAGCTATGCGAGGTAAACAAATTACAGCTGGGAATTGACAGAATTATGTGCGCAAACCAATGCTAACTATGCTGCAAGAGAGGTCGAGGTTCAAAGCATGGGCGGTACGCCAAGGCAAGTAGACCGAAATCCATCTGCATCTACTACTAATCATCCACCTTGAGATATCTATCCAGAACATCTCGCTGGTATTAAGTTGTGAGTCCCACCCATAGTGTAAACTCAATGCAACAGACAACTGCATTAAAAGAACTTTGCGTAAAGTAAACAGTCCTTGCACCCGCGGGCACAAGCACCGTTGTTTTCCCCCTTGTGGCAACAGCACATCCCCTAGACTCATGTTTCTTTCACTCAAGCTAGTCATCAAGGGGCATGAACCCACAATCGAGCATAACGTTCCCTCTTGGAGTCACTACCTACTACTTGGCCAAAGCAATAAATAGCAACGGAGAACATGCAAGAATTACTTATGAACATAAATATAAAAGAGGTAAATCAAATATATTACTCAAACACAATCTGAACATAATCTCACAATCCATCGGATCCCAGCAAACTCAACATAGCAACAGCATAAGGATTACAGATGTGCCTCGATCATGTAGGGCAGCTCACGAGGTCTAATTAGTGAAGCACAAGACGGGGAGGAGAACATCACATAGTTACTGGTCATGGACCCATGGTCCAAGGGAGACTACTCACAACTCATCCGGGAGGCGTCCATGGCGGTGGAGAGGCTCCCGGTGGTGATCCTCCCCTCCGGCAGGGTGCCGGGAAGAGTTCTCCTGGTGCTCCCGATCTTGCAAGCACGGCGGCGGTGGAACAGAGACGAGATCGCGAAAATGGGTTCCGTCCTCGAGGGTTACGGGACGAGAGGTAAATATATGCCAAAGGGGGCGCCACCGAGGCCTGGGGCTCAGCGGCCACTGGCGCGACTGGGGGGAGGCGCGCGCCAGGCGCCTGGGCCCTGGTGGCCCCCCTTCTGCTCTCCTTCGGCCGTGTGGAAGCTTCCGGAACGCTGATTTTTTATATAATTTTTCCGGAATTTTTCTGGCAGTTTACGTGACGGGAAAAACTGAAATACAAAAACAGCAGAAAACAGGAACTGGCACTGGGGTGCACTGAGTTAATAGGTTAGTCCAAATATGATCAAAAGTGTATGGAAGTGTATAAATATCATAGGAATATCACCCAAAAGAGGCATGGAGCAAGCAGAAATTATAGATACCTTTTGGACGTATCAACATCCCCAAGCTTAATGCCTGCTCGTCCTCGAGTAGGTAAATGATAAAAAGAATAATTTCTGTGGTGACATGCTATTAACCATATAAGGACTTTTCATAGTCACATGACAAAAGCTATCGAGACAATGAGTCTGTAGTAATTTTGCTACCTCACGAGAAAATCACAAAGAACTAAAAGTTCTACAACATGATATTGAAACATCAAAAAGATTTGTAATGAGCATGGTGTGCAATATGATAAAGTGATATCTCGCTTGCCCCCTTTAGTGAAGCAAAACATAAATGCAGGGGCACCTTCGAGGTTTAAGTGATGACTAGATACAATAATTTCAGAATAACAATATCACAATCATGCAAAAGACAATGCTACTTTGGGACTATGCACATTACACTCAGAATGGCAATCATGCTCTCAATAGTTGGTGCTTTTAAAAGAAGGTGGAGACTCTTGAACCGTGGCTTTTGTTGGCAAGGTTGAAAACCCGTAGTCGGAAACAAAAACAAAGCATGTACCAGAGCTCTTGGTTTTAAAAACAGAGTAATAATTATTTTTTAGATATGCATGTTTCGTCAACGAATGCTAGCAGATAACTCAATCACTTTTTAAGTCGGACAAGTTTCGAGGAACGGCTCCCGAATGAGGATCATAACATCCTCTTAATCTCCTTTGTTTATCACTGCCAAAGTTTTCTGATTTCTCATAGACAAAGCGTGAAGGACGGTTCGTTTGTTGTATTATCTTTTATGAGCCGGGTGCACTCTATGCCAGTTCCTTCTCATATTATGGTTTACACATTATACATGCAATCCAGGGGTAAAGCTTATCCAACTTAAAAAGATCATGAATTAACTACTACTTCCTCATGAGCTAAAACAGAGGCACAAAAAGAGAAATGCTTTTTTTGAATAATTTCGAGATGGTACATGAAAGTCTTCGTTAGGAATGGCAGGTAAATACCATGTATAGGAAGGTATGATGGACTCATATGGCATAACTGGTTTAAAAGGTTTTGGATGCACAAGCAGTCAGTCCGCTTAGTACAGGTGGAGGTTAGCAAAAGACTGGGAGCGACCAACTAAGAGAGCAATGACGGTCATAATCATGCAGAGCGACAAGGCAACATTGAATCAGGCATGGTAGTCATATCGCTACTCAGAAACAAAAGATCATCAAGGCTTGGCAGACTTTCTTTACAGTCTTAAATATGCGTGAGCATACGCCAAGTCAATCAAAATAAATTCTCGAAGGAAGATATTACTAAACCATACCACATCATAGGCAAACAAATCATGTTGGTACTCCAATAACATATTGGAAACCTCCCAGCTATTTGAGATTAACCATAAGAAAACATAAACTACCAAGCACCATTATGCACGTAGCATTTTTATCATAGACATATCAACCAATCCAACAGAAGCAAACTCTCTAAATAAGATAAGCATGATAACTAAAGAGAGTTCAAGCAACCAACTAAACAAAAGCTCTTTAAAAAGATAAGCATGAAAACTAAGAGCTAAGCATGATAGTAGCTATTGAAAAATAAAGAACACACATAGCAAGGATAGACATGAAAATTCTATGTTATGTTCTAGGTTGAAGTGGAGCGTGTTTCTCTCCCACATAAAGAAAGCTGAGTTCCGACTCGTTATTAAAAACTAAAGAAAACTAAAAAGGAAACTAAAAGCAAGACGCTCCAAGCATAGCACATAACACATGAAGTGATAAAAATATAGTGGAACGAAAGACGAACTGATAATGTTGATGGAGAAGGGGATGCACGGGGGCATCCCCAAGCTTAGACGCTTGAGTCTTCTTGAATATTTCTTGGGGGTGCACGGGGGCATCCCCAAGCTTGAGCGTTTGACACTCCTGAATCTTTTTATCATCTTCCCTCGCACACTTGAAAACTCCCTTCATACACAACTCATCATAATCTGATTAGCGAGGTTAGTACCCTTAATAAAATAATTGTTCCTTGCTGGAAATAAGAATATTCTTGAAGGTCTACTGTTTCTCAAGATCACCAAAAGGTTTTTGCAAAGAAAAAGCAAGCTCAAGGTTTGCAAAATGAGAGAAAGGCAAAACAGGACAGAATCTGTGAAAAACAGAACAGCAGGTAGTAAATGATTTTTTCGGGGTACTTCTGCAACTCCAATCAAAAAACTCAGAACAGACGTCTGAAAGAAAATTGTATAGAGCACGCTGTCGAAAAAATTCAGACCAAAAAGATGATCTGGTGATTTTATACGAATTTTTCTATCCAAGGACAGAATCTGTTTCCTGCACAGCGCGTCACAACTTTTGAACTTTCTTGCAATTAGAGGCTACACTTGGCACAAAATTGAAAAGCAAAGATACAATGATGATGCTACTGTAGTAACAACATCAAGACACAACAAAAGCAAAATAAATTTATTCATGTGGGTTGCCTCCCAAAAGCGCTTTCTTTTATGCCTTTAAGCTAGGCATAATGCAAAGAGATCAAGTTTTATCAAGAGTAAAAGCATAGCTAGCCCGTGTAACGGACTCAAAAGGTAACTTAATCTTCTTTCGAGGGAAGTGTTCCATCCCTTTCTTGAGAGGGAATTGGAATTTTATATTCCCCTCTTTCATGTCAATGACGGCACCAACGGTACGTAAAAAGGGACGTCCCAAAATAATTGGACAAGAAGGTTCACATTCAATATCCATAATAGTAAAATCAACGGGAACGTAATTGTCATTGGCAATGATAAGAATATCGTCGATCCTCCCCAAAGGTTTCTTTATGGAAGAATCAACAAAACGAACACCAAAAGAGCAAGGATCAAAAGGTTTCAAGTTAAGCATATCATATATTCTTTTGGGCATAACGGAGGTACTAGCTCCAACATCACATAAAGCATAGCAAGAAAAATTATTCAACTTAATTTTAATCATAGGATCCCAACCATCTTCTAGCTTTCTAGGTATGGAGGTTTCTACTCTAAGCTTCTCCTCCCTAGCTTTGATTAGAGCATTAGTGATATGCTCTGTGAAGGCAAGATTAAGCGTGCTAGTACGGGGATCTCTAGACATCTTGTGAAGGAAATCAATAACTTCGGTAAGAGTGCAATTATCAAAATCAAGGTCACTACTATCAAGTACAGTGGTAGTGGTGTCCTTTAGGATCACTTGTTTGGAAGTTTCTACAATCATAGCATCACCATTAATAGGTCCGTTGGGACTAGGAGTGCATTGGGTGCTAAGAGTTTGGATATCCTCAACAACTTGTATAGTGGCAACAGTGTGGTGGGTAGGAGGGTTCTTAATTCTATCTTCTTCCTCCTTTTCTCTAACCCATCTCTCTTTAAATTTTGCCAACATCCTAATATTTTCATTAATTTGCACTTGGATAGCATTCATAGGAGTGACCTTCCTCTTCTCAAGAGGAGAAGTTCTAATTTTAAGCAATTCTACCTCATGGGCTAAATTGTCTACCTTCGAAGAGAGATCATCTAGTTTGTTTAGTTTTTCTTCTACACTCTTATTAAAGGCTTTTTGAGTAGTGATGAAATCTTTAAGCATAATCTCTAGTTCAGTAGTGGAGTTCTTGGTGCTAGGATAAGCATTGTTGTTCCCATAAGAATTAGAGGGGAACGGTCTAGGATTGCTACCAAAATTACTCCTATGAGCATTGTTATTAAAATTGTTTCTAGAGATAAAGTTCACATCTACTTGTTCTTGAGCAATCAAAGAATTTAAAGGAACATCACGAGGATCAACAGAAGATTGCTTCGAAAGTAAAGACATGATCAAGTCAACTTTTTCGTTTAGGGAGGAAATCTCCTCGACGGAGTTTACCTTCCTACCTGTTGGAGCGCGTTCGGTGTGCCATTGGGAATAGTTGGTCATCATATCATCGAGAAGCTTTGTGGCAGCACCAAGTGTAGTTGACATAAAGGTTCCTCCCGCGGCTGAATCTAACAAGTTCCGCGAGGTAAAGTTCAAGCCTGCATAAAAAGTTTGGATAACCATCCAAGTAGTCAAACCATGAGTAGGGCAATTCTTGACAAGAGATTTCATACGTCCCCAAGCTTGGGCAACGTGTTCATTATCCAATTGTTTAAAATTCATTATGTTACTTCTTAGTTGGATAATTTTAGCAGGTGGATAGATCTTCCAATAAAAGCATCTTTGCATTTGTCCCATGAATCTATGCTGTTTCTAGGCAAGGATTGAAACCAAATTTTAGCTTCTCCTCTCAAGGAGAAAGGAAAAAGCTTAAGCTTTACAATATCACCTTCTATTTCTTTGTACTTTTGCATATCACAGAGTTCAACAAAATTGTTTAAGTGTAAAGCAGCATCATCTCCAGCACCGGAGAATTGTTCTTTCATGACTAAGTTCAGTAAAGCAGGTTTAATTTCATAAGAAGGTGCTGAAGTGGCAGGTGTAGTGATAGGTGTGCAAATAAAGTCATCGTTGTTATGACTAGTGAAGTCACACAACTTGGTGTTCTCGGTGGTACTCATAGCAGCAAGCAAGCAAGATAACTATTTTGTGATTTTTGATAAAAGGTACTAAAGCAAAAACTGAAAGGTAAACTAGCAAGACTAAAAAGACAAAGGTAAAAGATAGTGTGCAACTCCCCTATCTTAAAGAGTGGAGTCCCCGGCAACGGCGCCAGAAAAAACCTTGCTGGGCGGCTTCTCGCCCCTTGTTGGTTACCCCAAGTGGAAGGTGGAGAGTGTAGCGGCAGTTTTTTCCCTTAGCAAAGATACCAAGGATCGATTTCCCCTGAGACTCCCAGTTTCAACAAGAAGGTGTCAACTGCTAACGGCGCCGATATTAGCAATCAACGTGGACCTGCACACAGATACAAATAACTTTGTCCCCAACGAGTACAGAGAGGTTGTCAATCCCTCCGGCCTTGTAGTTTACAAAGGATCAAACGCAAGTGATAATAGTGATAGGTATTGCTGCAAATAGTAAGTAAAAGCGTAAAGTAAATAGCGGATGTGATCAATGATAGTAATATGGACCGGGGTCCCATGATGTTCACTAGTGATGTCTCTCTCCCAAAAGACGATAAAACAGCTATGCGAGGTAAACAAATTACAGCTGGGCAATTGACAGAATTATGTGCGCAAACCAATGCTAACTATGCTGCAAGAGAGGTCGAGGTTCAAAGCATGGGCGGTACGCCAAGGCAAGTAGACCGAAATCCATCTGCATCTACTACTAATCATCCACCTTGAGATATCTATCCGAACATCTCATTTGGTATTAAGTTGCGAGTCCCACCCATAGTGTAAACTCAATGCAACGCACAACTGCATTAAAAGAACTTTGCGTAAAGTAAACAGTCCTTGCACCCATGGGCACAAGCACCATTGTTTTCCCCTTGTGGCAACAAAGACATCCCCTAGACTCATGTTTACATCACTCAAGCTAGTCATCGAGGGGCATGAACCCCAATCGAGCATAACGTTCCCTCTTGGAGTCACTACCTACTACTTGGCCAAAGCAATAAATAGCAACGGAGAACATGCAAGAATTACTTACGAACATAAATATAAAAGAGGTAAATCAAATATATTACTCAAACACAATCTGAACATAATCTCACAATCCATCGGATCCCAGCAAACTCAACATAGCAACAGCATAAGGATTACATATGTGCCTCGATCATGTAGGGCAGCTCACGAGGTCTAATTAGTGAAGCACAAGAAGGGGAGGAGAACATCACATAGCTACTGTTCATGGACCCATGGTCCAAGGGAGACTACTCACAACTCATCCGGGAGGCGTCCATGGCGGTGGAGAGGCTCCCGGTGGTGATCCTCCCCTCCGGCAGGGTGCCGGGAAGAGTTCTCCTGGTGCTCCCGATCTTGGAAGCGCGGCGGCGGCGGAACAGAGACGAGATCGCGAAAAAGGGTTCCGTCGTCGAGGGTTTCGGGACGAGAGGTAAATATATGCCAAAGGGGGGCGTCAGCCGAGGCCCAGGGGCCAGCAGCCACTGGCGGGCGAGGAGGGAGGCGCCGCCAGGGCGCCTGGGGCCCTGGTGGCCCCCCTCCGGCTCTCCTTCGGCCGTGTGGAAGCTTCCGGAACGCTGATTTTTTATATAATTTTTCCAGAATTTTTCTGGCAGTTTACGTGACGGGAAAAACTGAAATACAAAAACAGCAGAAAACAGGAACTGGCACTGGGGTGCACTGAGTTAATAGGTTAGTCCAAATATGATCAAAAGTGTATGGAAGTGTATAAATATCATAGCAATATCACCCAAAAGAGGCATGGAGCAAGCAGAAATTATAGATACGTTTTGGACGTTTCAAACAACAATGCCAAGTCTTATGGTCGTGTTCATGCCAACCATGTTGATCTCAATGAAGCTCAAGACCAGCCTGCTACTGTGATGGGTACACTCCTTGTTAATTCAATACCTGCATCTATTTTATTCGATCCAGGAGCATCACATTCATTCATGTCAGAAGATTTTGCATACAAGCACGACGTTAAATGTGAGGAGATGAACACTTCGGTAGTAGTAAAAACCCCTGTGGGACAATGTCAAACCTCCATGGTTGGCGTCGACGTCCCCGTGGAAATCGAAGGGCTGGAATTCTATGCCTCGCCCATTATCCTGAAGTCATCTAACATCGACCTCATTTTGGGGATGGATTGGTTGAAAGCGCATACTGCTTCTATAGTTTGCGCCACTAAGACCGTCCATCTGCTACACCCTTCAGATGAAATAGTTACATACCAAGCTCACCTGGTGCAAAATGTCGAGGCACGGCTTTATGCATTGAATGCTTTGAATACTGCACCACTCGAGGGCATTGAAAACATTCTCGTCGTGCATGACTTCCTCGACGTCTTTCCTGAAGAACTTCCAGGGATTCCCCCTGCTAGAGCTGTCGAATTCGTCATCGACTTGAAACCAGGCACCACTCCTATAGCCAAGCGACCCTACAAGATGCCGCTGCATGAACTCCTTGAGCTTAAGGAGGAAATCGACAAATCTCTTCGAAGTGGTTTCATTCGCCCAAGTTTCTCTCCTTGGAGAGCACCTTCTCTCTTTGTCAAGAAGAAGGATGGGACAAACCGACTGGTCCAAGACTACCGTCCTATTAACCAAGCTACCTTTCAGAACAAGTATCCTCTTCCTCGGATCAATGATCTGTATGATCAACTGGCTGGTTCGTCAGTGTTCTCTAAACTTGACTTGAGGTTGGGTTACCACCAGATCCGTGTTCGTGAAGAGGATATCCCAAAGACCGCCTTCGTGACTCAATATGGTTCATACGAGTACACGGTCATGTCATTCGGCTTAACCAATGCTCCAGCCACCTTCTCTCGCCTGATGAACTATATATTCATGGATTACCTCGACAAGTTCATCGTGGTTTATCTAGATGATATCCTGGTATTTTCCAAGAACGAAGAAGAACATGCTGAACATCTTCGTCTTGTGCTGGAAAAGCTACGAGAGCATCACCTATATGCCAAGTTCTCCAAATGTGAATTCTGGCTTCCCGAAGTAACCTATCTTGGGCATGTCATCTCTAAGGATGGTATTGCCGTCAACCCTGAACGAGTCCAGGCTATTCTTGATTGGACTCCTCCGAAGAACATTAAGCAAGTCAGAAGTTTTCTCGGTCTCGCCAGCTATTGCCGTCGATTCGTCGAGAACTTCTACAAGATTGCCGAGCCTCGACTAACTTTGTTGCATAAGGGTGTCAAGTTCAATGGATGAGACAAATGTCGGGAAAGTTTCCAGGCACTCAAAGACAAGTTGACTTCTGCCCCAGTGCTAGCTCCACCTGATACTAAGAAGGACTTCGTCATTTACTGCGACGCTTCCCGTCAAGGATTAGGCTGTGTCCTAATGCAAGAACGCAAAGTGATGGCCTATGCTTCTCGTCAATTGCGCCCTCACGAAGAGAACTACCCAGTTCACGACCTCGAGCTTGCTGCTGTCATTCATGCGCTAAAATAGTGGCGACATTACCTCCTCGGTAATCGTTGCGAGATCTTCACTGACCACCAAAGTCTGAAGTATCTGTTTACCCAGCCAGACCTGAACCTCTGTCAGCAGAGATGGATGGAGATTGTTGCAGACTTTGACTTGGATATTTCCTATACACCAGGCAAGGCTAATGTAATGGCAGGTGCCTTGAGCCACAAGTCTTACTGCAACCACCTCCAGATTCACAAAGTTCAGCCCTCGCTTGTTGAAGAATTCAGAAAGCTGAACCTCCATATTGTTCCTCCGGGTGCACTCGCTCCCCCCTAAGGAGTTTCGCAAGATGAACCTCCGGGTTGTTTCCCAGGGTTCCCTCTATACCCTGGTTGTCGAACCAGATCTCGTGGGCTCCATCAAGACAATACAGGGATATGACTCTAAAGCCCACATGATTAAGCGCTACCTCAAAGAAGGAAAGCCCTCATTCTTCACTATCGCTGATGATGGCGCCTTGTACTTCAAAGGCCGCCTAGTGGTGCCGTGTAAGGAGAAAAACCTGAATATGACTCAGAAAGTTATGAAAGAAGCTCATGATACGCCTCTATGTATCCATCCTGGTAGTACAAAGATGTACCAGGACATTCGTCAAAGATTCTGGTGGTCTAACATGAAGCAAGACATTGCTCGCTATGTTGCTGAGTGTGACGTTTGCCATCGTATCAAAGCAGAACATCAAAGACCTACTGGAACTCTGCAACCTATCTCTATTCCTAAATGGAAATGGGACCATGTCGAGATGGACTTCGTCACTAGATTTCCCAAATCGCAGAAAGGTAATGATGCTATTCTTGTCGTCATTGACCGGCTTTCTAAAGTTGCACATTTTCTGGCGGTCAAAGAAACGATCACTGCTAGTCAGCTTGCAACTCTCTACATGTCCAGAATTGTTTCACTTCACGGTATTCCACTGGTTATCAGTTTGGACCATGGCAGCTTATTCACTTCAAGATTCTGGGCAAGTTTCCAAGAAGCTATGGGCACTCACTTATCTTTCAGTACTGCGTTTCATCCGCAGTCACAAGGGCAAGTTGAATGTGTCAACCAAGTTCTCAAAGACATGCTCCGAGCTTGTGTTATTTCCTTCGGCAAGAAATGGGAGGAATCTCTCCCGTATGCTGAGTTCTCTTATAATAATAGCTATCAAGCTAGTGCGAAGATGGCCCCTTGAAGTGTTATATGGACGAAAGTGCCGAACCCCTCTGAACTGGTCAGAAACTAGGGAACGTCCACTCTTTGGTCCGGATATTATCCAACATGCCGAAGAACAAGTCCTTATTATTCGCGAGAATCTCAAGACTGCTCAGTCACGTCAAAAGAGTAATTATTACCGTCATCATAAAGACATGGTCTATCAACCTGGCGAGAAGGCCTATCTTCGAGTTACACCAATGAAGGGTGCACACCACTTCGGGATCAAAGGAAAGCTAGCTCCCCACTATATTGGTCCTTTCACTATTCTCGGGAGACGTGGAAAAGTGGCATATCAGCTGGAGCTTCTGTCAAACCTTTCTCAGGTTCACGATGTGTTCCACATGTCACAACTCCGACGCTACTTCAAGGACCCAATCCGAGCAGTGGATCATGAAGTGCTCGAATTACAACAGGACCTCTCCTATAAAGAGCATCCAGTTCGCATTCTCGACCAAGCTGAACGCCGCACACGTCAAAAGGCGACCAAGTTCCTCAAACTCCAGTGGTCGCACCATTCTGAAGATGAAGCCACTTGGGAACGCGAGGATCGCCTGCGTGATGAATACCCCGCGATGTTTCCTTCTACCTCCTAAATCTCGGGACGAGATTTCTTGTAGTGGAGGAGATTTGTAACGCCCGGATAATTAGGCTATAGTAAAACTCTCCTGATGATGCCATGTCATCTATGTTACTGTTGCTAATCAAGTGGTAGTTCCAAAAACATTGCAAATTCAAAAATGAATCGATGACAAACACCCAATGTTTTCAAAAGCCAAAACAAAAATGTTAAATTGGGTGCCAAATATTGCCACCGGTAATTATGGTGAAGTAAACACATTTTAGAAAATGCCTAAATACTTTAAAATGAAATAAAACAGAAAAGAAAATAAATAAAAAGAAAAAGTGAAAATAAAACAAAAGGAAACGAGAAGCCCCCCTGGACCAGACGGTCCAGCTCGCAGCCAGGCCGGCCCACCTGGCCATCCGGCCGGCCTGGCCCACCTCGCTCGGTCACTCCCTCCCCTTCCCTGTTCCCCGGACCAGGGTCGGAACAGGGCGCGTCCCCGCCGCACCCCCTCGCCGGCGACGGGAGAGGATAAGGCCGCCACGCCCCCCCTCCCCCCCCCCCCGCCTCCTCGATCCCGCCTCCCACTCGCCCCCACTCTCGCCTCGGTTCTTGCGCCTCTCCTCCCCCCAGATCCACCCCTCCCCTCGTCCTCTGCTTCATTTTGGAGAGGAGACCGATGCGCTCGCCGCCGTTCCCTGTCACCACCGCGGCCACCGCCATGACCTCGACTCGCCGTGATGTTGTAGCAATCCTCCTTCGTCCTCCTCGTCCACTGGAGGCCTCAGCTGGAGCTGGGGAGCCCCGAATCACCGAATCCCCTTCGCCCACATCTCCGGCTGCCGCGTTCTTCTTCATCTCTGGCGCCAGCCTCTACTACTACTAATCCGTCACAGGCCTACGTGTGAGCCGCACGGTGAGCCCTCCCGCCTCCTGCTTCTCCCGCACGCGTTGTAGCTAGCTCGGTGTCGTGCCCGAGAGCTCACCAACGCAGGTCGCTTCGCCGCCGTGGCCATGGCCTCTATCGTGCTCGCCTGAGCGCGACATCGAACTCCTGGTGCTCGTAGGAGCCCAATGAGCCCGCGCCCGAGCCTCCCCGTGCCTCCTAGCGTAGTTCCCATCGATGTCCCGAGCGCGCTGCCGCCAAAGCTCGTCGCCGGCCGTATTTCCGGCGACCATTTGGTCCAGCGCCACCGCCAAACGACGCGGAATGCCTCTGCGGTTAGAACGCAAGTTGTTGCGTACGGTTTGGTGCTTCCTAGCGTGATCCCGATGATGTCCCGAACGCCACCGCCGCCTCCACTCGCCGCCGGCAAATATTCCAGCCGTTACGGCCCACGCCACCACCACGGTTGGACGCGGCCCAGCCTCACCGTTCGAACGCGCCCGACCGCGACTCAAATGATGCGCCATAGGCGAATCCCGATGCTCGCCGGTGTTCGGCCGCTTCGCTCGAGCTCGCCGGAGCTACTTTGGCGGCTCACGGCCGGCACACACCCCCCCTAGGTCATCGCTGGTGGCCCATGGTCTCCGGCCGCCCGATTGACTGTGGTCAACGTGCTGACTAGGCTGGTCCCAGCAGCTGACTAGTGGCCCCCACCCATTTAAACTAATTAAATTAGTTAATCTAATTAATTTAGGCTAATTAGTCACTGACTAATGGGGCCCACAATTAGTTAATCATAATTAGTTTAAAACAAAGCCTATTTCAACTCTGGCTCAATGACAGGTGGGTCCCACTGGACCCACAAGTCAGCTTTGACTCTGGTCAACCGACAGTTGACCTGCTGACATCACTCTGATGTCATGCCTGCGTAATCATTCACTGTTTTGGATAACGTTAGAATTAAATAACTAATTAAAATCAGAAAATGATTTAAATCTTTAGAAAATCATATCTTTTAATCCGTAACTCGGATGAAAATACTTTATACATGAAAGTTGCTCAGAACGACGAGACAAATCCGGGTACGCAGCCAGTTCGCCCGCCATACACCCCTAACTTATCAAACTCGCAATTTTCCCCCTCCGGCTCCTCTGCCTGAAAATGCGAAACACCGGGGATACTTTCCCGGATGTTATCCCCCTTCACCGGTATCACCTCATACCGCGTTAGGGCACCCCTAGCACCGATACTTGTCATGTCATGCATTGCTATGCATGTGTTTGCTTAATATTTATCGTTTCTCCCCCCTCTTCTCTCGCTAGACACCGAGACCGACGCCGCTGCTACCCAGTACGACTATGGAGTTGACGACCCCTCTCTCTTGCGAGAGCAACCAAGCAAGCCCCCCCCCCCCCTTGATCACCAGATATTGCCTACTCTACTCTCTACTACTTGCATTAGAGTAGTGTAACATTCTTGCCGCTGTTATCCTATCCCGATGCATAGCCTTTGTCCTTGCTACTCTGTTGTTACCTTTACCGCAATCCTACCGCTTAGTATAGGATGCTAGTATTCCATCTGTGGCCCTACATTCTTGTCCATCTGCCATGCTATACAATCGGGCCATGATCACTCGGGAGGTGATCACGGGTATATACTATATACTTTATACATAATACATGTGGTGACCAAAGGCGGGTCGGCTCGTAGGAGTACCCGCGAGTGGATCTTTGAGGTGGAGCGACAGGGCAGGTTGAGACCACCTAGGAGAGAGGTGGGTCTGGCCCTGTTCGGCGTTCACGGATACTTAACACGCTTAACGAGATCTTGGTATTTGATCTGAGTCTGGCTACTGGCTTATACGCACTAGCCAACTACGTGGGAAAGTTATGGGCACTCGACGTCGTGGTATCAGCCGAAGCCTTCGTGACGTCAGCGACTGAGCGGCGCGTGCCGCATTGGACCGTAATCTCGCGCTTGTATTAGGGGCTAGGTCTGCTTCCGGCTGCGTTCGCAACGTGCAGCTGTACTAAGGGCGATGGGCCTAGACCACTGTGCGCTTAGGTTTAGACCGGCGTGCTGACCTCTCTGTTGTGCCTAGGTGGGGCTGCGACGTGTTGATCTTTCGCGGCCGGGCATGACCCCGAAAAGTGTGTCCGGCCAAATGGGATCAAGCGTTTTGGGTTATGTGGTGCACCCCTGCAGGGAAGTTAATCTATTCGAATAGCCATGATCTTCGGTAACAGGACGACTTGGAGTTGTACCTTGACCTTATGACAACTAGAACCGGATACTTAATAGGACACACCCTTCCAAGTGCCAGATACAACCCGGTGGTCGCTCTCTAACAGGGCGACGAGGAGGGGGTCGCCGGGTAGGATTATGCTATGCGATGCTACTTGGAGGACTTCAGTCTACTCTCTTCTATATGCTGCAAGACGGAGGCTGCCAGAAGCGTAGTCTTCGACAGGATTAGCTATCCACCTCTTATTCTGGCATTCTGCAGTTCAGTCCACTGATATGGCCCTTTACACATATATCCATGCATATGTAGTGTAGCTCCTTGCTTGCGAGTACTTTGGATGAGTACTCACGGTTGCCTTGTTCCCCCTTTCTTCCATTTCTCTACCCTATTGCTGCGACCAGACGATGGAGCCCAGGATCCAGACGCCACCTTCGACGATGACTCCTACTACACTGGAGGTACCTACTACTACGTGCAGCCCGCCGACGACGACCAGGAGCGGTTAGGAGGATCCCAGGTAGGAGGTCTGCGCCTCGTTCGATCTGTATCCCCATTTGTGCTAGCCATCTTATGGCAACTTGTTTAACTTATGTCTGTACTCAGATATTGTTGCTTTCGTTGACTCGTCTATGATCGAGCACTTGTATTCGAGCCCTCGAGGCCCCTGGCTTGTATTATGATGCTTGTATGACTTATTTTATTTGTAGAGTTGTGTTGTGATATCTTCCCGTGAGTCCCTGATCTTGATCGTACACGTTTGCGTGTATGATTAGTGTACGACCGAATCGGGGGCGTCACACCAGCGGTGGGAGCAGGATGGGGGCGGTGAGGCCTCCGCGGCAGCTCAGCCGGCCACAGGAGGCAGGCGCAGGCGGCACGACCGGCGCTGCTTTGGGCGGCTGGAGCAAGAAGAACAGAGGTTGAAGAAGCACTACGACCGTTGGATGGACATCGTACGGTCACCGCAGCTAGAATCGTTTATATTGACTAAGTTGACAAAGCCCTTGGTACGTCAACTTAGTAGGCCCACACGTCAGCTTCCGAAACGGTTCGCCCCAGATGTTAGGGGAGGAATCATTTTTTGGGCGGCTGAAGTTAGAATATCCGAGATAGAAGAAGAAGCACGGCATCCGTTGGATGGACATCCAACGGCCACTGCTGCTAGAACTGTGTGTTGACTATAAGTTGACAAAGCTTTGCATACGCGTCAACTCTTTTTTTTAGGGGACGCGTCAACTTAGTAAGGCCAGAAGTGTGTGGCAGAGAACTTATAGCCCATTTGAGATTTGTAAGAATGTGTAGCCCATTTTTGAATTCTAATGGAATTTACCACAGCCCATTTACAGTTTGTTAAAAGTACAGCCCATTTCAACCAACCGTTCAAAACAGAATTCGATAAAATTTCCCACATTTTGATGGGATCCGGAATATTTTTATCCCGAACTTTCTAGTCAGATTAAATACAATTTCAATATAAATTTATATTATGTAAAAATCCAACAAAACATTGCGCTCGCAACAATTAATGAAATTAAAATTTTCAATATCCAAAATAATATTTTATAAAGTAATCACGTGTTTGGTGCATTTTTTATAGTTCTGCCAGTTTTTATAATTACATCCATTTATTATTTCTTAAAGCCCATTTTCTTGTTAAGCCTAATGCATCCCTCCTAGGAAAGATTTGCAGCCCAGCGGACGGAGAATAACAACTTGACCTTACAGGTATTCCTAAAAAAGTATAGCTGGGCTAGCCATTTTCAGCTTGAAAAAATTAATATCTGGGCTGGATATCGGCTCGGGCTAGACAGGCCACAGCCCGCCATGATTAATACCTGCAGCGATGTTTTCGTTGTTGTTCGGAGGAGAAAAGTTAATATCTGGGCTAAACATCGAAAACCTCTGCAGTGCTCACACCTCAAAAACACAAATACTGCTCCAGCTGCTTGGTCCCAGCTGTCGGCCGTTTCTTGTGCAATTATCTCGTTTATTGACTACTACATAGGTTGACAATGGTGTGGGACCGTGATGTCGAAACCAGGGGAAGCAAAATAAATTACTCCAGCAGCTTCCACCCTCGCCTCGTTGTCTCCGTGGAAGCCCCTTCCCTCCCTTTTTTTTGCTCGGGCAAGGACCAATGCATGCAGCACGTCCATGCGGTAATTAGGCAAGAAATAAAAGCGCTTTGCATGCTATGAATTACGATGGCCTGCATGGGTAGCTAATAAGGCATCCTCTTAACTGCTGTGATTAAATGTTGTGTTTAGAAGAGAGAAATATTCTTCTTTTCCACCAATCTGCTTGCACCTAGGTCGTGATGCACCTTCTTTTTTTTTGAGAATGTCGTGGTGCACCTTCTAATACGACTTATTCACCTAGACGGAGGGAGTATAGTAGTTTTATACACACACACACACACACACACACACACACACACACACACACACACACACACACACACATATATATATATATATATATATATATATATATATATATATATATATATATATATAAGGAGGCACTTGCGACGTGAGGCTATGGACTGGAGGGTCCCCATTGTCATCCTCTCCAAGTAAAGTCATCTCTCGCCCAGGCTTCCGCCTGAAAGCTTGATCGCCGCCCGCCCAGCTTCCCGGTGCAGGCGATTGCTCTGCCTTCAAACGACACAAGTGCCGTCCATCCGTCCATCTGCCGCCCACATTAATGGTACGCGGTTGCCGAGGCGGCTACTCCGGCGCCACACGTCCGTCCCTCCGCCCGCCCACCATTGCTATATAAACTGCTACACCGGCCATAGCCGCAGTCACCCGCATCCGTTCCCTTTCTCCTGTCCACACCACTACTGCCCGCCAAGGCTTCCTCGCGCTCCAGCGCTCTTCGGGACGGGCGGGCGATGGACCACAAGGAGATGGCAGCCATTGCTGCCGATCGGCTGGCTGGCAGGCAGCCGGAGGACGACGACGCCCCAATGGAGAACATGGTAGTCGCGATCCGCGCCAACCCCTCCTCGCGCCATCCTTGCGGTGCATTGCACCATGACCATCGGCGAGGCCCGTGCTCAATATATGGACAGTGTGAGGCAGATGCATCGAGAGCAGTTCCGGAGGCGCAGGCCGACGCCGCCACAACCACCATCTCCTCCAGAGCACTGCAGCGGAGGAGCAGATCGCCGCGAGCGGGCGGAGCAGAGGCGCTGCTCGACTCGCATCGCTCCGCCGCAAGGGCCGCCTCGGCCTGGCGGTACCGACGCTGGTGGCGGAGGCTGCGGCCGCCTACAAAGAGGCTAGCAAAGAGGGCGAAGAAGCGGGCGAGGCACTGTTCGGCGAGACCGAGGACGAGGCAGAGGACAATGCTGGCTCCGACGAGTCCCCGCTCCGCTGGCGTCAACGAGGCCCTGCTCCGCCAAGGCCTCGTGGCGCCAACAACGAGGCAGAGGACAATGCCGACTCCGACGAGTCCCCGCTCCGCTGGCGTCGACGAGGCCCTGCTACGCCGAGGCCCCGCGGCGCCAAAAACGAGGCAGAGGACACCGCCGGCTCCACGGAGGCTTCGCCCCGCCAACAATGAGGCAGAGGACATCGCCGGCTCAGTCGAGGCCCCACCCTGCCGGCAACGCGGGGGAGGAATTCCACCGCTCCGCTGAGGCGCCGCCCGCCGGCAACGAGACAGAGGACATCGCCGGCTCCGCCGAGGCCCCGCCCCGATGCCAACGAGGTCGCGCCACACGTAAAACGAGGAAGAGTAGAACACGGTAGGTCGCCGCCGCTCGGGTCCAAGTAAGGCCACCGCTGCTACCCTCCTGTTGAAGCCAAGCTAGGCGGGTTGACCATTGACGGCCGGTTAGCTTCTTGGCAGCGATGTGGAGTCGGGGAGTTCTGCTGGAGAATAACGCTGCTTCTACTTAACTGCTGGTGAAGTTGGCTGACTGACACGTGGGCCCAACAGGCCACATGTCGATTACGCAACTGCGTGCGCTAAGTCATCAAGCTTCTGTTCGGCTCGGCGGGACACGGTGGGTAGCCGGTTAATTAATTATACCTCCACCGCACCTTTTAGTTGAAGAATGTATGAAATGTAATGAAATCTGCATGTTTATATGAAATCCGATCGTATGAATGAATTTATTTCGATTAGTTCAATTCTGTATCTTGGCATTGGATGAACATGCAAAACAATACGTACTAGCATTATTCCCAGGGTGATCACCTCGTTTGCAGCAGTTTCACATGTACTCTCTCCGGTCCTTTCTAGTCTGCATACAAGTTTTGTCTGCAGTCAAAGTATCTCTACTTTGACCAATCTTATACAAAGAAGTATGCACTTTCACAATAAGCAAAGTAAAAAGGAATAGAAGGAGTACAAAGAGTTTGAGCATCTTTTTAGCGTTTCTGTACATTGCAATCAAACACACAGGCTTGGCAATTCATAGAGAACATTCAAAACAATCGATGATTATGCATCTCAGCGACTCACATGTCAGAGGCAATATTTACTTCACAACTAAGGAATAAAGAAAAAATTGATCCACGTTGCTGACAGCAAAGGGCGTCTCGTTCGAAAATATCAAACGCATGTCTTGCTAAAATCAATGAGCAAAATTTGACAAGGTTGTCCCATTCCAAAATATCAAATGCCTACGATTGTGGAATGGGCAGGGTTTGCCATCAGTTCGGAAATTGACATGGCACCTCGTGCTAAATAAACCAGCTGTTCTTTTTGTGCAGTTCCACCAAAATCAACCAAATTCGCGCGTAGCTTGTATCATTTCGCCCTTATATGTTGCAACGCCTTGAACTTATCGGCACCTCCTTTCTTGTGGTGGAAATGAATGATTCGATGTATTCTTGAACATTTTGTGCAGTTCCCATTGAAATCAAGCTGAGCACCCCTGTCTGCACAAATACAAAAAAGTGATTAGTATAGAGCAAATTGTACTATGAATTGACAGTTTCAACAGGCACATACATGGTCCATGTAGAGCACACTTTTAGAAAAATGGAACTCACCAGAAAGAATCCTAGATCAACATTGTACTCACGCATCACAGCAAAAAAATAGTGATTTTTCAGTCCTTCTGAGCTGAAGTTAGTTTGGTCTTGTGGGGAATAATGTAACCATCCTTCAACTGCTCCTTCTGATGATAAGATAGACAGGGCTTCTTCATCCTGGCATAATCAGAACTAGTCACTTCACGTACCCCATATTCTTCTTCAGAGGAAGATGATCCTGTTGTGCAAAGACAAGAGGACTACTAAATGCTAGCATCACTGTTTGCTCGAAAAAAAGGAAAGGAAATATTTAAAACAACATGATGAAGCACTTCTCAAGGACAATACCACTTTTTCATGACAAGATTCTAAACAGTAGCACAACACCAATAGAGA